>JAQFJA010000014.1:4273108-4285014 GCA_029874485.1 Naso brachycentron
AAAGGTAAGACTTCACATAAATTCCTCCTTAATAATTTCTCATTCTGGCTTATAATGCACTGTAAAGAAGTTTTATTCTGATAAAAGTACATTGAAAGGTGTTAATTCTATTTCTCAGGAAATATATCTCCTATAAATATTTATTTATTTATACTTATATTATTACAACTGTTGTTTTATCTGATAATATACCAGCTTCCATTTATCTGTCCATGAATTAACTGGACAAATGCATTAAAATGTACTGATTACAACTAAGAAGTCGTTGTTCTCATGTTCATGTTCTAAAACACGAAACAAATTTTAGATACTACTTACAAAAGCTAAATAAGATGTGTTACGAAGTTAACCAACATTGTTTTTCCTGTAGCTTTAAGTTTTATTGTAAACATGGAAGTCTGAAAATCTGATCGATATGAAATTATGTGAAATGTCTGATTGCAGTTTATAATAAACAAATCATCTTCATCCATAGAAAAAAGAAAGACACCTGTTCCTCAGCGAACTCTTTATTTGCATCTCATTTCAGTGACAATTTCTCTTAAATTTCGTTTTTTCAGACTTGATTTAGTGCCAATATGTGAGATTAAAGCACGGCTGAAAACTTTTCTATTCACCATCTATTCACAATCAGTGGATGCCACTAGCATAAAAGCACATAAATTTACAAATGGCTCTTAATTTGGCATTTATTCACATTAATTTATCCAAATCCTGATGTGTACCACTGTAGTGCTTTAAAGTTTCTGGTTTGAATTTTCAACCTTTAAATGCAACAGATTAATCACAAAACAGGTTCTGCAGTTTCTGTCATTAATAACTGATATCTGGGTAAAGGGAAGCCGAGAACAGCACTTTCAATTACACATATTTCCTGTTAATAGTTTCCTGTCTGTCATATTTGAATTGTTCAGTAACTGCTCAAGTATGCGAACATATGCACCACCAAGACAATAATATCTGAGCATTCTGTCTGTCAAAATTTGCATTTGATTTTTTTGATTAACACAATAACTTAACAAATGCAGATTTTAAAAGTCTAAATTTAGGAATCCCAGTTAGTTTTTCTGTCAGCTTCTGGAATGACAGTCCAGTTAGGAGAAGGAGTTCCTGCAGCGAGCCAGTTGAAGTCATCCACCTGGCTCCAGTTGTTTCGGTCCTGGTCTAGTCCTGCCACAGTGAAGTCCTCCTCCAGGGTGGGATACGACCAGGAGAACGGGGCGAAGCTCACCCCACGACAGTCCTCTATGATGGCTCTGCTGGTGACATGCAGATACACCTGTGTGTCAGTGGTGTTGTGGGTCCGCAGCTGCTGGCATGGGAATGCTAGAGTACTGTTTCTACAATGATCAACGAACACTGAACTGGACACGGGCCCACACAGGATCTCACAGCTGTCGATATGTTTCAGGTGCAGCGTGCTGGGGGAACCGAACAGACGGACCTTGCAGTTGTTCAGGTGAGTCAACAGCAAATCACGTTTCTGGATCTCCTCAGCTGTCATGGTCAGATGCACACTGTCCATGTTGGAGAAGCCGCACTGCTCAGAAGCTGCAGCTCCATCCGTTGTTGTGCTACCAGAGCCAGCAGGTGTGCCAGTATCAGGGGAGGGTGTGTCTGACACTTTGGCAGAAACTTTATCGGTGGCTTTACTGCGAGCACGAAAGGCAAACTTCTTCTTGGGCAGCCCCTCCTCTCTGGTGGCAGCAAGTGAGAGTTGGAGTTTGTGGAGAGCAGCTTGGGCTTTGCTCAGCTCGTACTGTGTCAAAAACAACATGCTGTCGTTAAGAAACTTTTGCAGCTGCTGTGTTTTGGTCGTTGCCTCCTCCAGCCTTTGAGTAAACACAGCCCGGTCAGCTCCGGAGCAGCTGGATAGCATTTCAACGATGGACGCCCGCTCAGTGTAAAAAGCGTTGGAGAAATACTCGCTCTTTTCCTCCGCGACGGACTGACTCTCCTTAGCTTCCTTTCTCCGCTCGGCATCCTCTATTCTCGTCTGGTGTCGCTTCTGGAGTCGCTCTTGTATCTTGGTGACACCATTTTCACCGGCAAACCCAGTTTCTTGGCTAACTTCAACTGTATCATCCATATTAGTGTACTCCGTTGTAGCGGAAGTGACAGCGTTGAACTTTCTTCTTCGTGGTTACTGCGAGTCAAAGTTGAAGCTGCATACCGCCACCTACTGTATACCATTTTCCTCCAGGGTGGCGAAGTCATGTCAGGCCCCCTACCCCGACGCTGATTGGTTAAAACTCGTTGCCCTCGTGAATTGGGTATGTTATTTTAAACGTGAAAAGTGAGATTGGCTAATGTTAGGGTAGAATGTCATCGTAAGCCAATCAGACACAGAGAAGGGCGGGACATGCCTTCACCATCAATCAAATAAATAAATCAAATAAATAAATAAATGACCACCTATTGTGTGGGAGGGTGTTATGGCAGTCAATCATCTAACAACAACAGTAAATTATAATAAATTAATAAAATCCAGAAAATCTCATATCTATTCTGGTGTTCGGCAAACCACCAAAGTGAAATATTTAATTAAAATGTATCTGGCATCTGATTCTTTGACAGAAAGATTTTTTAAAAACTAGCCTGTTAATAACAATAAATGTTGCCTTTTATCAGGACTTGACAATGCATTTATCACTGTCATCTCTGTATAGCCATCAGCCGTGGTGCTTGATAACTGTACAAAATATTTTTTTAAATTGCAAATATAAAAAGCAAAACAATTTTACAGTAGTATATTTTAAATTAAAATACTTGTCTGCGTACAAGTGTATGCCAGGCACTGAAATATTTACAGGCGTGAAAATAACTGGCTTAGCCTACTAGACATTGTCACTATGAGTGACTTCACACACCTTTTGTTATCTTACCAGTTGGTTTTGATTTGTTGTTTTTGTGTAGCCTATTATGAGGGCAAGTATTTGTGTGTATAAATATTAGTAGGCCTGATGAAAATTAAAATCGAATCAAATAATTTTTTCTCTCTAACAGCAAATTAACATCTCCCATGATGCTTGATATGTACCCAGTAAGCTTATCTTTTAACAATTATTGTTTTAAAAATAATTATCTCTTTTTATTAATTAGCCTACTGTGTATATTTACAGTCTGTGGTGGCAAATCACAAAAAGAAATATGCCTAATAAAAAATGTAAAAATGAAATGTATGCTTAGTTTTTGAGACACAACCACCATTCTATATTACCCTAAAGTTTTGATTATTTTCTAAGTGTAAAATTTTGGAAATTAGTAGGGAGCATTTCCATATACAGTAACCATGGTCATACCTGAGCTACGTCAAGGTGTGGCAGACATAAATGGCCCGCCCTCTACCGTTGGAAATGATTAGCTAAATGTAATAACATTTATCTGCAATTCATGAGGGCAGTGAAGCATACTATTATGATTCATGTTAATTTAAAAATGTGTATTTAATAAGGACGTGTCGTTTTCGTGTAGGCCCTATTTTCTATTCAAATTTAGACAGTCGCATGCTACAGTTGTGGACTGATGATTTGGGTTGCCTTGTTCTGTGCACTACCCCAACAACCCGTGCGGTGATGGCGAGGAAACCCCGTTGACAAGGCACTGCTTTTTCATGACGGTGAGTTTCCCTTTGAGTGTATTATAATTTTGTGATAAAAATTTCAAGGAAAAAACACACACAACCTCCTTCCTCCCTTCCTTCAGGGAGGGAAGAGAGTTTGAGCGGAGAGAAAAATCTATCCGAGACAGAACAGGGACAGTGAGAAAAATATATGAGTGGGAGAGGGAGAAGGAGGAGGAGGAGAAGGAGGGGGGAGCAAATTAAAAGTTGCCAAATGGAGATATTGGGTTTCAAGAGGAGTGAGACAGGAGTAAAGGGTTTGCCTCTTTGAGTCGTCTTTATGTTTTGCTAATCGGGATTAATATGTATGGCTCGACACGGTTTGGTCCTGCTGCATTTTCGACGAATTCTGGCCGACGTTTCCAAACAAGGCGTCGTCGACACCGCGGCTAGCTAACCAGAACAGGCCGATGTTATCGCTAAAATGTCGCGGAGCGTCCAGTCCGGAGACCAGCCCAACCAGAAGACTGGCTGGTACAAAATCCCCCGATTGAAACGCGTCGGTTCGACATATAGAGACAAATGTGACGTTTTTCGTGCTGGCAGATGAGCCACATTGAGGACAAATGAAAGCCTCCCCAACAGAGAAAGAAAGATCACGTCAGCAGCGATCAGCCACCGGGTGAACGACGGGCGTTTTTTGCTGCTTGAATGCGATTATCATTCTGTCGATTCAGTCTATTTTTGGAAATAAAACTTGCAAGCTGTACATTAGCTGGCTTACTAAACCAACGGCGACCACATACAGCAGTAGCAGGACTTCGGCGGGGACTAGCTTGGTTTGCGTCGAAGCATGCATGCTAGGGCGGATTTCAGCAGCGGAATTTCAGCTCAAAATCATCCAAAATGTTCAAACTTCAAGAAATAGATGGCTTTATCTCGAAAACGCTCACCAAAATCGACGATACGTTTTCAAACCCAGCGCGTTTGAGCTACTGAAAATGCTCGTTTTTTTGCAACAGGCTGTCTTATTTATTTTTTAAAGCTAATGTCAGTTTTAATGTGTATATATATTTAAAATGCTCAACTGGTAACGTCTAACGTTACCCTTAACGTGACATGTGGAACACAACGGTTGTGTTTCGGTGATTTTATTTGCTCATTGAGGGCGATAGAATTCGTTAATATTTTGTTTAATTGTTTACTTTACGAGTTAACATTTGGGCATTTGTTTGGAAAACAAATTTAACTTATTTATTCTGCTCCCGTGTTTTGTTTAGAAAGGTAAACACGGCGTCTTCTCAAATTTTTGTAACACTGTGTCCACTTTTGAAGGACAAAAGCGTTTCAACGGCTGTGGTAACCTCCCGTCGGACGAGATAATGTAGTTCGTTCGGTATGGTACTGAAAAAAAATACTCGATCTTCGGTAAAACGCTTTACTTTAACTGGTTTCTCTGTATGTATTAGTTCACTACTTAGTGCTATATATTACTAAATCGGGTTAATCACCCTGTTTTGCACTGCAACGCCGCCGTTCTTTGTTCTCCTTGAAGCAAAGATGGAGGCTGAACGTGTCTCAGTTGTAAAGACAGCTTATGTCATGGTAACAGCCATTTTGTTGCATTGCAGTTGTAACGTTTTGCACAGAAACATTGACTGTTTCTCCACATCATCAACCCAGTACAACCATTGTGATTTGAAATCACTTTATTTAGATGGGAAATGAGTGACAAAAGGATTTTGTTAAAATATTGTGATGCATTCTCACCATGTGCTCAACACTGGCTAAATACAACACTTACATTAAAATAGATAAAATAACTTTTTAGAGGTAAACAGTCTATCCATTACTCCTCCCATGGGCATGTTTCGTTCCCTTTTTATTGTGTTGCTCCAACTAAACTGCATACCTTTGTTGGCTGACACAACATAAAGCCAGCATATCTGAAAATGTAAAAACTCACCATTCAAGGAATAAATGGAGAAGGGTGGAGTTATTTACTCTCAAAGGCCCCTTCACACTATGCAGACTCAAGACATCCGACATGGGACAGTAGAGGAGGGTAATAGGTGGGAGTCTGTGTGTGTCGGAGACAAACCTCTATTGGTGGGGATGAAGGCCATCCAGCTCCTTCCTTACATGCAAATCTGCCATTGCACTGTCCCCCTCTTCCTCTTAACCCAAATTTCACACAAACATTTCTTTCTGTCTCACCTACCTCAGTTTCCAACACCCCCACACCATGTGTCTCACACTTATTATTTTGTGATCATACTAAATGTAGTTTCTCACCCTGCAGCCCAGGAAACAAAGGCTGGTAAATGACTGAATCCATGCTTCCTGCTGGAAATCTGTGAGTGAGATGTCCTTACCACCAACATTAACATATGCTCAACGTCTACCTTTACAGCTCTCGTACTCCTACCTCAGAATAAACCAAAAACAACTGATCACTCTTGGTTTATGTCATGAATAATGACGTTATCAGCCATTTGTCCAAGATATAAACATAAATCATAAATTTAGTTCAAACCAGAGTTCTGTCATCTGCTAATGTACATCATCAATCCCCCCATTAACTTCTAGGTGTCATGGATGATGAGGACGATCGCCGTCTTCTGGATATTTTAGGGTAAAACCTCTCAATAAAAATGTCATTTATGTTATAAATATTATAACTTTATGTATGAATTAGCTGATGTTTGTTTTCTCCATGCATTTTGCAATGTGCCCACTTCAATGTTTGTCATTATGTTTTGCTTTTATAGTTGGGCAATTTTAATCAAGGGCCTTACTTGAAATCAAAGCAACAAGTATCTGCATACTTATTTTTTTAATCTGTTCTTAAATTTGGAAAGTCACTAATGTAATGGCCCATTTACAAGAGATTTATTATAAAGCATTTTCTAATACTCTGAATGAGTTAAGCAATTTTTAAAGCACATGTAGTCAGAAAGAAATCTATTGTTAGACTTGTTTTAGGTTGATTCTAGGAACCTAAAAATGTCTTCTGTACGTGTTCCAGAGATGTGGATGCATTAAATGATTATCTCCATGGCAGCAACAGCAAGTCTGTGAGTGACTCAGTTATTTCTTACAAACTTTGTCTAAATAGTTCCTTGATTTTGTTGCATGAAGAAATGGAGTCCTCTCATTCTCTGTTAAACTCTTTGTTGTACCTGCAGATTGAGGAGGATGATGTAACAAATGCAGCTTATGGGTCAGATGGATCCTTCTTTGCTAGTGACACGGTGAGTGTACCTGGGATTATCTTGATCCACAAAACATTAACAGAGACCATTTTCTCAGGCTTTTAGTGAAATTTGGGCTGCGATACCCTTGTTTTAGTTCACTGTGTATGGAGATGACCCAGTTTGTTTTAAATACACTATTGGATGTTGTGTGAGAAGGCAAAATAGATAAACTACATGATAGAAGTTGTTGATGGGATAGGCCTTTTTTATTAAGTAGGTGCTAAAAAGCACAAGGGTGTATATGACACATATTCAGGCTGTGTTATATGCGGTTTACACACAGGCAAATATCTGCTTTATACTAATTTTCTCCAAATCCTTTGTTTAGGCTGGCTCCAACACTGGCCTCAAAGATGGTTCCTCTTCAATGGGTGACTTCGGCGATGATTCAGCAGGGGCAGGCCTCCAGCTCTCCAGCAGCCTTTCCTTTATCGAGGATGAACTGGGGCCGGAGACGTCCCCTGGAGGGGTGGATCTCGGGGGAGAAGACCAGCCCTTCGATATCCTTCAGAAGTCTCTCATGGAAGCCGATATCACCGAGCAAACGTTGGCCCAGGAGGCCTTGCTCGACTCCCAATCAGCTCCCACTCTAGTGCAAGCTCCTGTTCCATTTCCCTCCCAGCTGGTCTCTGGGTGTTACGGAGGGGGAATGGGTGTGGTAACCACGGCGACAGCTGCGTTCCCTGCAGGCCAGTTCTTGCAGGGGGTGTCCCAGCTGCCCAATGGCTCCTCCCAACACATCCAGGTGTTGGGCTCATTTGGGACTGGTAGTGGTGTGATGACTCTGAGTAACTTGGAGAGATCTCCTCAGATTGTGCTGAGGCCAGGGACACCTGTATCTGCAGCAGGGACCCCATCAGAGGGGCAGGTGTTTACCCCTACCCAAGGGCAGATAGGCCATGTCGGTTTACCTTTCAAAAACATCCCCCTTCAGAACATCATCATCCAGAGAGGCCCAGGAGGGACCCAGACTCTTGTCAGACCAATCCAGCCTAAACCCCTTCAGGCTGGGGCTCAGACTGTGTACAGCCTTGGTCTTCAGCCCACTCCCACCACGATGGCCAATGTAGTTAACACTAACACTGCTACTCCTGGGGGACAGTACGCAGCCAATGGCTCCATAGTAGTGCAGCCACCCCTGGAGCAGCAGCAAGCACAGGCCCAGACAAACATACCACCAGGACAGTTCTTGCTGCCCAGCTCGTTGGCGCTCACTCCAGCCAGCAACATTCACAACGGCCCCGCTGACCCCACCTCAAATGCTCTAATTACCAGTCAGAACGCGGTGCAGATTGTTGCCGGGCAGAACTTCACTGCACCACCAGGTCAGCTAATTTTAAATCAGGGAGTAGTTGGTGGGAGTCAGGTTGGAGGGGCTGTAGCTCAGACATGGACTGGGGTTACTGGTGCAAGCTCCGCCCCTGTTCAGACATCATGCGCACCTGGTCGGCTGACTCTGGTTGGCCCTGCGACGGCGGGGATCGGCGGTCAAGGCCAAGTGACGGCTAGCCCTGTTCAGCGCCTTCTAGTGACTCAGACTCAGAATTGCACTTCTCTGTCCCCTTTACCTGGTACTGTGACACAGGAACAAGACCACAGACAGGTATAATAACATGTTACATGTGATATCGGCCTTATGTTTCTTTCCTGAAAACTGTTATTGGACTAAAATTTGCGTTGTAATTTCAGAATTCTACATCGCCGGTCCTCAAACAGGAAAGACACTCGCAGCTCAGCAGCATACATGGTAAAAGAGATTTATTTTAAAATCAAATATGTATTTTTATCTAATGCACTTTTTTCTAATGAGGTTGCTTTGTATTTTATATTCTTATCTCTTATCGATGATCACAATGACTGAAGATTCAACGCTAAACTCTCAGGTATACACTCGGCCTGCACCTGATTTGTTTTGCACTTGTCAGTTTACATTCAAGATGAATTAATGCTGATGAGGATGAACTCTGAAGTATGACAACTTTGGTTGTACACTTGCACCTTTTAGGTCAGTGCTCAGAAGAGACCTGCCCTTCCACCACTTACAAAAGGAGGAATGTGAGTTTTTTGACTTACTGTTCACTAATAAAATATATGTATATATTTATCTAAGTGATGTCATGTATTCATATTGCTTGTCATTCAGACTTGCTGTCTTCTTTCATCTTACATCTCTGTAGGATTTTACAACAGTTGAGAAAGGATCATGCTGGAGCTCAGACGCCAGATCGGCGTCAGTTTACTTCATTTGATGATGCACTGCAAAGACTCCTCCCTTACCACGTGTTTCAGGGGGCTCCACCCAGCCAGGATGAGTTCTCACAGGGTACGCCTGTTATTAGCTTGAACTCAAATCTGAGAAACTGCAGCCCCATGTACGCAAAAGTTAAACTGTGTTAGCAGAATGACATGACTGTGTAAATAAAGTTTTGTGTGGTTTTGTTTACAGTGGATGAAGAATTTGAAGCTGTTGCAACTCAGGTGCTGAAGAGGACACAGGCCATGGTAAACAAATACAGACGACTCCTAATGGTGGAAGCAGAGGTAGGTATCCACCCGAGCAACTGATTGCATTCATACATGTGCTTCATGTTATGACAGGCACAGGCCTTACAAGCTTCCTCTCCCTCCCCTGTAGCGCTCCAGTCCGTCATCAGAAATGGTGATGATTGACAGGACCTTCAACCAGGAGGAGCGCAGCAACCTGACACAAGACAAACGCATGGTACTAGTTGATCCAGGTAAAAAAAAGAAAAGAATGAAGTGTGAAACAAAAACATTTTGTTGCAGAAAGGTTTTATTATGCTCCTCTTGTCTTCTCTGTTTTATAGACAGCTTCTTAGAAGACTTCTGCTGTGGGATGAAATCCAAACTTTTTCAAGCTCCCCCCCCCTCTCAGTCGTTGACCAGCTGTAGTGGCTCTACGGAGCCACCATACAGGACAGACTCCCAATCCGAGTATGAAGACCCGGGAGGGGGTGGTGCTGTAGGTAGGGGTGCAGCAGACAAACTCCACCCTCCACACTTAGAAAACAAGAGTGTCCTGGAACTGAAGAAATCCCAGCAACACTATGGGCCCCGCAGTGTCAGCAACAACAGCCTCCCCACTGCCAACAGTTATCCACAAGGTAACCCCTCACCTTTCGCAGCAACGTCGGGAGGACAGACGCACTACCAGGTGTCTCAACACCTGTCGTCCCACCCAATGCAGCCCCCGTGCCCCCCTCAGCTCACCTCACCCCCTCACACTGACACAGACTCTGCTCTAGAGGCTGCAGTCAACAGCATCTTGGAATGTTAAGACAAAAGCTCCATTTCATCCCTAATATTTGTTTTTTTACGTAATTGTGTGTATGTTTTTTTCTTTCTTTTTTTTGGTTACAATTGCCTGTTGTAAAACTTGTTTGTATTCCCCCACAAGCCTGTGTGAAGAGAGGTCAACTCTTCCTTCAGGTCTATTATCTTTGTGATACCATGTCCGGCCATGTCTCATATGTTTTGTTCTCAATTATTTAGGTTTTTGAAGCATGGCGTAGGAGTCAGATACTCCATCAAGGTGCCAGAAAAATGCAGGCACTTAATTACCTATAAAGATCCGGGAATGTGTGCAATGCAATGAACTTACAGATGGAAAATGTCGTTTTGTTTATATAGGCCTTATTTTGAAAGGGTAGGGTCTTCAATAGCTTGAATGCAAGAGTGTCCCTCTCTTCACACACACATACACACACGTTTTGAATATTTTGTGCCAGTTGATCCCCCCCCCCAACTACCTATGCTGAAAAACTGGGCTGAGGAGGTGGGACAAAGTAACGACTCTGTGCCTACTTCTAGGTTTTTATTTTGAAGTGTTTACATGAAGAAGCTCTGTTCAAAAATACCCATTCACTCAGTTCTTTCTTGCATTAGAAACATGCACAGTGCACATACACATGCTTTAGTACAAAAAGTTTGGTAGATTCATGATTCAGAGGTGTAGAGTTCTTTAAGGTTAGCTCAGTAGAGACACTCTCACAGACAAATTGCACTAAACATACTGTTGCTTATGTCAGAAAGTATGAATATGAGGCTCCTGTCGATATACAGCGTATGCTAGGCTAGGCTAAACAGAATGTGAACATTTGGAATTTTACCAAAATCTATCCGCCTGCTTTCAGCTGCCTGCAACAAGGAAAACCTCTTAACCACACTAGAAACCAGTCCAACTAGTCACCTAGACGCATAAAGTAGTGTTACTGTACTCAGCCAAGCTTTTTTTCTCGTGCTTAAGTCACATTTTTGGCATTTTTCTTTTGTACCTTAAAGGTATGTAAGCCCTGACACAGACACAAAGCAAATCTCGATGTCAACCACTTCTATCATTTCACAGCGTTTGTGTCAGGGAGAATCAGTCCTCAGATTGAGGAAGATATGTTACAATATCTTTTTTATTTAGATTTTTATTTCCTCATTTTTAGAAATGACATTTAAAAAAGATGTTTTTGTTTGTTGTGATGTGCTCCCCCGGCTCTGTGAACACGACAATGTCGTCATTAGTTAAAATGACAGAGGAGGGTCATTGATTGTACGTATATTTGTCTGCCTTCTGCATACAGTATAATGATATATTGATCATATCTCTCTATGCTTGACTACCTTGACACGTCTATCAGTGTGTGTGTTATCTGCCTGCACACACACACACACACACTGGTCCATGATTATGTTCTCATGTAGTTTGCTTGTTTGACTGCCACACTTGACTTTCATTCCCCCAAGTGTTTGCTCAGTCCCCCTGGCGTTTCTTTTCAAGCATTTCCTCTCTTTTCTCTCAGCAGCACAACCAAAATTCAGAATAGGAGAGAGTGTGGCTCGTCCAGAATCGCCGTCAGATCTTTTTGTCTTTGTGCTGGTGACAGCAGCTCAGTGGCTGTTCCATAAAAAGCTGTGGCATTTCCCTCAGAAGCTGTGCACCTAGAATGAGTTGGGCTCCCACTGTGTTCTAGTTTCGCTGAGTTTTAATTTAGTTTTTTTGAGCTAAAACTTTGCTCACTGTGATATTTCATTACGTTAAGGGATTAATCCTGAATATCGGCTTTTTAGTGGCTATA
>JAQFJA010000014.1:4285114-4296531 GCA_029874485.1 Naso brachycentron
TTTTTAGTGGCTATTTTTGCAAATAAATCTACAGAAATCTGCACTAAGTTTCTGCCAAACAAACACAGGACCAAAGCTTAGGTTAAATGTGTCAAATGGTCGATTCTGGATAGTCACCTTCCTCCTATAAATGTCTCTGTGAAATATGTTTGCCAATAGGTTACAGCAGCAGACTGAACGCCTTTTTTAAAAGGATAATCGATTTTGTGTTCGAGTGCCAGCGGCTATTGCAAGCTGCCTGTATCTCCGCCTATAGACCTCTTGTATCTGCCAGTGCACACTGAGAAAACTGGGCTCTCTGCTTTAACAGCAAATCTCTTATGACATGTAAGGTTTTTGAGAGATTTGCTATTTGCTCCTTCAAGCAGTTGCTGCAAGACTTTGTGCCTCTATAGCACTTATATCCACAGAAAAGTTAGTTTTAGACTTGCACAACGTAGGGACTCGTTCAGTGTTGGTGAAACATTGTGTTACCTTGATGCATATCAGCATCTGAGGGCCTGGTAGGAACATACTGTGCTTTTTTTTCCCCTCCCTTGTTTTCAGTGCAGAGATGGTTTTTTCTGCTTCCATTTTCACTGTTATTTTGTCTCACTTGATTTGTATAGTTTGTCGTTTTGTATAAAAATGAAAAGTGAAACACAAAATATTTATAATTTTTGTATGAAGAAAAAAGAATGTAAAACAAAACAAGAAAAAACACAAGATGAAAATGGAAAGTATTTTTTATTGTGTGGGCTGAAAAGTGGCATCAGGAAAAAAAAATGTTACAAAAATACTGTCATTTCTTCATTTGTAGCAAATATGTGTTCACTACAGCAGCAAGGAGAGTCAATAAATTCATTTTTAATACAGTTACAAACTGGTCCAGTCCAGCTGAAAACCTCCTTCAGTGTCCCTCCATTACTATTCTGTGAGTGTGCACAAACTGGCACTGACGAACTAAGCATGCATAATAACATCATGTGACAGGGGAAGCATTTGCACAAGAAAAACAGATTTGTAACCCTCTGCTACACAGATTCGATCTTTTCATGGACAATCATGTCAGGACACTTTGAATTTCATGTTTCTCTACATCTGGGCTGCCTAGATAAGATTTCATCAAGTTAAAAATCTGATGTTTCCCTTTTATCCTCTCATGGACCCCAGCACCAGTGCCTCTGCACAAAGGAGCAAAGAAAACATTGCATAGCAAGCATTTGACTCACTTGCGCCTTTTGGTTAAGGTAACATGACACAACAGCGACACCTAGTGGAGGCTCTGGGACACAGTGGGACTGCAGCACAAGACCTCTGATGACCAAAAAATCCCAACAAAAAGGAACTATAAGTAGATATTTTAGGAAAAATGTATCCTTCCTAACTGGGGAACAGGAAATCAGTCAAGAATAAAACTGCTGGTAGCAGAATCACAACTCTAGGTTGTTAAAAGAATAGTTCAACCTCTCAGGATGACACCTTACTCAGCTTCTTGCAAATAGTTAAACTGAATGTTTATATGGTTTCTGGAACAAAAATTTTGGAAAATAGGAAGCTATAGCCTCAAGTTTGTTTGCTTAGCTTATCATAAAGGCTAGAAATAAATGGGAAACAGCTGACCTAGCCTTCTCTAATGGTGACAAAACCTGTCTAGCAACACGGCTAAAGCTCAGTAATTAACACTTTATGTCTCATTTATTTCATCTGTACAAAAATGAAAGTGTAAAAATGCCAGTTTATTGTTTTACTGAGGGGATGTAAGATCTGGCGTCATGCCAGCATGCCTCGTATGAAGGTGACTTTTTTTCACCTCAGTTTTTTCATGGATTAAACAAGGAATAAAGTATGTATTACTTTATAGATACTGGCAGGTGGATTTTGTTAGCATTTGATAGGGCCGGGCCAGCTGTTTCTCATTTTGTTTCTAGTCTTTGTGTTAAGCTAAGCAGACAAACTTCAGGCTATAGCTTCATATTTTCCAAATACTTTGTCCCAGAAACCAACTGATTCAATCCTGTCTAAGAAAACTGAATGCACTGACAGGGAAAGCTACCATGTTAAAAGGAAAACAGTTTCTCAGACATAAATCCTTTGGTCGTATTTGGATCTGCATTAATCATAAATTACTAACAGGGAAGATGTCTGAAAGCTGTGAACCCCCACTCTGCCAAAGAAGCTGTCCATTCATCTTTTCTTGGCCTTAGTGGTGCTTCCTCCAGCGATCAAGCTCTGGAAAAAACACACAAAAAAGACCACCAACATGCTTAGTTATCTCCAGGTCTGTAGTCCATTACGTTGAGCAACACTGAGAGTAATCCACACACTTACGTACTTATATGAGGGTAACTCCAGATGTAGCTGAGCACACAGTATCCTGCTAACAGCATGCCGAGACCACCTACACCACCTTTCTTTACATCGATGTACCTTTTGTAATACCAATGCCAGCCTGATGGAAGCACAACAAAAACATACATGTCAGGCTTCATTCAGATTTCTAAAGACTTAAAGGAATACCTCAACACTTTGTGAATAAGCTTCACAGTATTTTCTTTCTTACCAAGTGTAAGAAAAGAAAACTGTTACCACACTCACATCCATTCATAAAATATGAAACTCATGCCAGCAACCAGCAAGCTTATTTTAGGCAAACCATAAAAAAGTGGAAACGGGTAACCAGAACAGCTCTGCCCTCAGGTATCAAAACCCACCTACTACCAAATCTAAAGGTCACTAATATTAGAGCATGATATGTGGTTTGTTAAAAGTGGAGAGCAAAACTGACATTCTGTGGTTTTACTGCGAGGTAAATGTCAAACTATGAGTAGGCTTGAGGGTTAGCAAAGCCTTTTGCCATCACCAAGATCACAACTTGTAGTTTTAAAATGTAGGTTTTGTGTTTGTATTAAACAAAGTTACAACCTGTATTTGTGTGAGCTTTTAAGGTGCTGACAGGGGGAATTTATTACCTTCGGACAAAGCTAGGCTAACTGTTTGCTTTGTTTCCAGTCTTAATGCTAAGCTATGCTACTTGGCTGCTGGCTGTAGCTTCATACAACACTTACAAGAGTGGAATCGTCCCACTGTCTCTCATTTCCCAAACTGTTCATGTCTTATAATGCATACAACCGCCCAGGAAAACAAAAACAGTTGGTCTACTGGAGTGTTTTGTGAGTATTGCACATGATTGTTTGTGTGAGATGTTTGTGACCTTTACCTCTTTGCATCATTTCTACGACATCTTTCGGATGGCTGGGAGTTTTGCAGGCCAACCACTCGGGCAAATCTCTCAGTCTCACCTGTCCAAGACTCTGCTGAGCCACAGCACCTATAAATCATGCAGAGTCGATGCAATGAAATAGATCAGTACACTAGGACTGTTTATTTTCGACTGATTCTAGTTTTCAGTACTTCCCTTTGAGAAATGCAAACGTTATTACGAAACCCTTTTTAATATTTAACGAAAAAGCTTGAGCTGTTAAAGATTTTGCTTTGTCCAGACAGTTCAGAGACAAAAACTTTGCCTCAATAAATCAGTCTACAGTTAGCAAAATGTACATTTAAAGCAGAGGCTGCAGTCAAAGAATCATTGCTGCATTCATGTGATGTTGAAATAGTCAGAATAACGCGTTTCCCACTGAGGTCATCACATGAACAGTCTCTCATGTTGTAAAACAATTCAGCAACTCTGAGATAATTTTTGTACCACGAGTTGCCAACTTGAGGTAATAAATGCTAAAGCATGGGGGACAGAAGTCAATGTTTGCTGCTTTTTTAATGCTTTAATGCTTTTTTTAATGCTTCAATGCTTTTTTAATTACATACTGAATATCAATTTTTGATCATATGTAATGTGTAATATGGTATTAATGTTAACTGCTGTCCATGTAGAGTGACATAGATTAGTAACATGTTTTTAGCATCAACCCAAATCTTCTTTGTAGAGCAAACCTCAAAGCTCGTGAACAAAGCAAAGTCGGAGGAACAGCTTCCCAACTCAGAAACTCATTATTCCGACGTCACATGAATGCAACCCAAGACTATGAATCTAACTAATAGTTTTTATTATCATATACTGACCTTTACAGTGATTATCAGCAGTGTTTTTTGTCTTGACCTCGAGCTGTGACTTCTCCATCATTAACCCATCATCCGCTCTCAGTTTCTGCAGCCTTGCTGGCAGAGTTTGAGGTGCAAGAAGGAAACGATCGGGGCTGGAAAACTGGTAATGCGATGTTGATACTGTGGGGAGTTCTGTCAAGTGATGGCCCACCTTCAGCCTCTCATTCATGCTGAGTGTTTGTGGAAGCGACCTGGCTTGGCTCACCTGAGACAACAGCTGGCCAGGAAGGAGGGGAACTGCTGGGGAGGTCAGTTCAGTCTGACTGGAAACATCATGTCGCAGGGGGATTAAAGTTGATTGTTTGGACTTTGAACTTTTCTTCTTCACTGAATTAAACGCTGTATGTTGTGTGCATGTGCTGGGCAGTTGGTCTGACAGTGTTTTAGTTGTTACCAAGCAGCTATGAACATTTTCTTGATTGTCATTTGGGAGTGAAATGGGACTGAGACTAGTTCCAGGTTTGAATTTGCTATTAAGATCACGAGTAGTTCCAGTCTGGCTCAGGATGCTTGGCCTGCTGGACTGATGGACACTCTTAGCTCGGCCTAAAGTGGCTTTAACATCTTGGAGGGTAATCGTAGCCTGATGACCACTTCTTGATTTCAAGGACATCTTATTCATGGATAAATCCTCAATTTCTCCCTTGTTGTCCACCAAGAAGTCATCACTTGCGTTGAGTTTTGCACTACTTTCATTTACATTAGAGTTCATAGTGCTGGAGGTTTCTTTGGTGATGGAAAGGGACTGATTCTTCTTCTTTAATAAATTCATTTTAGAGGCAGTGCCACCTTTGGATTTGGCCCCTGTGGATACAAATGCAGGATGGAGGTTACCCAAGTTTTGGTCTGGATTATTTTGGGTGTCTGTTTGTGCTGTGATTGTGAGAGGATCTGCCACAGATGGAGCTGAACCCGAGGGCAGATCCTCTGAGGCAGATCTGGTCCCCTCCACTGATCCCTCAGAAACCTGTTTGGACTTTGCAGCCTCTATCAAATCACGGAGACTTTTCTTTTTGGGTTTGATGGGGGGAGATTTGGATTGTGTTTGTGACTGGGTTGATGTGAGAAGACTGGTGGTGGAGGTGGTGGTCTTGATTTGCTCAGACAGCTTCTGTTTCTTCTTCTTAGTTGACGGTGTAAGTGTGGCAGAACTCGGGGACAATGGCTGTGACAAAGGTGACGTATTTGCACTCTGTAAAGATGCCACTGGTGATGATGACTGCGGCTGTGATGACACTGCAGACACCTTTTTACTCTTCTTTGATTGTGGACTTGCAGTGACTGATATCGTCTGTGTGGACTTTTTCCCCTGTGCTGTTGGTTTGGTTGGGGATGCAGCCAGCGGAGAGGACACTGTTGTCTGATCCACTGTGATGTCATGTTTGGTTGGAGATGTTTTGGAGCTAACTGCTGCTTTGCAGTGAGGCAGGTGACTCTTCAACCTCTTGTACGTTTTCCCACAAAATGGGCACACCTCTGCGGGGAAAAACAACAACAGAGCAATGCTCCTGTGTGGTTAAAACAAGTACAGCATGGCACAGATATGTATTATGATGCAACTTATCCATATCTACATTATCAGTTAATCTGTTGATCATTTCTTGATAAATCAGCTGTTTTCTTCAATTTAATGCAGAAAAATTGTGGAAATGCTTATTATAACTTCCAAGAGCTTGAGAGGGAATATTCAAAATGCCTGTATTGTCTCAAAATATCTAAAATAAAGTTTATTATCATACATATAACAAAGACAAGCATCTAAAGTGCACTTTTGATATGCAACAACCTGTAAATCTTTCCAATATTTGCTTGAAAAATGAAGAAATAGGCAATATTTTTACAGATTCTAACGTATTTCGTCATTCGGCGGTGCACTCAGTCCCTTTCCAAATAATGCAAACATATAGCTTAATATTATTTGTGATTTTGTCACGTGACGTCCTATCTTTTATGAATGACAAGCAATATCGATTACGACACTTACCAGAGCTCATTTTGCACGCGTCTGTAAAACAGCCAATCAGGTGAAAGCATGTTCCAAAAGTCAGAAAAACGTAACTTAACTTAAAGCAGCGGAAACAACAGCTAGAACTGACGTAAATGATCACATTATACAGTTATATCACCATTTAAATACTTTTAGTTAGACCCGTTTCCATACCCAGGGTCGTCCTTAATGTTACTGTGCATGGAAAGACCCTTGGGTGGCGCATTAGCAGCCTGAATGTATTTTACTAAAATTATGTAAAATTTAGCATTAGCTTTGGCTAGCAGGATTATCGTGTAATTTAACAGCAGTTTTAAAAAAAATTTGGTTGAGAAGAGATGATTTGTAATGGGACAGTCTGGTACTGTTAATTACAGACCGATTTGCCCGTATATTCGTATAGTTCTCCGTCCAGTGGTTCAGTGGGTGTGGCGAATCAACTTCCTGCGGCGCTACGTCGTGAATTGAGATGATTCACTCCTGCCTACTTCCGCCTTCGCGTAAATCCCCGAACAAACCGCTATCTCCATCGATGATGTAAGTCAAATTTCACACGAAATCAATCTGTATTTTTGTCAGAGGGAAAACCTACGTGACTACAGTGATTTTCACAGTATCAACCGACAGAATATGACATTTACTTGTTTAAAAAGTGTTTGACCGCTGAGTGTCTGACCACTGTTACTCTTGACTTTTGGCATTTAATCAGAGTGTCACAAGCTTTTAGCCACATCTCACACGGCCTTCCTTTGCTGATGGATTTGCTCAGTTCATATGCTATTTTTGTAGCAGTATTATCTGTATTACGTGGGCCAGGTTTGACTTTTATCCAAAATAATGAATAGGTACAAAGAAATTTCTATTAAAATATAAAGAAACGTTTTTTTATTTTATTGGAGGACACAGATATGCAGAATGGATAAGGTTTAAAACCTACAAAAATTGGCAGCTCATATGTATTTGTATTCTAAACATTAATTTAAATAAATTGTGAACCATGTATATTTAACTGTTACTGATATTTAAAAATGTATCCAAAGTATCTGTTGTGTCTGTTTTAATGAAGAAATACAAATGGTTATTTTGTAACATTTCCCTTAGCATATCCAAAAAATGTACTTCTCTTCAGAATAAAGGTTGTCCATACTTAATCTGTACAATAAAGAGACAGCCTACTTTCATTAAAAAAAGTGATTTTATTGATAGGGTTAGAGTGGCATGAGACTTGGCACAGGAATGAATTTCAAAAAGGTGATGAAAAAAAATTACACAAAAAACATCTACATCAGAAGGTCATCTTCATCGGAAAAAGCAGTGATTTGAAACACATTCAGAATGGAAAGAATACGCCATTTCTACAACCATTTACATATATGGAGATAAACCTGAATATTATTTACATGGCGACAGATTACAGTATGTACAAAGCCAGGACAAAGCAAAAACTGGAAGAAAACTGAAGCTCGGAGCTTTATTTTTTGGAGAAAATCTACACTACTGTCCATGTGAACAGTCCCAAGAAAGCATGAGGGGATTTGGCGGAAACGCAGACTTTAACAGTGCCTGGAAGTTGTCCTCTCACAAATCTTGGCCCCCTACAGAACACAGTAGTTTTTTTTTTTTTTTTCCGTCAACATTTTTATAGAAATTCAAAATGTATTTTAAAGGGAACTCCACAACAGCACATTATGTTTTCAGAGACACCTGGAGTCACAACTCAGTGCCAGCACGTTATTCTCAAATGACAGGTTACATGTTACCATAACAATGTTGGTTACAGTATATTTAGACAATCTAGAGCAAATCTCTGTACATCTATTAACAGACATTCATAATTCAGGCAAAGAGGGGCAGTCTGTGCCTTTACAAGGAATCTAATCAGAGATGAAAACAAAGAGGAAGGGGGAGGGGTCCTGGGTTAAAGTTCAGGGGTCAAAGCCAGGAGATTTCTGTACCAAACACAAACCTGTTAACGGTACTGAAGCCTGGCTGAGTCTCACTGCACTCCCACCCAGTTTAAGATTAGATTATTCAGTTAGTTCACCAACAATGACATCAACATTAATGCCGGTTTTGATTCAACCCTGAGAAAACAGTGGACTGCATGTTCACTTGCTTGCGCACCTGCCTCATGTGCCAACGAAGGTAATTTTGCCCTCTGCACAACCAAAAAACTACAGGACAATCTGCACGCAAACTTGCATCTGTTTAAGTCAGCAAGATTGACTTTAATTTTATAAGACACACTGGCACAAATGCAGGATTTCAACAGTGATTGGGTCTCCTTAAGACATCATATATGAAGGCAGGGAGGGTTCAGTCTTGCAGTTGTGCCCTTTTCTAGCATTTTTTTTCCACAGACAAGGTGCCAGTGCTGGAACCCTTTTCCACATTAAATCTTAAACCGCTCAGAGCGTTTCTCACTATCAATAACCAGGTCCTTGTCCCGGCAAAATTGGCTCTGTGCGGGTGCTTTCAACCTGCTGATCTCGAACCAAGACAAGGGAAAACTGGGACGGGAAGAGGGATGAACGGTGCTGCAGTATGAGAGGAAACAAGGACTGTGCACTCTCCAGACGATCAGCAAGTTGATCGACCCTCCTATAAACTACAGGGGCTTTAAAACAACATTCACAAAGCAGCACTGGAGAGTGCAACAGAAATAACGGAGTGATTTTGGACTAAATGGAATCAGTGCTTGGATGCAGACTGTCAAATCAACTCTGGCACAGATGACCACCTCACTGTTATTTGCCAACGTGTTGTTCGAACAAAGTACTTATTTCACCATGCCTGTACCTGTTGCTTGACAACTTGTATTTGTGGTTTAAGAACAATATGCCTGGTTTGAAAATGTTTTCGGTGGTTTCCACATTCAGGCACTGGCACCAGCACCGACACCTTGTGAGTCGAAAACCCTACTCGAGAGTCTTGTGCTGTAATGCAGCGTGCAGGCCAGGGGAGAGAGTCTCTAGATGAAGCAGCATAGATTAGATGTTGTCCTACATCCAAACTGTCTGCTTGTCTTTCTTTATAACCACAGTCAGTCCTACTGACTCATTCCCAACCCCTGAACTAAGAAGAATGCCAACTCTTCAAAAAGGAGAGTAAAAACTAATATAAAAACGGCTGGAGAAGAACACTGACGTTTATCAAATTCTTCTGAGGCTGGTTTTCCCAAGTCCTCGTCCCCACTCAGGTCCTCTACTTTCAGAGGTTGACAGGGGTCATTGGAGCATGAGCTGTTTGAGGTTGTCGTGGAGGATGGTGTCCTTGACGTCTCGGAACACCAGCCTGATGTTCTCCGTGTTGATGGCCGTGGTGAAGTGGTGGTACAGGGGCTTCTGGGTGGCGTCACGTCTCTTGGCCCGGAAGCAATCCACCATAAATGCCTGGACGTCCAGCAGGCTGTGCTCCGTCCCGTTGTATTCAGGAAAGTAGTCCTTGAGCGGAACACTCTTCACCTTCTCCTCCAGCAGGTCCATCTTGTTCAGGAAGAGGATGATCGAAACGTTGACGAAGACGCGGTTGTTGACAATGGTTTCGAAGATGTCGAGCGATTCACGTAGCCGGTTTGTCTGCCTGTCCTCCATCAGCACCTGTTAGAGACACCAAGAGGGATACGTAAAATTACTACTACTATTGTTGTAAATGTACTATATGTACTAATGCACAAAGAAATTGATGGAGCCCCAGCAAATATTGCCATGTTTACTTCAAGAGGCTGCATGGCACATCCTGTCTGATCTTGTTGCAGTTTGTGTATGTGTTGCAGAACATTTGGCTGAGGGTATTCAGAGTGATATGCAACTTGATTTTGATCCCTACGAACAGAGAGTGAGTTCCAACCGAAAAGCTTCAGCAGCAGCTCAGTCTCTGTGAACTGAACCACTTTAGTCAGGTAAGAAGGGGTGTAACCGGTTTGGCTCACAACTCAGTTTAGACTTTGGGTTGAGCAACAAATCGATTTTATATCGAAATTCAAATTAATTTGTTTCGAAGATGTTAAAAAATGAAATTGTGAAAATCGATTTTCCCTTTAACTAGGGTAAGTACGGTAGCCTATGGCTCTCTCAGCTCTGGTGTCTTATTTTTCATAAGTGCAGTTTGGTGAAAGTTGGGCTGGCATTTCATTAATCCCAAATTGGAGGATTCATCTTAGTTTGATCAAACCTTTATATAAAGAAAGGTTTAGTTTGGTAAAAACTAGGGTTGCACTTTATTCCAAAAAGGGAAATTCATGTTTATTTGAAAATAATGTATTTGATATAATTCCTTTGTCCTTCGTAGTTTAACAAACAAAAAACAAAAAACAAACAAAAAAAGATTACAATCAAATATGGTTTGAAAAAATTGGGTATTTTATGTTTCGGCCATACCGCCCAGCCCTATTTAGACCCTTGCAGCTTGGTACAAAAATTTTACCAGAGCATCATCCTTCTTTCTCATTTTTGGTTTTGCTTCCTGGCTCAGGTGAGAAAAACACTGTTGACACGTGCATATATCCATATGTCATAGGTCGCTGCAGGTGATTTAGTAAAGCACAACAATCTGCACGGGGTGTTTTATTTTGAAAATTGACCAAATTTGCTGCCATGTCTGTGACTTCCTGTTTGCATTTTGATGTAGCTAGGCTCTCCCTTGCTTGTTGCGTCTTAAATGGTAGATTAACTGTTTTGAGCGTCACACAACCTCCACCAAATGACTAATTTCACTAACAGAGTTTAATCAAGGCACTTCAGGTGGGTCTAGATCGTTAGTTTAATCAGCATGT
The DNA here is from genome assembly GCA_029874485.1 of Naso brachycentron. Taxonomy (NCBI): domain Eukaryota; kingdom Metazoa; phylum Chordata; class Actinopteri; order Acanthuriformes; family Acanthuridae; genus Naso; species Naso brachycentron. The sequence goes on from JAQFJA010000014.1 coordinate 4,295,980, forward strand.
GGTAAACTTGCTAAAGGCTTACTGCTGCTTAAGGTTTCCGAGTGAAGCTCGCGTATGTGAATTTGGTTCAGCATTACGTTCATCAGTCTTAACACTTTATACTGTGTATAATTTTGGCTATACCTCCTTACATGATATTTATCTCAATATTTTCAAATCTCCTCAAACGCACTTCATTAATGCTAACATGAAAGACATAAAATAAAAAATTACAAATTTTTTGACCAAATATCCTCTAATGTGATAATATTGTTGGGATGACTATTGGTACTTCCAAAAAATATGAATACAATTCCATTTTTGATCAATAATCAATAGTAATGTAGATACAATGACAAGTAATCTGATAAATTGAGAATATTTCATAATTATACTGTAATCCATCCATTAAAATCAGGTAAAATTACTATTTATTCCATATCAAATTCTAACAATATCCAATTTTTAACAATATATATAGTCTCATATCTCGATAACGCTGCAGTATCTTTGGACAACTTCAAACTCAAAGACATTTGTGTTGGAACAAGCAAACAGTCTAACAGCGTTCCA
>JAQFJA010000014.1:4323811-4335940 GCA_029874485.1 Naso brachycentron
AGTTTTAACTTCTTAAGGGACCATTTTGTTTGAGCGTCAAACGCAGACTGGGCAGGCCTGAAAAGACATTACTTTCAAATCTATCACATCTTTTCCAAAATACAGTGTTTTTCACAGCCGTTTACCTTCACATTAAACAGAAAAGACGTGTGAAGTCCTGAAGTTCAAGCCTTAGTCACACAGCCAGTCATATAAAAATTTGATACAGACATTTGTTTAATTTTTTCAACTCTTCCTCAGGTTGTAGAAACCTTAAATTCCCCTCACAAAAATACTTAAGACGATTTTGGTTGAACTACAGCTGTGCTCGCTGACACATAGACGTTGTATTCACTCATATTTTGACATATTTGGTGTTCGGAACAGATCTACAAGCAGTATTTGATACTCAAAATCTTTTTGGTGGAGAACTCCTTAAACTATGGCCTTATTGACACCAACCCTTCCTGATGTGAGCACCAGCTGAGCCAGCTGTTTGTGTTGGATGTTTGGTTTTTGAGGCCCGGCTCCACTCGAGGACAACAGGGTGCACGAACATCCAAGAGCTTTGAAACTTGAGCTGTAGCTTTCACATTCGGACCTCATTCTTTATGTTTTGATAAACGGTAGCTCAACAGCAGCCTTATCCATCTTCACACGTGAAATATTTCTGCTTTCGTTTTTGCCTCAAAAATTTGAAAAAAGCAGGCATGCACACAGACAACAAGATAACAAAAACTACAGGTGAAAATAAAAATACGAACTTAGGTATTTTCCTGATTCTGATTGGTGATCATCGTTGTTATACAAATAGTGCATTATAGTTTACATCCTACAGATGGAGAAGCCAAAGCAAACCGTATGTTCAAACTCTGCCTGTGCACATGCCTGCCACAACTATAGATAATGTATTTATATTATTGATTAATGATCAGTTTTCTGGAGTAGAGAAGTATTCTTGTGCTGCTATAGACTTAGATGCCTCATCCCCAGTTTACTTACCTCTTACACACATCATGTGAAATGACTGAATAGATGCAGGTCAGGTATGATGGGAGCACACGAGCAGCTTGTGCACCGTCAAAGCTGAGGCGTTACTATGATGAGGGTCAGGTATTAGTTTTGTATTTGGCTCCACTGCTGTTTTGTACTCTGTGTAGCAGTCGTCTGCTGTACACAACCCTGAGCGAGCTGTGGATATTTTTCTCACACGTCTCTCCATCAGGGGTTAATGTGAATAACTGTCAGAATGTATAATCTTTACCATGTTTACAGATGCAAGAATGTGAAAAATACCTTGAATTTGTTGTATTTGATTTGTACATTCCATGGCTTGTGTCAAGTGCCTCAATAAATGACTGTCTTAACAAAAATCTTCTCCTTTTTAAGTTCATGTTGACTTAAAGGTTGAGTGTCTCATGTATCTGGACATACAGTTAGTTTGGTAACACTTTAATTGAAGCATGCATCTGTAATGCATTATGAACATACTTTTAATGCCGTATAATGTGCCTATAGTGCTGTATAATCATAGTTATAACCCTCACCTTAACTCTAACCAGAACCATAACCACCTATAACACGTTATAAGTGTGTTCATGTTGTTTTATGATGTGTTACAATGTGTCATAATACATTATGGAGACAGGCTTCATAGTCTACTGCTGGACATTTATGTCTGGCAGCTTTCCATTGTTTTGTTGTTTGCTTTTGTTTTGTTTTTACTTTTTTTTGGTCCTTTGTTCTTTTATCTTGTTTTGTGTATGTTTTTGAATATAAATATTGAAAAATTGAAAAAAATAAAAAATAAAAAAAATAAATAAAATAAAATAAAAAAACCCAGGACCTTCTTGCTATGAGGCAATAGTGCCAAGCCCTGAGCCATAGCGCTGCCAGTGTGCTTATATTGGTATGCTTTTTTCTGCAAAGCTGAAGCTTTTTCCCAAATCAATACATATTGATTCTAAGCAGGTTATATATAAGATATACATAAATATTCCCACACAGCACAATATGCATATTAAATATGGCTAATGTGAGAGTGTGTTGTTGAAGCAATGTAATGCATTAATGAAATAACTAGGCACCATGAGCTTAGACAAATTCAAATAAATGGGGGTTTAGGGTGAAACCGACTAAAAAATCTTGGGAAACAAAAAAAAACCCCCAACAACAATGAATAACCAGCTCATGCAAATTTGGGTTAAGTGACCCCTTATTTTTTATTTAACTGAATTATATTAAAATGTAACCAGATAAAATGGTTTTTCTATTTGTCAGACGGTTCTTCTCCAGCCTAAAGGTGATGAACTTAATTAACCACTAGGTGGCGATGTTGCAATTTAAATAGGATCAAGACATCATTGAAGTGGATGTGGGGACTCAGTGATCCAGATGCATTAATTCACTGAAACCAGAAATATTAAGAGAAACAACTTCACCAATCATGGATATGCTTTTATACACCTTTCTCTCATTATTATTTAGATAATGCTAAATGCTATTAAACAGAGGTATGTAAGTTACTAGACACAGACAGATTGATATATATAGCCTACATATATTTTTAAGCTCCCCTTAAATCTAATTTCCACATAATTTTAAACAAGGTCCAAATTTTGATAAAAGAATGAACATAATCATTTTTCACACAGAGGCTTTTACTGCAGAGTTTTGTGCACAAAAACAAGCTCATACGCGTTTCATCATCATTTCTACAATCATGCTCCTCCCAACTGCACAGGAGACAGACACACCATCACGGAGGTCACTGAACTGAGACCGGATCAGAGCTTTGATCTGCGTGTGTGTTTGTTGTTGGTTTGAACAGAACCATCCGATCGCTGTCTCACAATACCCACACAGGGACGTTCACACACAGTCCGTTCATACATTTGCTTACCAAGGAGGAGGGAATTAATGCAACACACTTAACATTCATCTGAGGTGTGCATATATTAAAATACATCTGTGTGGAAGAATCTTCTAATGAGTTCCTTGTGTTTGATGTAACACCTGAAGGAGTGTCTCAAAAGCCATACACATCATAGCTTTAATGTTGTTTTTGGAAAAAAATGTTATCTGTCACACAGCCTCATTTGAGAACAGTTGTACAATTTGCCAATCATCTTTCTCGACTAATTGATTACCTAGTTAACAATGGCTGGAACTACTGGACTGCATGTGTACAATGGAAAATAAAACAGGAAATAGCATTAAATAGGCCTACCTACAAAAATAAAAATATCAGATTCTATGATCATTACAGGAATAGTTAAACATTTCAGGCAATACACATGCTGACATTTAGTTGAGAAGATCTATACAACTTTCACATCTAAAACTAATGTTTAAAATTAGAGTGAGTGCCTGGTGGCAGTTAGCTTAGCCCTAAACGCTGGAAACAGAGGGAAACAGCTAGCTAGTTAGCCTACCAGCACTTTTAAAGCTCACTAATTATTGACACAAAGAGGCATATTGACAAGCTAAAATTTTGCATATGTCTAGACAGATAATTGGGGCTTTAGAAGGCACATTTTTAACTTAAAAGAAGAAGGCTAGGCTAGTTAGCTCCCCTTGCATTATATCTTATATCTATGCTAATCCAAGCTAATCGCCACTGGTTTTAGCTCTGCTTGGTGCACAGACATAACCATCCTCTCATTTCACTTATAAGATTATTTCATGCTGCCTTTAAACTGAAAATAATAAGGCCAGCTATGGAGATCATGTGCACATATGGCTGGTGTTTAAAGCAGCAAAGAACAGCACATGTTATCCTTATAATTATGCTAAGCCTAATGTTTTAGCTTAGTAAAAAAATGCTTATTTATAGCTACATTCAGCAGAGCACGTTAGCATCTTATCAGAGCTGCGTTTTTTGCCGCTTGATGAAAATTCAATATATAGCTACTCTTTTCGGTCTAGTTTGTTTCTGAGAAAAATATCTGATCTTTAGAGTACAGACATACAACTTGTTTGCTAACTGGGGCAAGTGTGAAGATGCTTCCTGTTTGTCTGAGTGGAGTGGGAAACCAGATGAGGATGGAGAAGAAAACAAAGCAATGTGCCCTTTCATTCCAACACAAACATGTACATACACACACACACACACACACACAGACGCACACACACGCAGCCCCCACATAAACATAAATATGTGTCTGCCGCTGTGTTTGACCTCGCTGTGACATGATGAATGACCAAATCAGAAGCGTAATGAAACGCCGCACATTCGCCTGCTGCTGCTTCCCTAGGTATGTGTGTTTGTGTGTGTGTGTGTGTGTGTGTGTGCACACGCATGTGTGAGTGCCCACAGGACTTCAATCAGGATCACAGGTGACCTCGTGTCTTACTGAGCCTCCCAGGTTTGACAAGAGCAGATAATTACGAGTTACCTCCCACCTAGTAAGATGAACCAAGAAGAGAAAATGAGTTTGTGAAGACAAAGACCTTGAAGCTTCAACTAAAGGCCATTTAGGTCACCTCTCTCTTCACACATCTTTACTTTTCACCCTCTGTGTTAGCCTTTAACTTCTGCACACCTTCTTGACAACCTTTAATTTTTCCTTTTGGAGGCTTTGATCGTTATTTAAACCAGGTTCTATCAATTCAACTCAGCCATAAACCTGTCAGCAAGCTGTAAAGACTGGTTGCACATGCGTGTGAGATGCACACAACATTATTACTCACATACTGAAGTTATGTCTTATGACGTTATCAATCATAAGTTGATCTTAAATATTAGTTCAGATCCAGTGATACTGTGATCACAATTTTAAAGGAGTCCTGAGTACATAAAAATAAAATTTTATGTATTTTAATATTAATTTTATAAGCATAAAGCATTTTAACCAAAGGCAAACACCACAACATTATCTAGTCTGAGAAACTGTTTAATATCTGAACTTAAGACTGTCCTTACAAAAGAAATGGTGAAACACTTATTAAAATGAAACATTTAAATTGTGGATGTACATGAAAAGCATCTGCTAGTGATGGAGAAAATACAGGATAATGCTATCACAGCCACAAAACCCAACAACGAGTTTAGGATTGTATCTGAAAAGTAACATGAAAATGATCTGACCTCATTCCCACAAAACGCTATTCATGTCACAATGACAAAAAATGAAATGGCCTTTAAACTCTCCTTTAAACATATGTTTTTCATTTAGTTGCTGCACAGTACATGCATACATATAAATGAAGGGAATATGAAAACGGTGCATGTTGTGTTCAACTGAATTTCTTTGATTTATTCGAGAGAGAGATTATGCAGGTATTCAATGTCCATTTCTTATGTTGGATTATGCGTTCTGTTTATTATGTAATTATTCAATAATATGGAATTACGCCTTGGCAATAATATAACATGAACGTTCATGCTAATAACACTTACTTGAATTTAGGATTTGAGAGAAAGAGGCAAAGCAATTTGTCAGGACGTCATGCAAATATCAGGTAGAATAAAACTGTAAAGGCTTAACAATACAACCACTCTCTCTTTCTCTCTCTCTCTCACACACACACACACACTTATGCACACCCACACATACGATCTTTGTCTCATGAGAAATGGTATTAATACCTGGCAGGCTTTAAAATGTCAGCAGTCTCAAACAAGGTGCACAAAGACCCAATTTATTTATGGATCTGACACTTTTCATGTTCTCTGCTCTTGAGCTATTTTTGCTTTCAAAGTGTGTCTTTAGAACGAAGAGGAGGAGGAGAAGGAGGAGGAGGTGGTGGGATGAAGATAAAGATGTGGACAGACAGACTGACCGAGTGCTGGGAAAAGTGAGTGGGCCGGCGGCCAAAGACATCAGCCACTGAAAGCCCTGAGGAGTCGGTATTTTAACCCACACTTGGGGTAAAATGTCCCCTAGGATGGTTCTTCCAGTTCTGACACATGGCTGTGATCAAAGAGTTGCACTGGGCGATAAAAATACCACAGATGTGGGCTAATCACAAATCTGCATCCAGCCCTGATGGCTGCTGTTTTTGATATGAACTGATGGAGTTAATTTACTCTCTCTTCTGTCTTCTTTCTCTGTCTTTTCAATCTCACTCTCAGTCTTTCTCTCTTTGTATTCACCTCCACAGTCACACACACATTAGTCCAATCTCCAGAGCTGTTTACTCATTGAGTGATGATTGCCTGTTTAAACATCTGTTCACACCAGTGTATACAGCTACACACACATACACAGAAAGCGAGTTACATCAGTGAGTACCTGGCTTCAAGATCTACATGAACCAGAGACATCTGCTAATACAATGATTCATCCACACATTCATGTTTAACCTCATAAAAGGGTTTTTGAGGACTTCATAAAATCTATGTTTTAATTTATTCTGAACCAGTGAGAATTTGTTATACCTGCATTCTGCCCTTAAATGGAACTTGTCATGTTGTACGTCTGACTGGATATTTATTTTTACTACGTTCACAGGACCAATAGAGAGCTTCACCAGTAGTGCAATGCCACTCACATGGAGCTCAATGTCAGCAAAACCAGTAAGCTTGTGTTGAACTACAATGCTTCAAATATAGATGTTGCTGCAAATAAGCAACACATTCTCAAATGTGAAGGCTTCACACACATCTTTAACTCAGGGTGGCACAAAAGATCAGAACAACCAGTTTCAAGTTGGACACCCAAAATTAGTGGCATTAATCAGTATTAGATTAAATGTTAATAAGGCAAACATTTAAATTGAAACATTTTGCAGAATGTTATGACGTCATGGTGAAGCTGACCTTTAACCTTTTGGATGAAGAATTTTGTCACTTCATCATTTTTTCCTATCAGACATTTGGGTGAAATTTTGCCAAAAACAGTGTGAGGTCACAGTGCAGAGGTGTGTCTAGGGAGTGGCCAGCCTAAGAGGCCGTAAAAGCGCAATATAAGTTTTGCTAAGTTTTTTTAAGTAAATATTTTAACTATTTGTTATTTATTGTTGTGTTGTCCTTTTACATTAGGTTAGCTAGGCTTCTGAATTTGTATTTTGTTGGCACTTTATTATGATTCTATTTTCAAATGTGCCATCTCTTCATTTGTATTTAGCTCATCTTTTAAAAGTACAAAGTCTTAAGCTTTATATTACATTTGTATGGTGCCAGCCACTCTGTGTTATGACTGGTAGGTCTGTATATCTTTTGAATTAAAGATTTAAACATTGTAACCTCAGTAAATGTAAGTAGACATGGGTTGTGAGGACATAAATAGTAAATTTAAACTATTTAGATGCGTGTATGTGCATGTACACAAGTGCTGGTAGGCTACGTCAAGCCACTATGCTACGATTCACATATTGCCAAATCCTACACACCACCCTTGGTTAAGTCAGTGCCCCCCTTGGGCCCCCCCACAGTTAAAAAAGTCTGGACATGCCTCTGTCACACCGACCTTTGGCCTTTGACCTCCAGATTCTAATCAGTTCATCTCAAGTTGACGTTTGTGCCAGATGTGGTGAAATTCCCTCTGGTTGGTTCTCAGCGATCACGTTCATGAGAGCAAATGGACATGAGGTCAAAGTGACCTTGACCCTTGACCTTTGCCCATTAAAATCATATCAGTTCATCCTTGCATCCCAGTGGAGGATTGAGCCAAATTTGAACAGATTTCCTCGAAGCGTTTCTGAGATATTGCACTCATAAAACAGGACGGAAACTCTCAAAACATAATTCCTCTGGCAACAGCTGTCCCCGGCACGATGCATAAAAACAGACCTAAAAAACAGATGATACCAACAACAAACAGAGGATTTAAAGCTGCACTAATCCATATCTTTATGTTTACAATTGGGTAAATGGCCGTGTATAATGTAAGCAGGGTCAGTTGGAGCGACAAATCCATCAAAGGACTCTGCAGTTCCACACATCTGGAGCTTTTAAATGTCTTTCTGTTCAGTGTTTTCGGCTCATAACTTTACTGCTTTGTTTCAGTATTATTTCCAGCAGCAGCAGCAGACAGCTGCTTTCAGCCAAAACATTCAGACAAACCCACAGCAAACCCCACAAAGTTAGTAATTAGCTGGTTATCATAATAATGCATCTACCTGCAAATAAGCCAGACATTTTTTTGGAAAAACACGAAAAACTGCCAGTGTGAATCACACTCCACTAACTCTGAACACTCAACACCACCTGAAAGGAGCATTAGGAACATTTCGCAAAGGCCGAAATATTCTTAATGTTTGAGCAAAATTATTTTTTGTGATGATCAGACATTTGAAATCATTAAACTGACTTCTGTACAAGAGACTCATTGTAAGTGTGTTGATGAAGGCGTAATTGTGTGAGACACTTTTTGAAGTACTTTGGGTTAAAGAGCCTTTTCTTTAATTTTTGAGGTTAAAGGACAACATGATTCTATTTGTCACTTCTCACCATTAGCAAAGGTTGTTTCTATCTTCTACAAATGTTGTTAAAATTCCACCATGTGTTTACTTTAGTAGATCTCAGACCGCATTTTTAAACCCCATTCACTGTCATCCATGTTGAAACAGGGTATAGAAACACTATAGGACACGTAAAAGTTGCTAGGTATAGGTAATTCACCCTTCTAAAGAGAACGTCTGTGTTTATTTGATCAAAAATCGCTGAGAGAGTGAGGGGAGCCAGGAGCAGTAGAGACAAAAGTTATTACGCCTGGAAAAATAGTTCCTTATAAGTGCTGCCTTCAAAGCTCGAATATTAGCGTGAAGCAGGATTTTTACACAGACGTTCTTTTTGACAAATGTTGTCACACATTTTCAAGAACTTTCTGTGATCTTTATTGAATATGGACAAAATGTAAACAAACACGATATCTCATAGATAAAGTTATTTTGGAAAAAATTGTGTAGGCTTTTGTAACCTATGTGGCTGATGTTGACAAAGCACAATGACACATGGTAACACTGGTATAGTCTTTTAAAGGAGAGGTTCGTTTTTTGCACATTAGGCCTTATAATATTACGATGCGATATTTACGATCATATTCGATGTTCCACAGCATTATTATGACAGCCGGTGCAGTCCTGAGAGCTGACGTCACCACCAACTAAAAACAACAAAGGAGCATGTGCACTCAGACAGTCCATCAAAAAATACAATAAATGTTTGTTTTAAAAGACATGAAACTTGCTGAATGTTTGGTGGCGTCCTCTCATGTACCAACACTAAAACAACAAGCATAAAATATACGGATATATGACCCAAAAGCGACTCTTACAGCTACTTCTTGAAACAAACAAACAGACGTTTCTGGGTTATATATCCCAGTTTAGCTTTGTGTTTTCGTCATAGATGTCATAATTAAGCCATAGAACATCGGATATGATCGTAAATATCCTTATTATAAGGCTTAATGTCCAAAAAAACAAACTTCTCCTTTGAGGCTCCTGGTAATGCTTGTAACCTTACGATCTATGGCTTCTTGTTTCTCAGGAATGTGGGTGTTGGATATCTTAAACTTCCTTCAGCTCAGTGACATGAATGAGAGATTGCTGAGTTTGTCACTTAATTAACAAATCCACTATAGTTTTAAAAGTTAGGACTTGCATCATTCTTGGCTTGGGGCTGGATTTTATATGGGGTCAACAATGGTTGGTCAGTTTTCTTTTAGCTGCAGAAACTCTAAAATTAGGGTTTTCATGCTTCGGTTGCACTCCAGAAGGTTATCTGCTTTTATCTTTAATTGTAGACCATTCTAACTCACTGCTGTTTCAGTCCCTCAAGGCTTTTTATCTAACTCAAAGATTTTTCTCATTCTGAAAATTTTCTGTTAGCTCCCACACTTGAGGATAAACTCAGTTTATAAGGTTATTTCTGTCTGCTTGTACACCAATCAGTTTAAAAAGACTTTTGGTATGAGAACATAGCAACATGGTGCAATTTATGCCAGGCGTCTTGGCTCTGACCTCATCGCTCGCAGCAGCATGAGCCTACACAGACAGAGAGAGAGATTGGGGAGTGATGATAGCCGACAGACTGTCCCAGCAGACGAGAGTCGTTGTACAGGTGGAAGCAGGGTGGAGGTTGGGCTGATTAAAAGCTAAGTGACAGAGATTCCTGCAGAGAGCAGAGAAGCAGTCGCAGCACTGGCTGAGCACAATGAAAGCACAACATTTTGGAGACTGACCAGCCAAGTAAAACAGCATCAGTTGTACAAAGCCTTTAATAAAAAAAAAAAAAAACTAAAGCACAATCTTTGCTGCACATTTTAAGATTTTGTGTGTAAACTGAGTCAAAGTTTGACCACAGCTCTGGCAGATTAAAGCTGGGGAAGACAATTAAATTAGGCGTCATTTGACCAAAATTCCATAATAACCTTTCAGCATATTGTAGTTAAGGTGGTCTGAAAGAACACTCGACTTCTGCACCTCTCCTTGGCTCTGTATTCAGGCTTCAGAAAATGAAGAATGTGACGGCCAATCATGGGTCATTTCATGTTCCTGTTGGCTACTCTATGCTGTGCTTCTTAGTGACAGGTGACGCTGCTATGAGCTGATTGGCTGTTAAAAAGGAATGTGCCTTATGTTCCAAAACTGGGCTCTGGCGACTTGACAACCTGAGTTGCAGACGACATCATCAGCCGGGCTGAGTCAAGATGAGACGGACCAATTCACACCACTGCAATTTCCCTGCAACTGTTTCATCTTGTCGAAAATCGAAAAATGGACTTAACAAAGAGAGCGATGACAAACGAAATAAAATGCGAGGTGGAGCAATAAGAGGGAGGGGAGGGGGCAGAGGATTGGCTTCCATCAGAGTGTCATACTACAGCTAGCTTCAGCTTTTCAAAAACATGAACATTTTTTTACTGGTTATTTAAAATATTTTTGAAGATGTTAAAAAATAAAAGAAAAAAACAGAAAAAAAATCAGGTCATAAAATGCTCATATAGTCAGTTTAAAAAGGAACAATAGCGTAATTTGTGACTTACTTTGGAGAACCTTTTTGTGCAACTGTATTTGAGCGGCTTCACAAAATATTTTTCCATTTCATTTTGGTAGCCAATTGCATATCTGTATTTTTAGCTTACACAAAGTTAACACAATCTGTCTCCCAACACCTCCAAATCTCTCAGTATTTTATTTCATGTGTCTGCGCAAAAACCAAAGTGTAAGACTGATATGTTACTTCATAGTAATTTCTTGAAATCTCTGCTGGTCCTTGACAGGAAAACTTTTATTTTATAACCCTTTTAAAGTGCTGGCAGGTTGATTTTGCTGGCTTCGGACCTAGCCACAGTATTTGTTCCCCTGTATTTTCTTTTTTTTTTGTTTTTTTGATAAGCTAACTGGAAGGCTGTTGGATGTAGCTTCATACTAAATGTACAGGTATAAGGGAGGTATTAATTTCCCAAAAGGCACTGCTTTAAATAGAGCCCCATATGGTGGCTTTGCACTGTGTTGCAGGGAGAGAACATTGCATCACAATCCGAGCTAACTCCCTGAACTGGCCTTGCAGGCTTGGCTTCATTAACTCAATGTACATTCTGCTATTTTAAAGAGAGCCATTGAAAACAAGTTGCACAAGTCATAATAAAAATAGCTTGACCTCGGCCACAATAACAGAGAACAGGAGGATGAGTCACTGAACATGCCAAGACCTCGAGGAACGTTCTGTTAGTGGCCACAATGTGAAGTGCTGTCCATGGTGCTGAAGCGTGTGCCAGGTTCTGATTATCAGATGGTTTACTCACTTTAATGTCAGACTGAAATCTAGACTTTTCCTGATTTGCTGCATTGCTCTTTAAAACCATTAAAGTCCAATAGTACATAGCTATGTCTTAAAAGTTTCACCACATTTTTCAGCAACATTCACAAAATCAGAGTTAAACTGGGAAATCAACTTTAATTGGTGCTAAATTGCTACAAAAAGCACTTTGAATAACAGAGTCATTAAAATGTGAAACAAATCTCAACCTAAACTGTAATTTGCACCTTTTCTTTAACCTTTTGAAGACGCCTCACAATCGACCTTAATCAAAGTTAATGCTCCACACTTGGCTCAACTCAAGAAAAATTAATGATACTATTGTGTTTACTTGAAAGGACAGTCCAACTTCCCAGCTCCCATTTGGACATTTTTAAATTGTCACTGTTCTGGTCCAACAGTCCAAAAACCAAATTTTTTTAAAAATTTATAATAATACT
>JAQFJA010000014.1:4389705-4407443 GCA_029874485.1 Naso brachycentron
TCTTCCTTTCCTTTCCCTTCTTCTTTTCTTGTTCCATTCCTTCCATCTTCTTTTCCTCTCCTTTTTATTATTTTCTCTTCTTTTTGACTCATCCTTTCTCTTCTTCTCTTTTATCCCTTTTTCCCCTTCTTTCTCTCTGCTTCCTTATTTTTTTTACTTTTCTTTGTTTGCCTTTGTCTATCCCCTCTTATCTTGTCTCCTGTTCTTTTCTGTCTTTTCTTTTCATATCCTTTATATTCCTCCTCTTTCTTTAATTACTTTGTTTCCTTTCTTCTCCCCTTTTTTCATATCTTTCCTTTGAGCTCCTCCTCTCTCTGTTGCTTTCCTTTCCTTTTCTCTGCACTTTTCTCGCTCTCTCATCCTCTCCTCTTTCATTTTATTTGCTCCCCTCACCTCTTCTTTTTCCTCTTCATTTTGTTCTTTGTTCTCTCTTCACTTACTTCCTCATTTCTTTCTTTCCTCCTCTTCCTTACCTTCTTCCCATATCTACCCCTTTCTATCTTCTCAAACTTGCTTCTTGTCTCTCCCCTTCCCCACTGTCCTTCTTTCTTAACCCTTTCCCTCTCTATTTTTTAAAATCTCTTCCCCCTTTTTCTTGCCTGTCAACACTTTTCCTTGCTGTCCCCTCTTCTTATCACCTCCATCTTTTTGCTTCTCTTTCTGCCTTGCCTTCTTCTTTTTGTTTGCTTCTCCTCTTTCCCCTACTCTGCTCTCACTTTCTTCAGTCTCTCTTCTCTCCTTTCCTTTCCTTTCCTCCTTCCTCCCTTCTCTCTCTTCTTACTTTTTACCAAAACTCTTCTCTTACCTCTTTCTATTCTCTTGCCTCACTCTCCTCATCTCTCATATCTTCTTCTGCCCCTTCCCCTTTTGTCTTCATCCTCTGTCTCCCTACAGTTCCAGAAACCACACGAGCATTACCCTCCTTTCCGCTTCGGGACGGTCCCAAACGGGAGCACGGAGAGAAACATCCGCAGTAACTACATCGACATGCACACACACATGGTGAAATACAACCAGAAGGGGGTGGAAGAAGCTCTGGAGAGCCTTAAAACCGGGTACAGTTTTTCTGACATTTTGAATAATATTACACAATTAGATAAAGAGGTTATGTATTTTTAACAAATCCTCCTGCCAAGACATAAGACAGTGATGATGATCATAATTTGTCTGATACATCAGAGAGTTGATGCTCTTTTTGTTGAAGGTTCTATTTGTAAATTGGGCCGATGTGATGGGTGTATTTTTAGATTAAAAAAAATCATGACTACTGTAGCTTCATTTGTATAGAAAAGTGCTGTCAATCATCCAGGCTTTACAAAGAATAAGCTCAATACATTTGAAGTGACTTTGAACATTTGAGTCCTTTAACTTCAAGCTGTGTGCACTTGATATTTTTCGATTAATTTCACTCTGCTGGTGTAACATTTAGGGAACCGTCACTTGTCTGGGAGATTTTGTCTCCTTTAATTTTTCTCATGCTAGCGACATGATTTTCAGGACGGCAGTGTTGGTTAGATACACAAGACTCAAATATCTCAGCATTGACTGAATAGATTTCCATAAAATTTGGTGAACATATTCAAGATTACCTCAGAACGAATCCCAAGTTCTCAACTTTTAATCTAACATAACCAGCAGTTAAAAGTTTTACCTTTTTACTTACGCATTGAAATCTTTCTACAAAGACAGAAACAGACGTTCATGGCATGCAAAGTCCAACAAGCAGGTTAAAATTTCCAGTGTTCAAAAAACAATGATGTCCCATGAGTCGCTGTTTGTTTTTATTGCTTAGAGCAAACATGGTGAACATTGCAAACATCATACAGTGTGCTTGCTTTAAATAACATGTTAGCAGACATGAGTGTTTTGCTTAAGGCAGCTGCACAAAGCTGCTGCAGACTCTTATTTGTCTGAGCTACATTATCATTGAATGGTAATACTGTAGCAACCAGGATTTTTTTTTTTTTTGAAAACCTCTGAGTTGGAGTAAAGAATTTCAACATTTCTAAAAAGCTGACCAAATGTTTGCTGTGATGGATTGCCAATCTCAAGCAAGTCTCAAGTTTCAAGTCTCAACAAGCTGAATGTGTCTCAAATTAAATGAAAGCAACACCAGCCTGCAGGGTGGTGAAAGTATAAAATCATTTTACGTGCTTTGAAATGAGTAAAAAGTGAAAGCAATGTAAAGAGAAGACAGTTTGTATTAGATGGGCTAAAACTAAAAACTGAGACTGAAGAATCTTCTAAGAGAGAGAATAGAATTCAAACGTATGTAAGAACTTATTAAATATTTTCTCAGACATATGATGATCTATTTGCATGCAGGAAGCTGGACGCCTTCATCTACGACGCTGCCGTTTTGAACTACATGGCTGGGAAGGATGAGGGCTGTAAGCTGGTGACGATCGGCAGCGGGAAAGTGTTTGCCACCACAGGATATGGCATCGCTCTGCAGAAGGACTCCCGCTGGAAACGGCCTATTGACCTAGCACTGCTACAGTTCCTTGGAGACGGTGGGTACATGATAGAATACACAGCACATATGACTGCACACACACTCCTACGCCTCCATTTTTTATCTATTTGTGTTTATTTCTGTCACACTGTTACTTGAACCATGCAACTGGCGTCAGTCCAGTTCAGTGTGTGTTGCATCAGCAGGAAAGTGGGCTTACAGCGAAGAGTTAATATCCTGCAGAACAGCAGGTAGTGTTAGAGATGTGATTATCTCCATTACAAATTCACACACAGGCACTCGCCATGACGGCCGCCGGTGTGGAGTTAATATCCTCCCTCTCTTGAAAGCTTAAAAGCTCCCCACACACTCACAGTCACTCTGAGTTTTCCATGATGATGTAATAAAGAGTGTGTTTGTGGTCAACATATGGTAACTGAGTGATAAAATGGGTTTTGCTCCCTGGAGGCCAATGAGGGGAATGCAGCTCAAGAGGAGGCCACCTCTTCAAGAGGCCTGGAAGATTAATTTATGTGGTAAAGTCATGGACCTCATTAAAAAATCCACAGTGCACCTTGGCGCCGACTGTCAAAATGAAGCAAAAGTCCTGTCAAAAACAAAGTCTTATTTATTTCCGTTAATCAGAGCGTTCACAATATCGACTCAAAATCTGCAGGGGGAGGTGCATTAACAGCTGTTTATGGTTTGCAGGCAGCTCTCTCTCTCCTTCACTGTCCCTGTACTTCCTTCCACTTTACGCTCAATCTGGATTGCTGCAATGGAGGAAAAATTAAATTAGGACTGAAACTTCAGTTTACAACCATAAAAAGCAAACAGACTAACAAACCAAGTAATGTTTTTTCCTGATTTTTAAGGCTGCATCACAATAAAGTGATGCAATTTTCTCAGTTCCCCTAACTTTAATACTTGCCTTTACTCACATAGTCATTATACCTACATCATTAGTGATTATCAATCAAAAATAGAATTGTGCTATTATTTTTTGAAAGTTCCAATAACCATCTCTACAATATTGTCACATCAAAGTAAGACTGGTTAAAAAATGTGTTAGTGAAGTGCTTCCGATGAGATTTAAAAAATATTAAGCTATATATTGTGTTTTGATGTATAACCTAAAAATATTGCAATATAATCTTCCCCCCATATCGCCCAGCCCTATTTTCCAGTCATAATTAAGCAATAAGCAAAGCTGTTGTACAGGCCTCACAAATAAATCTTTCCCTTTTTTTCCCCCTCTTCTCCTAAAATCCTTCAATCCCTCCAGGAGACACCCAGCGCTTGGAGACGGTTTGGTTGTCGGGCATCTGCCAGAACGAGAAGAACGAAGTGATGAGCAGTAAGCTAGACATCGACAACATGGCGGGCGTCTTCTACATGCTGCTTGTGGCCATGGGTCTCAGCCTGCTGGTATTTGCCTGGGAGCACCTGCTTTACTGGAAGCTACGACACTCCCTCCACAAGTCCCAAAAACTTGACTTCCTGTTGGCCATCAGTAGGGTGAGATTTGCTAATTAGTCAGAAGAATGATTATTTATTCATGTATTTTTAAAGCTTTGTTGCTTGGGGTTGGCTGGTTTGACTGCCAATTTCTTGCTTTATGGAAATGAGACTGAAAAATAGCATCACTGATATTTACATTGATTATTTAGTTAAGTGACTGACTGACTGGCTGTAATTGGATTAGTTGAGCAGCAGCTTGCTTGAGTGATTGAGAGATCAGCTGGTTGATTATTTTGACTCCAAGTGGCTAATGTTTTATGTAATGTGCTGTTTTACATGAAGTTGCTTTTATGTGGTGATAAATTTGTGCAAATGGATGTGCATTTGCATGTAATTACATGGTATCATTGGAGGGTCTTGTTAAATATTAGCTAAAATGGCACTGCATTCTTGTCAAGGATGAGAGGGGAGGAGAGAGAGAAGAGATAACAGGAGAGACAAGCAACACTAATTCTGCTGTTTACTCAGCATTTAACTTTGATTGCTTGCTGTTCATTTGCAATTAGCTTAAATCAGTACCCAGTTTGTCGATGCTGTTCCGAGGGAATGTGGTTACTGAGGCAAAAAGCTCTGGCTGAAGTTACAGCCAGGGAAATGTCTATGGAGTCCAGCCTCTCTGCCCCTCTGCCATGTAATTACACCATTGTGCCCGGATTCGGGTTTTATCAGATTAACGGCTAAATGACTATCTGATCATTAATCCGTACGGGGCGGCCCCAAGGGCCAAATTAAATTTGGCTCTTTCAGGATCTCTCAGCCAACTGTAAGTAGAGAGAAGTCATGGGATTTGGCTGTGTTTGTCCATGCAGTTAGAGACGGTTTGTTCTGCAGGGGACTGCAGGCATGTGTGTGTCTGCGTGCGTTTATTGGGGCAATCCTCTCAGCTTAAACTGTTTTTATTTGAGTCCTGGGAGAATGCATAATGAATTTGTGACTAAGTCTTGCCTCAGTGATAAAATGAGATATTAATGAAATCATTTTTTTAAGTGCCAGTGGGGGTTATTTTAGTTAGAAGGGGGATCGTCACTTTGAGATGCTCAAATTGGTTGAATTCTCGTCTGTGAAATTTTCCCTGTAGGTGCACCAGGTTGATTCAAGGTTAAACAGTTTTTGGCTAACTATTGTTTAATTACAAATGATTAGGTGATTAATTCTCTACCCCCCCGTCTCTTTTGTCTTATTGTGCCTTCATTCTTTCTTAATCTTTCTCATTGTCTACCATTCTCTTTTGTCTCTCAGGG
Source organism: Naso brachycentron (assembly GCA_029874485.1). Classification (NCBI taxonomy): domain Eukaryota; kingdom Metazoa; phylum Chordata; class Actinopteri; order Acanthuriformes; family Acanthuridae; genus Naso; species Naso brachycentron. The sequence continues at coordinate 4,394,923 of JAQFJA010000014.1, forward strand.
TATTTACAGTTGTTTCAAAGGAGTCGAGGATCCCGGCCGTTCATCTAATTTGGCCAAACCTGACCTGACCTCCAACTACGCTCAAGCAAACATGCTTAAGATGCTTCGCACTGCCAAGGACTTGGTCTCCACTGCCAATGTTGAGACGTCTCTGGACAACGCCACCAAGACCATTGAGCAGTTGAGTCGTCACAGTGGCAGCGTGCCTATTCGTGTTCCACAAATTGCCACAGAGGCCGTGCCGGGAGGATTTGCTTATGTTACGGAAAATCACTGCTCCCTTCCTCAGCGCTCGCTTACCCCACCTCTGACTGCTGTTACCTCTTTGAAACAGCAGAGGAGTGTGACCAGACCCACGCCACTGCGCTACACGCTTCCCACTCACTCTTCTTCGTGTCTGTATGATCGGCCACTTCCTGTGTCCAGCCTCAGCACCCCCCACCTGGCAGTCAGTGAGCCGCTTCCTCATCAGCACCCGCATCACTACCAGACCACTGGGAGACTCTATGTAGACACCCATCCTCATGCACCCTTCATCCCTTACACAGATCTCCAACTACCTGACATCTACGCCTCTCACCCGGTGTCCTCGCCTCAGAGCCAGCATGTCCAAGCAGGATTTTCCCGACGGAAACGGAGGTCCAAGAGTTTTCATTGTGATGATGATGATGCAGAGAGGAGGAAACACGGGGATCTGGAGAAGAGTGACAAAAGTCCTGTTTGTCTGAGTGAACTCCAAGCTAACAACCTCCAAGAGAACCACATCTCAGCCCCCAGCGTTGAAAGCATCTATTCAGGGGAGGTGACATGTCCTCGAGTGGAGAACTACAGCTCCTGGCCCCCAGAGGACCTCTTGCTGAGAGGGAGACGCAGGCACCGCCGCCCTTCTTTTCTTAAAGCGACATGGGGCAGTGAACAGATGCGCCAGCTCGACGAATCCCAGTCATCCCTGTCCAGCCAATCACCCTCCACTCTGCCAGATCTGTTCCCATGCATTGTTACACCAACCACACCTGCAAAGCCCTACAATCCTGCCCACCTTCGAAACAACCTGTGCCTCCCACGGAACCAGGCCTACCTCCACATAAGGGAGGACCAGAGGAGGCCCAATGGGCGTAAGGGCCAGAGGCTGCGCTACTCCCACTCCACCCACCTCCCCACGTATGGAGAAGCAGTGCGACATGGGAGTGGGTTGGGGCGGGGGATGGTGCGGAGAGCCACCAGCTTGCTCAGCAGACAGTATGCTCACTACCTGAACTCGTACCCTGGACTACCCCTCTACCATGGCCCCCTAGACCTACAGCACCACAGCCAGGCCTCCAGCAGTCACCCGAGCCCCAGCCCAGTGTGTCAGCTGCTGGCTTGTGGTAGTGGCAGATGTGGAAGCCAGCGGGCTCTGCTCTATCAGGACAGCGTGTATGGGGCCTATGGTGTCTATCAGGGATCCCAGACTGGATCAGATGCCCAAATAGGTCAGGGAGCAGGGGGCCAGCCCCAGCTCATGGGGAGCCCCTGCGTACTTCGTCCATGGCGACGGGTGTCCAGTCTGGAGTCTGAGGTCTGATGGGAAACTCTAAGGGACTCATGATATGGATACTGTGAAGTAACAGAGGACAAAACTGTCAAAAGAGAAGTGGTTACAGAAGTAATGACTTGAAGTTTAGGTGGATTTTCTATGCGACTTTGTGTGTTAAAGAATAGAAGTTTGGGTCAGCAAATTTAACAGATGTTAGGACTTATTTAATGTACTCTACAGTAAGATAAGAAGACTGCACTGTTACCAGTTTGTCCTCGACAGAGCTGTGGAAAACTGGAGTCGGCAGGTTTTGCTCACTTGCTACTTTCCTACGACAACGCTCGTGTGTTTTCTGTGCTTTAATGTGGACTAAGATTTACAACCGTCCACGTTGTTGGCGCATGGTTAAACTATAACCAGAGTTTTCATGCTGTGTGTGTGTTGTGTTATATTTTATTGTGTATGGTTGGGATTCAGCCTTGGGTGTTGTCGAGCAGATGAAACGTTTACAGCTGAGGAATAAGGGATCGTCTCTTTAAATACAGCCACCAAAAACAAGCAGCCACTGTAGCAAGATATGTGAAGCCAGCTGCGACGGACACATGAAGAGTTTAATTCCAAAAATAAGACATTCAATATTTAAGCATTATGACTCCAAACACAGAAGAGCAACAGTTTTCTAAAATGAAATAATCATTTTGAGACATCTGTTAATGAATTTCAGGAAACTTCTTTAAAGATTTATAATGTTTTGGAGATAAACCCTTCAACTGTTCATTAAGTGATGAGTCAGAGGAAGCAGAGACTTTGTGAAAGCAGTCCATATGAACACAGTCTGCAAAGTGGATGGAAATATTTGGACAACACTGACCAGCACTAGGTGTCTTAAACCATGGACTCTTGTTCCTCTCTGAGTCTCAATATGAGACTACAGTACAGCACAACACCACACAGGGCCTCACAATGATTACATTCTGCATCTAAATACAATATATCAATATAGAGAAAATGTGTTATTTGAGGCTGGTTAGTGACATATTCATGTATTCTACATATGATAGGAATTTATTGTCACTTTTAATGTTTTCTAATCACACTTATGGCACATTCTGAGTTTTTCTTTTTGTAAAGCTGTCGCTAATTTAATGGAATATTTGGTATTACTGTATTAACTCTTCTCATTTGGCCTATATTGATTTTCATCACCTACTCTTTTCCACTCTTTTATATTCCCCCATATCAACCCCATTTTCCCATTCCCTCTAAATGTTAAATGATCAAATTTAATTGAGGTAATTGAAAGCTATTCTAGTATCTATATTACCTGGCTCCCTCACCCTGTAATTAATCACTTAGACCAATTAAAGAGCCTTTTTGGATGAATGTGCACGTGTGACTCGTCTGTCCATGCCCACTTTGTGGAGGCAAACAGTCGTTTAATTGAGAAATAACAGTCTGAAAGTCTTACCTAGAGTTGAATGAGAAAATTAATACCACAGTCCTGTCTGCATGTAATTATGAAAGCTATAGCTGCAGCCGGTTTTAGCCTAATAGCTTTGTGTAGCATAAATGTGCAAACAATAATACCTAGCCTTGCCCAAAGTTAATAAATCCTTTTTATACAGATTAAAACAACAAAACACTACATGTTCGCTTTTTTTGGTACTGGTCGGTGCATTTTGTGACATTTAGCCACAGACATGCTAGCTGTTCCTCTTTGTTTCCAGTCTTTATGTTTCACCAAGCTAACAAGCTGCTAGCTGTAGCTTTATATTTACTGCACAGATATGAGAGCGGTTTTCTCATCTAACTCTTGACTGGAAGGCAGAATTCCAAAATGTTGGACTTTCCTTTCAAGGTGAAAAAAGAGGATGAAAAAAGGAGAATGAAAGGGGAAAAAGGGCAGCACAGGAGATGATGAAGATTTGGTTGCAGATCAAAGCCTCCATCTTTTTGCATATGGAGGTCACTCATCTGCTGTAGCATCCTGGAGGAATATCCTTCTGGCGTTTGGGTCACGTCAGCTGGTGACTGACACAAATACACCAGCAGAAAAGAGACTGCAAGTGGCAAGATGTTATTCTCTGACTTCAAATCTGCTCTCAGACTTTAAACTTTTCATGATATCAAGGTAATTTCCTTGTCCTTTAACAACACAGGATTGCGCAACTACATTTAAGTTTAGTCCTTTCACAAAACAAATGGGCTACACAGATTAAATTTACAATAAAACCGTATAAAAAAAGATATGTTTATCTGGTTGTGTATTCATCCAGAAAATAATTCTGTAGTGCAAATTTTTGACTTGCATATTCACACTAAAGTCTTTGAGCACGTTTTAATAACATTTGACATATTACAAAAAGTTACAGACACAAAAATAAAATTGTGTGGAAACTAGATGCAAGTCTAAGTTGGGTAAATGACTACTCCAGCTATTTAGTCTTCTTTTGGGACGATCTAGCAGATATAGTTGGGTAGTCGAAATGCCGAAAATAGCAAAAATGAAAAAGAAAAAAAAAAAAAAAAAATTGAACAAAAAGAAGTTTTAGGCAGCTCTCAGCAGCTACATTTGCATCCACTGCTGTTTTCACTGACGGGGTCCTGTCAGGTCTTGAGAACATGACAGCGTGGCAGACGAGACATACCGTATAACTTTCAGCAGCACTTCAAAGAAGCATACTTAAGCAACGAAAAGCTTATTTAACTCAAGGTGACCTGTTGCCATGGCAATTACTCTCTCTCTCTTCGCCGTTGTCGTGACGAGATAAGACTCCATTCAGAAGGCCAGATGAGTAATGTTGGAGAGTCCAAACATTGAGTGCTTTGATTTTTCCATTACTCTCGGCTTTGTTACGGGAGCATTGCCTTTGACTGGATCGTAATATTGATTTAATCCTCTGCTCTGCTACAGATCCCATATTTTTAGAGTTCAAGGTAATTGCACTTCTTTTCATCCCTGAAGAGCAGAAAGAGGCTCAACATGTCTTTGTAAATATGTAATTAAGACAGGCAGTTTGGCCCAGCATAAAGCCTGGATTTAGGCAGGTACAGATGGATTTAATCATGTTTTTGTACAAATATCTGAAAGGAAAGAGTAGCAAGAGAGAGAGCTTTTTTTAATCAAGCTAAATGGGTCATCATTATTGACATTTCCTGTTTTTAGTGTTAAAGGAACAAAGACTAAACTGAGATTAAAGGAAGGCATTTTGAATGTTTTGAAACCTGATTTTTATAGAGCAGTTCATTTTGACAAACTGAAAGGGATGTAGACTCAACTTTTATTTTCGGAACAAACTAAAACCGGCCTTTGGCGGCTTGACAAGCTGAGTTGCAGGCGACACTGTCAGCCGGCTTGAGTCGAGCTGAGATAGATCAGTTTACAGCGCTGCAACTTTCCCTGAAACAATTTAAACTGGCCTTAAAAGAGAGAGCGACAACAAAGGAAAAAAAATGCAAGCTGGAGCCAAAACAGGGAGATGAGGGTCCAGCAGAGTTGCTTCCTCAGGAGTCTCATGCTACAGCTAGCTTGATTTCCAGACATTGCCTACCTCAGCTTTAATTTATTGAATATTGATTTTTCTTTTTTTTTTCTTTCTTTTTTTTTTTAAACTTAAGCTAACACACTTAAAAAGAGATGTTGGACATACTAAACATTATACCTGCCAAACATCTGCATTTTAGCATTGTCACAGTAAGTGTGTTAGCATACTGATGCTAGTGCCACTGTTAGCTTCACAGAGCTGCTTGTGTGACTACAGATTGTCGGGCATAGAAACTTTATTCTTGCGCATTTTCTACTTTAATTTTTCAGGCCCTCTCAATGTAAAACACTATTTATATATAGTACTAACTTTTAATCATGTAAAGAAGCAACGAGACAGGAATTTGGATCTAATGTGTGTATAATTTTATTGTTTTTAGTGCTTTAATGACAAGCACAGTTAACAGTATTTACTGCAGTTGCCAAATGCATACATGCATGCCTGGACGTATCACAGTTTGTGTGTGTGTGTGTGTGTGTGCCTTGTGTGCATTAGCTTTGATAAAGAGCCTGTCTTGCCAAATGATGAAAGATGTAAGTCATGCATATGAAAATGTCAGTGGAGCACCTGTGACAGGCTGCAGACATCACACACGTTAACAGCAGAATTCACTCTAATACACACATAAAAATGTAAACGTACAAATAGTAGATCTGTCATTCATCCACAGTTACAAACATACTTAAATTATAGCTTTTCAAACTTGTATATGGATGAATAAGGAGGGAAGTAAACTCAGAGATGTAGAACAATTAGGCGCCCTTACCAGCGTGGGGATTTAATAATCATGTCAGGAGGATACATGATTCTATAAGGACCATCTTCACAGCCTTATTCATTATTCACTCATGCACACACACAGACACTGTCACTTCATAATTTTCAATTAGGGATTTTCAACTCTTTTATCCAACTTGTGTGTTTTTAAGCACATTGAAACCGAAACTTGTGGATTTTAAAGCTTTTTTTATGTGTGTACAGACAACAAGCAGCAACCTTGGCAGGGTTGCTGGCCACAACGTCTGGAGTCACCGGAGGGCCAGAGTCCAGTCCGGTCTCCTCACACCTCCCGCCTGCGAATAAATTGCTTCACATATCGCGGCAACAGCTCCAGATGCTCTGAGTCACCTTGAGACAAAAGGCTGCTGGCCTGCCCTCTCTGATAGGTGAGAGGGAGGAAGGAGGGAGGTAGAACAGATAAGAAAAAAGTGGGTGAGGAAATAAAGAGTAGCAGAGAAATATTTAGGACAACAATAGGGGTTATTTGTGAGGAGGAGGAGGGAGAGGTTTGAACGAAACCGTAGATGGCAAAAGAGATGAACGAGAATTGTCAGAGGAGGCGAGTGAGCCTGAGTTACAGGAGAGGAGGAGGAAAGGAGATGAGGCGGCTTTGAGAGGAGACAGAGAGAATGAAGGGAGGGGAGGTAAAGTGAAGAGGGAGAGAAGGGAAAGAGGGCAGCATAAAGGAAAGATATTGGGACAGCTGATAAGAGAAAAGGTAGAGTGTGAGCAGGAGAACGGGGAGGGATGGAGAGATTTACTGAGTGTGTTTGTGTGAAAAAGGATTATAACATAAACTGCAGGATGATGATGAGGAAAACCAGGAAAACACTGGTGAATAACTCCTTCGTTTCTGGACTGAAAATATGCAATTTTGCACTGACAGCCCTATTAAAATGAGATACACAAACCAGAGAGAACAACATCATTACTATTTCACTGACATACATGCAGAAACGTGACGTAAATGTCAGCCGCTCCGGTTGTTTTGACTTCCATTATCACATTAACTAAATCATCAAAGCAGTGCAGCATTCGGAGCGTGACAGCTGTCTGTGCATACGAGGACACATCTTATTGTGCCACAGTTCGCAATTAAACTTTGAATTTGAGAATCTGTTGAGTGTGTTTCTGAGCGTGCGCGAGTGTGTGTGCGTGTGTGTATGTGGCTCCTCTCGTATCCGAGACGATTGGATCTGCCAGCCAGCAGGAACGTTAATTACTTTGGCAATCTTCAGGCTCACTTCCCACAATCACTCCCATCTCTGGGAAGGGAATGAGCTCGGCCATTCAGGAAGCCGGATCCAGACCGAGCCCCTGATTCAAATCTGTTTCGTGGAAGGAGAAAATCAAATAAGCAGAACAATGCAGACGGAGTTCAGAACATGTGCGCTATGGAAAAGTCCCTCTTGTTGCTTTTAAAAGTTAATTTTCCTCTCCACCTTCCAAAACCGCTGGGAAAACAATGGAATACCCACTTTGATGCAAATCCTCACTTCTGAATGTAAAGTTAAGAATTTTAGGTGTCAGGGAGATTTAAACTGAAGCAAAAGGACTAAATGAAACAGATTGTGTCTTAATTAACAAAAGCATTGACACAGTTTTTAATTCAATTTTCTTTTACTGTCAAAAAATGCAGATGACCAAAGAGAAAAAACGGTATCTGAGAAATTACATTTATATACTAATATCCAACAGCAAATTATAATTATATATTTTTTATCAACATAATGAGTAAACAAACATCGCTAACTGATGTATGAAATTGCAAAAATGTTTATTTTGAATGTACTAGCGGTGAATATTCAGTGATAACATATTTCATTTGTTTTCCGACAATATCCACTTACAGTTCAATAAGCCTATCTGCTCATCACGAAATACATCTTTATTAAACTTTTTATGGCTGAGTTTGGGTTCTTGCAGGACTTATGGTTTAGTTGAGGTAAATGTTGTGGTCTCAGTCTAACAGAGAAAGTCTGCAGTGACTTGAAGTTTGAGGCATGAAGTGTTCATTAACATTTAATCAAAATCACAACTACTCTCTAGGCTACTTCAATGACTGGAGATGTTTTTAGACACTTGGACACATATCATGGACCCACAACCAGATCTGGTGTTGATGGAGCATTTCTGTTGACAAACAGTTTCTCACTGACACATTCAACAGTTATGGAGCAAAAATATCATTCATTTGGAGTTTGAACTATTCATTCTCTTTTTGCTGTTTTTGTAGTCTGCGGTGACTTTTCCTATGCCAAAAATCTCCTTTGCTTGCACTATGAATTAGGGCCAGATCAATATATCGGTTTGCCGATATGATCGGCTGGTATTGGCCTACATCAGATATATCGGTATCGGTGTGTACGTTCTCCAATGTGTGGCGATATCAGAACAGTTTTTTTTAAGCCCTGGAAAAATGCTTGGACTTGTATTTAAAATGGTGTAATTCTGTAGTTTGTCCAGCAGAGGGCATTCCTTTATTCGATAGCTAATAAGTGTGTACTGTTCAGCACACTGACGTTTGGAATAGTTTGTTAAAATGTAAGACATCCTGTCTCCATTACATATCTTTGTTACAAGTATTTGAAAACCAAAGTCAGTCGATATTATTGGCTTGTACAGAATTTTCCTGCTCACTAATATCAATATGGCCCCCAAAAGTTCCTACTAAAGATATAAAGCAAGAACACTGTTAAGATGCTGTTTTGGGGCACTTCCTGAAATGACTGATGATGTTGTTCTTCTTTGGAGCAGTGTTAATTATATTTAGTGAACACCGAATAGCTAACTGTCATTTTAAATCTTTTCTTTTATATAAGAACAAGATACAATGTGTGAAAAAGGGAAATTTGTACGGCCTGTTAGGTGGACTTCTATGACTTCTCTGGTCATTTCTTCCTTCTAAAAGCATAATGCGGGCAGTGATTATGTTTTTACCACAGTGTAATTGGAAAAAACATTGTGCCAAAAATGTGTTTCTGAGGCAGGGTTAAAGAATGATGATGTGGTTGTATGCCAGCACCTCATGTGGCATTTTCCTCCGCTTCATATTGACCAAACTGATTTTTCATCCCTTCCAAACTGTCACCCATCTCTATTAGATCAGAGGCTCCAATCCTGAGGCGCACCAGACTCTCAATGAGTTTTTCTGGGAGCAATTTTGGTGCGGGCACAACCAGGTCGTGGTTGTGTTTACACAGCCTATACATCATCGATCTGAGGCTGCAGAACACAGAGCAACAACAAGTCGTCTGCGCTCGCTGCCGCCACCGCATCTGAGAACCAAATGAGCTCTTTGGAGGCTCTTGATGTCTGTGTGAAGAGATGCTGCAGGTCTTCAGATGAGAGGCGCAGCTGTGATTAGCGGGTGTCACCCTGCTGACGTCCCGTGAACGACACTATAAAGCACACACTGTCGCCTTCTCTCTTGTCCTTCCAAGGTGACAGTTCCTGGGGTGTTCTGGCAACAATTACTTCAGCAAATTAACAAAATCCCACCATGAGCCGCTGACGGCACAGCCAAGGAACCGGCCACACACACACATACAGTGTATCATCACAGAGTGTGAACAGACATCTTCCATTTGCCAACAACACACACACACACACACACACTGCAGGCTACAGAAGGCAAAACCAGAGCCCTCTAATTAACCAGTCCCACACTCCTGACCCAGTAGCCAAGAGCAGCCTTATTATCAGCCAGATCTTTCCCCCTCTCTGAGTCTTTTCCTGCTCTGTTAAAATGAGGTTCAGCGCTCCGCTGTCCTCGAGGAGGCCCGCCAAATGAGAAGAGACGGGAGAAAGATATTAGTCGGGATGTTACTGATGGAGACTTGGTGGTTGTTGACCCTTTTTAACACATTAGTGTGTGTTGGATTCTCAGTTGTAACAGCAGAGTTTCAGACTTTCTTCTGCTCGCTCGTCTTTCCCTCGCCTCAAACTTTCTTTTCCTGTGTTGTTTCTCATTCTGAGCTCACTAAGCGAACTTTTCCTAGTTTTCATGTCATTTATTTAAGCCCTTGAGACGGCTAATGCTCACGAGGACAAGGCACCTTCTCACATCATGACTGTTTAGTTTTATAATCTTGACATATCACATTATTACCAGAATGCAACTAGAGGAGAAAGAGGTTAGACTGATTTTAGTTTTCATATCAGTCTATCATTCATTGTGTTACATTCATGTGCACTTTTAGTGTGTGCAAAAGCCAAGCCAAAAAAGGCAACTGATTTAACTCAAACACGTCAGGTCAGATAGCAGAGCAACATTTTGTTGAATATGAAACTGTTCTGTGCTTCAATATTATTTAAATACTTTCTTATGGTCTTATAGTTCAGGTTGGGTAGTTTGTTTCCCAGTTACCTATGTCAACACTCTTTTTGGTTGTTGTTTACTGGACAGTAACAGTACACATCTGCTTAAAGTTGACCACAGATGTTTGTCTGTCCCTATAATAATTGGTCAGAATGTAAATGCCCTCGTAGAAAAAACATTAACACAAGAAATTGCAAAAGTTAAATGAAGTTCATAATGCTTTAAAATTCCTAAACCCACCTGGCAGAGCAGTGTTTGTATATTATCATCACATCTCATTATTTTTATTAAAATAATAAGTTATTCCAGGGTTAATTATGATGACTTGGACCCATAGACTGTATAATAATTAAGAATACAGCCACCATGCTCACCCATTTTTTGTAGACTACTGATTTTAAGTCACAAGTGTGGCATTATGGTTGCCGCCATCTTGGTTTGTTGGAGCCAGAAGTGACCATATTTGGATGAGAGGGAGGAGCCTGGGAGGATAGGCATTACTGCGACCTTTAGTGATATCTGACAGACAGCTAGCAGCTAGCTTTTATTCAGAGTGGCCATGCCTTTAACTATGCATAACTTTAAACCTTGGTATAAAAAAATTAGTGAGTTGTATTAAAATTTACCTCTGTACTGTTGTACGAGAGGACAAAGACGTTTTCTTTGTTTCAGGCTGAAAACAAGTGTATTTCTGCTGTAAAGTTGGGGTTAAGGTTAAATTTTATGGGGCTGTAAGGGTGTTATTAGGCATGACTGTTCAGTAGCGTGCTTGAGCATAGTTGCTCCCCCTCTCCCGCAAAAGTAACAACAAAATGGATATCATGTGTGTGCAGACAAGTGAATAGTTAAAAATGTTGCAGACCAAAACATATATATGACTTTGGTGCAAGATGCTCCATAAGAGTGCTATTAGACTGGGGGGGAAAGAAAAAAAAAAGAAATATGATGTATCTTGAGTTGAGCAAAGTCCATTTCAGTTTGTACCCCTTGAGGAAATCAGCGAGGAAGCAGCGACTATTAGAAATTTGGAAAGATGATTCCGACCCAGTGGGTACAGGGACACGGCAACCTTCATCAAGACCACAGACATCGTCTGTCAGCACACGCGCACAGACAGAGACACACTCGATCTCTCTTTTGCTCATCCTTATTCGTGATAGAAATTGTTTCTTAGTCATCAGTCAATAAGAGGCTGGGGAAATGTGTGTGAGTGTTTTGTAGGTGAAACGAACACAGACGCTCAAGAAACAAACTCCTCTGTGTCTCTGCTGCCACACAGGCCGAAATTCAACTCAAACAACTTTCACCCTGCGGGTTTGACAATGATTTTCTTTTAAACAATCCATTTGACATGCTTCCTCAGGACAGCTGAATATTTTATGTTATCAAAATATTAAATGTTGTACAATCAATCAGTAGTTAAGAAAGTCTGTCCTCGTGTGTCTCTGTGAAGTGCACGCAGGTCGCCACAGGGGCGTTTCAGAGAGAAAGGACACACTCACTAATGCAGAAACTGTATCTGTGACCTTCCACTTACATTCTCACCCCGCAGCTTCGCTAATGTGTTGATTTGTCATAGAAACCCTAAAAGTGCTAAACTGATCTCCCCAGATAAGATGGACCTGACATTCAACCCATTTTTAGCCACTTTAATGTGAAAATGCAAAACCTGATGATCATCCAGAATTCATAGAATTACGAGCACATTGCATGACTCTTTATTAAACCTCTGTAGCTGCGTTTTGTATGACCTGAATAGTCCTTATTAGCTATAATTGAAAACAATAGATCAAAGTACAAGTAATCCACACAAATTGTACATACTACTGGCCCACCATCTGCAAAAAGCAAATGGAAAAATGTTTGAAGGAACACTCAGTGAGTTCAATCACTGTTCACATCTTTATCATCTGTTTTAAAGAAAGAAAAAAGACTAAAAAATGGTGTAAAACATTTATTCAGCCAAGTACAAGAAACAAAGGAAGATTTTTCACTCATTTGTTTTGAGTTGACAAGACAGAATTAATGGATATTCTCTTAAAAAAAGGAAATAACATCTATTAAAATGATAATTGGAAAGAAAATGTCAGTACGGTGTCATAAAGTTACTTTACATGTAATTTATTAACTAAAAAAAAAAGGAGATTTATTTTACCTTTTATTTTCTATCTGATTTCTAGTCTTTAAAAAAAAAGAAAATTATGAAATAAAAAATTATAACTGTTCCTATTTATTGATCGAAAAATCACAAAGTCGACCTTTACCAGCTGATAATGCAAACTGATGGTGACACATAAGAGGTGATAAAGCTTGTGGAAGGTCATCTCTCACACAAAAGTGTGTGCATGTGTGTGTGTGT
>JAQFJA010000014.1:4431861-4443171 GCA_029874485.1 Naso brachycentron
GACCATGTTTTTGGCTTATTCGTCAAGTTGTATGACTGTTTCTTACCCTGTTTTACTATGTTTACCCATGTTTTCAGATCTTTTTCATTACTCTTGTGACAAAACTAATGGAATTGATATCCAAAACTGCAAAAATAAGTCCTAGTTTGTCATAATAAACCAGATTTACCCTTCAAAGAGGGATGATTAATGGATTAGATGCCAAGAAGGAGGTGATCATGTCGTTATGATTAGTCCAATGATTGAGTAAATGTTAATATTTTATTATGTTGAGACACAGTCCATCTCTTCTCCTTCTCTCTTTCCTCTGTCCTTTTGAATGAGGATCTATCCTCGTTACATGGTGGCATATTGACTTTGGCTGGAAAATAGACACCACGTTCCCTTGGGGTCACATTTGTCTTCATAGATTCCACGTTGAGACAGAAAGAGAGAGAGCGTGACAGAAACATAGAGTGACAGGACGAGGGTCAGTGAGTAATAAATAAAGAGGACGACAAGATGGAAAGAGTGATGGACGTGGGAAGAAAGAAAGAAACAGAGAAATAGGACAAGGACGAGAGAAAATGGAAATGTGAAGACAGAACGGATAAAAAATGATCTGATTTTGGCTGGCTGTTCTGGGCATCTGGGATGGGAGGATGAAATGGAGGTTTGGTGTAAGGTGATTAAAGTATTGTGTTGGCCCCATGAGGACAGACAGCCACCTTTTCTCTTCTCATATTTCGTCCCTTTCCTTCTCATCCTCAATCACATGAGACCGTCGAGAAACAGCTGGCCTCAATGTCAGCACAGGGCTGCTGGTCTGGGATCTGTGGAGGGATACAGCACAAAGACAGATGCTGATAACTAATGGCTGTCATTATGGACACTCGACACAAAACTAGCTGTGTCTGTCTGTTTGGAGGAGGACTAAATTAAAAATAAAAATATACGTACTTTGTCTTTTTGTCTTGTGTGCTTTAGTCAAAACTGTAATTACCAAAAACAATTTATTGCCATGATTTCACCCTCTAGGGTGGAGGATAAATTGTAACTTCCAGGTTACGTTCCACAAGTAATAAGACCTCATTCAAAATCAGATCAGCTTTTTGTAGTATGTCATTGCCTCAGAACAGAACCAGTCTCAACAGCGGGTTGTTTGGCTGGCTTCTTAAACTGTGCTGTGACCAGCAGCTAAAAATGTTACAGTCATAATTCTACATACTAATGCTACATACATTTTTAGACGGCTGACATTGGGCTACAGATAGTAAATTATAAACTGTAAATTTAGAACAGAGAGTTAGTCCATATCTCGATGAAGCAAAGTCTTTAGCTGATACATTTTAAAATTCTGGTGTGTTAATAAATTTTCATAATTGCTTTTGTGTTTTATGTGCTCACAAAGAAATTGTTATTTAAGTGTTAACTGCCATTTTGAATTAGATTTTTTTTTTTTTTTTTTAAAAATCAAAATTTCAAAAGATTTAAGACCTGAAGTCTGTTTGTTTTGAGCTAGGACGGCTAGCTTATCACTTCTTGTGCAATGAAGTTAAATAGCTAACTACGCTAGCTAGCAACACAAGCTGTTTAGTCATACTTTGGCGGAAAATGGGGCAATAGATCATACTTAAGCTAAAGGAGGCATTTAATAAGTTTGTGGTTATGTTTTATATGGAGCTAAATCTGCCTCGGAGCTGCAATACAATTTTAAGGAAAGGAATTTGTTTTGTTGAAGAGCTTTTCACAATCTGCTCAGCTAATTATGGTTTCATACACAATACATGCCCTAATTAACTTTATTAAAACCTGAGTGTAACCGGTAATAAGATTTACTGTGTGTGTTCTTTTTTTATGATAGAAATACAATAGGCCAAGAAGGGGGGTACGCCTCTAATGAGTTTCTTTTCTTTCCTTTATGTCCCTGTATGCACACTGTAGCCTACAAACATACACAGTCTTACCTTCTCATTCTAGCACCACCATCACATCGTCACCTTCATTGTGGAAACAGAGTATCAGACACACACTCACACACACAAACATCGTGTTCTGTGGATACACAGACAGAACAAGGTCACTTTGGGCATTTGTGTGAGCAGCAGTGTTGAATGTTTAGACTGGAAACTGCACTTGATGCCACTTCAAACATCCCACCACACCAAACAATCGTCATCTGTATTTGGTGAGTTTGCGCCTATTTTTATGCGCTCGTTCACTTGTTGTCAGAAGAGCTGCTTTTGTTTGCTGAGGACAAACTGCAGCAGTGACCAACAGATTATTTGTCTGTTTACTTGAGGATACTAAAAACAGTGTCTGACGGAAGATACAGAGAGATGGTATTTAAGGGAAGAGAGGAAAAAAAGTAGAGGGAGGAAGTAAACTCAGATAGTCTCTGATCATCAGTGCATCATATTTAAAAAACTCTTAAACCATGTGTGAGTGTAAAAGCTCTTTGCCAGCATATATGTTGGCATTGTACATTCCTGGAAATCATCAGTGTGTGCATTTATTATATTTCATTCTGGTGGTTTGGCGACAATTTTATGTTGTGATAATGCTGTGGTTTAATTGTTAGGTTTAGGCAAAAACAACATTTTGGTTTGAAATGAATGGTTTTATCTATACAACCACTGCAGGAAAATGCCCACACATCATTTAAAACATCTGGTTTTGTTGCCACTAACTTTACACAAAATGGTCCCATGTCTTTTTAAATATTCCTGTTTTTTTTTTTCATCGTAAACGTGGCAGAAAAATATCTTGACGTCTCATTAAAAAAAAAATCTGGTTTTGTCGCCACAAACATGGCTGGAAAATGTCCATGTCTCATTAAAAAAACATGTTTGAATATTGCTACTTTGCAGTGCTTTTAAACACTGTCCTGCTGCTCGGCACTCATTTCAACTTGCTGTCACACCAGCACCTTTAAAAAAAGTCAGCTCATTTACATGAAATGTGAACCACACCACTATAATGTGTTGTAGAAACATTGATTTTTACCAGGCTGTAAGTGGGTTCATCAGTAAAAACACATACAGTGATGTTACACTATGAAAATTAATCAATATACGATACAAACAGCTGCAACAGGGTGAGAGACTGAGAAATTAATTAGAAATGCAAAAAAAAGGGGGCAAAACTGGACCTAAGAGTCAGTCACCCAACATTAACAGAGATAACAGGTCAGTATATGAACAGCAAACGCACCCATGCTCAAACTCCTCTCACACCTCCCTGTGCTGATTTTTCACGCGTTGTGAATGCTATCTGTCATGCTTTGATAGGAAAATACATTTATAACTTTGTTTTACCGCCTTGATCGAAGCTGAAGTCGCCTCTGAGGGACACGTCACTGACGTGACCAAACACGTTATGTAGCAAATTCCAGCTGCCTTTAGTCCCCACAAGGCTCAAACGTGAAAAAATCTACAGACAAAACGCTGCAGGAGAACAGAGTTAATATATGTTTCTTAAAACGGAAGCTGACCGAGGCACCTTTTGAGAACGCTCAGCTGATCTTGCTTTTTCAGAAAGAGAACTAGAGTTTTTATTTGCACTTTTTGGATCTTTGTGTTTTTTTGCTGCTGGTTAAAGATAATAAAATAATAATTGAATAAATTCTCCTGTTCGTCATTGCATTGTAGGAGGTAAAACATATTTTTACCCATGTTAAAATAGCAGGTTTATTTTGAACAGTTAGCATACGTTTGGTCTCTCTTATATTGTAATCACAGGGTCACCTGCTCTTGGTTGTTATTCAGCAAACTCAAGTCGCAGTATCTTTAGTTCTGTCTGAATCAATATTAAGGCTGGCTGATGAAGAATTAAACCACCTGACCTCAACTTTTTCCTTTCATGGCATTAAAAACAGTTTTGCTGCTTCACCACCCCAATACTGCCAGGGCCAATGGTCACGCTTTACATTTGATATTTCATTTATTTTGATTTTCCAATACAAAATCAGCTTTGAAACCTTATCAAGAACATTTACTTAAGTAGTTTTGGCTTTAAGGCCATTTTTACTTTATGCATCATTACTTTTCTAGAGGCAAACACTGTACTTTTTGGAGGTTTTAGTATGGAATAGTAATTTAATCTGTCTAAGATGCTTCAGAAAACTTTAAATTAAACATCTGTGCTTTAGTCGGCTGTTGTTAACTGTCAAGAGGTGGCACTGAAGGCAACTCTTTATAATTCTAAACTATTATCACAGAGCACAACCTTTTCTGTCACTCCTGCACCAACCTCTTATTTGCAGTTCTGTCAGAAAAATTTGTTTCTGCAGGAAAATTTCACGTTTCCACAAAGCAACAGGCAAAGCCACTGACATACGGCTTCGCATTATGACTCTGTGTCAATCAGATTCTCCCAGCAGATCATTTTTCCTTTATTTTTTGGCCCCTTTGAGCTTCGTCTACACTTGTATTTATTAATTTATGACACAAATCTGTGAAGGAACTGAAATTCTCTTTTGTCTTTTGTCTCTCATATCAGCTTTGAAAATGTATTCATCATCTGCTCTCTATGTCTTTAACCTGCAGGGTTTTGCCATCAACTTTTGTCTTTTAACAAACAGAATGTAAACTGTTTTTAATTTCACATGTAATATTGAAATATTAGTCAGGCTATTATAGTTCAGGTGGCAAAGGAGGTGACATCTGATTAAAGCAGAAATGTACTCCAGAAATTCAAGGTCAAACCTCATCCAGACAATTAAAATTCACTTTACCACCGCTGATAGCCATGCTAATGACCTCATGAGAAAGGAGGCTCCTTAATCGGTTGAATTATTCCTCTCATGCGTCCCCTGTTTCGGCAGACATGGGGCCTCTCTTCATTTGCTGTGTGACGGCTGTGTTGCAGGGGGTGTCCCTGCCGGCTGGATGATGACGGCTGCAGAGAGGCAGTGCAGTGACTGATGACTTGGAGATAGTCCGTCTGTCAGACAGAGTGATGGCTGGGAGACACTTGCTGACAGATCAGGCAAGACGAGAAGAAATAAGAGGAGAGGAGGGGTGAGGACGAGAGGGGAAGCCTGGCAGCCTTTGTCTTCCAATCTGGGGAGATATGGGAGGTGGGGACGGCAGGAAAACAAACTTAGATGTGCTCGAGCGGTGGTTGTGTTGCTTGGATGATCAGGAGGCACTTATTTCAGTTGATGATGTTTTCAAGAGGTTCAAAGACTGAAATGTGCTCCATTAAGCTCCATTAAGCTTGTATCCATCCAGTGTCGTTCAATGATATCAAAGATTGTCTGCAGCCAGGCTGAAAGCTCTCACCCTGAGCAGACATAATGAACAGCCTAATCAGATGAGTCTGTAATCAACTGAGTATCTAAATTAAGCTTGGGAGGTTCGCTGAAGAGCCTCGACCTCATTGTCACCTCAACCATTTACATTTTCTTTTTTCAGTCGCTGTTACGTTCTTCCAATAAAATGTTAAAATACTAAAATAAAATTATTGATATAAGAAAATTTTGAAAAATATTTATAACATGGATTGGTACAAACCTTTGTACAGACATTCATGGTCCTCAGAGGATGAATCCCTTTGACTTTTCCTGAAGCACCGCCATGAGATTGACATTTGTAGTTTAGAGAAATATCTAAAACTATGGGTCTGTCAGTCATGATATTTGGTAGAGATTCACATCCTGTTCAAGAGGAGTTGAAATAACTTTGCTGAATCACTCACAATCTAACTTTGCAGGTCAGAATTTTGACTTTTGTTTGTGATCAGATCCCATCAGCCCCAGGTGGACTTTCAGTGCAAATACAGTGAGAGCTAATTATCAAATGTTAGCATGCTAACATGCTAAACTAAGATGGTGGAAAACATTACATCAGCATGTTATGCTATATTTCGATTTACCTCTAAAGTTGAAAATTGGATTTGGGATTAACTTTACACCCGATAATAATAATAATAATAATAATAAACTTTATTTATATAGCACCTTACACACACATACAAAAGTACAAAACAGTACAAAGTTATATAAAAGCAAGTCTAAACAAATTGGCCTTTAGCTGGTTTTTAAAGGTGTACACAGTGTCCACACATCTTATGTCCAATGGGAGAGCATTCCAGAGTCCGGGAGCTGCAACCTGGAAGGCACAGTCTCTAGTTTTAAGTCTGGATCGAGGATCAACCAGCAGGTACTGATCAGAGGATCTCAGAGGCCTGCTGGTTTCACTGGGCTGCAATAGGTCTCTAATGTAGGCCTGTGCCTGGCCATGCAAAGCTCTATACATGATCACAAGGACCTTGAATTGAATTCTGGACTGATAGGGAGCCAGAGAAGATTGATCAGGATTGGTCTCACGTGAGACCATTTGGAGGACTTGGTCAAGAGCTTGGCAGCAGCAGCAGAAAAAGCTTTGCCGAGGTATATAAACAGGGAATTGCAATAATCCAGACGAGACGATATAAAAGCATGGATTAACATTACCTGTGTTCCAGTGCAACAATTGGGCAAAGGTTTTTCGGGGTGGGAGAAGTGCCATTTGCTCTAACCATATTAGCTGCTGTTAGCAATACCAGTTGATAACAACGCAGTACACAGTTTGTAGGGTTAACCCCATGCAAACAGCAAAGCATCCTGTCTACAGATAGAAGTTGGATAGTAATATGTGTACGGCTGATTTCATGAGGCATAAGTGAGAGAAGTTCTAATTAACAACATAGCTTCTCACTGCAGCTTTTACTACTGTTGGTGCACGGAACAGCCATGTTTGATTTTGAGGTCAGGGATGATGAGTTCTCCCAACTTTTTCGAGTGGGAAATCCGATCTCAGGAGGTGCAGCCTACAAGTTAACCTCTTCCTAACCTGTCTTCTCATTGTTACAATGTTAGCATGCTAGCATTCACAGAGCCACTAGCATGTTTCAGACACTTAGCCTTGTTTGGCTGACGGCAGAATGATCCTCTGTGGGTATAATAATGGAAAAACTAGCTTAGTGAGCTGAATAATAATATTTCTGTATCAATGCACAAAGGTGACCATATCATCCTAAAGGTCATACCTGTGGATAATGCAAGTATAATTGCATAGTTGATTTTTATATTCATTCTTATCTGTAATTTAATTTTTACATTTCTGTTTTATGCTGTTTTCCCCATTTTCCAAAGCTAATTGTCCAATTTGGCCCAAGCTAAATTTGAACCTTGCACTGTGGAAAAAGTTACATAAATTTGCATCTTCTTAGCGGCGACGCAGTCAATCATCTCAGTGTCGGGCAAAGTGCTTCTCCAGGGGTCACTTGTGGTTTTTCGCTCTCAGGTTTGCCTCCTCTGAGCCTCACATATCCAGGACGAGGAGCAACACTGGGACACATATTAGCATAAACCCTTCTCCCCCTCTCCTCGTCTTCATCTACCCTTCACACATTTACTGATGAACCTTGTTTCCGCTACAATGAAAGTAATTGGCTTCTTCTTCTTTAGTTTGAAAGTAACACAGAGTTTGCTCTGTGTAGCTCGAGCTCTAAACTGGTGAGTCATCGCTGCAAAGGAAGTCTTTATACTCGAAGAGACGTGCATCAGCTCAGGTGTGTGCATCTTGCCATCAGCTGTTTGTTCTTACATTTTATGTGTGTGCGTGTGTATTTGCGATGTAAGCTGAAAGCATTTATATAAAGTGTATTTTAGTGGAACTTTTGATCAAATTTTGCACCAGACCCCTGAGGAGAAGAGGGAGTTGTCCAAGTATTTGCCTGCCAGGAGAGCTGCAGTCATTCTGAAACAAAGTGATAGCCACGCGCTCTAACACTGTCATCACTATTCAGCTGGATGACAGCGACACATAAAGGCTGAAGGAAAACAATGACTCCAGACTTTTAGTGAAACAGACACAGAGAGCAGAAAAAATGAGATGAAAGACAAAACTGTAAATGGAGAGAAAACAGGGGAGGTTGAAAAGGGTTCGTGGAGCATTTTGATGTTTTTGTCAAAGTCAGCTCTCTGTTTTCATTCCTGTCTCGCTGCTGTCCTTTCTTTTTTTACCATTTGCTTTACATCTGACTCATCTTCTGCCTCTATCTTTATCTTATAGTCTGAGTTGGTTTCTTTTCTTGTTTTTCTTTTGCCAGCCTTACTATTCCCCTCAACCCAACGACACACACACACACACACACACACACACTTACTTGTCATTTCATCACTGATTCAAAGAACATCCCAGAGATCTTTTAGCCAAAATCTCTCTCAAACAAGTTCTTAAAGGGATACTTTGACTCTTTTGATGTGGGGTTGTATGTGGCACTTATGCATAGTCAGTGTCTTACCTGTTGTAGGTAATGGTCGCTTGCCTTCTGTGTGGAAAAGCAGCGCGATGCACTGGCAGTAAACAGAGCATCGTACTGCTGTAAGCAACACGTCTCCTACCAAAGGCCACCCACCTATGTATGTCTTTTTACGTGTACATTATTTTAAAAAAAAATATTTGCACTCTATCTTGCTGTCAAACGGACATTTTCCTTGGGAACATTTCCTCAAACGTAGAACGTCTGAATTCCCATGCAGCCACACCTGCTAACAGCTGTCTGGAAACAATGTAAAGCACCAAATATTTTAAAAATGTAGCATACACATGAAGGGACATAGGCCCATATACCTTAGGTGGATGATCTTGATGGTGGCTAAAAGACGTGTTGCTGTTGGTACCATTTACCCCAAGACTGTGCTCGGTTTTCTGCCGTTGCATTGCACTACTTCTACACACAGGGCGAGCTGACAGTTATATACGGCAGGAAAGACACTAACCAGGCAAAAGTGCCTCATACAACCCCACATAAAAAAACAAAGTATCCCTTTAAAACTGTTCCTCATGTCTGCACCTTGAAAGTGATGATACTCTCTCTGCACCTCCACAGGTAACGATTAATAAACACACACTAGTCATGTTTCTATAAACGTATTTGATGCACATCTTAAAATATCACATTAGAAATGGTAAATGGAAATTTAAAAAAAAAAAATCGGGAAAAAAATGATATTTTGCAAAAAAAAGTTTTTACATTTACTTGAGGTGTTTTTTGTCTTTTTTTAAAAAACAGTTAATGTGCAAAACAGAAGATGGAAACAGCTGTTTTGAATATATTTTGATGTAGCAAATATTTATCTGTCGGTTGCACTCTCCAAAATAAGTAATAGATTAACATTAGAACAAGTCTGGAAATTCCCCAAATGCGCGAAAACATGGCTGATAACAACAACAGGTACGTGTGGAGCAACACAGAGATCCAAGTATTCCTAAATCTCATCTGATGAGCTTAACGGCAATTTTAGATGGAAAACAGCTACAGAATACAACCACATTTTGTTTCCACTCTGCAGCCTTTACTTCAACTGCTTATCACAGTCATTTGTAACGTTGTCTATAACACCATCTTCTAACCAACTATTCTTTACAGTCTAGTTTATTCACTCCAGACCAGTTGTCGGAAATGCTCCTAATTCACATTTTCTGTTTTGCAAGACTTCAGCAGTTTGCTTAAAATTCATTCATAATAAATGAAAACATGGCTACTAACATGTATCTTTTGACACAAATGTCCAGATAATGAAGAAACATGATTTATTTTAGGGCAATAATCATTCTCAAGACTGACACTCCAAAACTCTAAAATACAAGTACAATCAAGTATGAAGAATTTTGATTGGCTCTCCCACTGTCTGAGCATCTCTGTCCCCTCCCCTAATTGACTTCCTGGTGTTTCCTCCCACGGTGATAATCTCCAATCAACCATCTGCCGTGTCATCTCTGTGCGCCGCCGCTCTGCCCTTCCCTCTGTCCCTTCGTCATGTTCCCGCTTCCCCCCCGACTGATAATGTCAAGATGCAATATTCCCCTGAAACAGCCATTAGACAAAACGCCGAGCGTGAAAACAAATTCCAAAATCAGTTACTCGTTGTCCTTTCTGACACTATTGAGCCACAACATCTTTGAGGCTGTGTGTGTGTTTGTGTGTGTATGTGAGGGGAAAGGCCCTCCTGTGATGGACGTAATAGGCCAGGACAGATGGCCTCCTCTCCCACCAACTCGTGAGCACACGCACACACACACACACACACACACGCCTGAAGCGCAGCCTCAGTGTTTGGTCGTGCTTGTTGTTGTCTGTTCCAGTACTAGCCTTATTCTGTCGCTCAGAGCAGCAGGAGAGAGCTACATCTGTGCCGCGCTCGCTTGTGATGTTGGAACAGAAATAGAAGTGAAGGAGCCGGCGTCTGAACCGACCATTCAGCTCTCTGACATCTCCGGGTAAAAATAAAGCTGTCTGGGACGTGGTGGGCTCTTTGGTGTTTGGTGTTGTGTTTAACATCTGCTTGTCACAACCCGGTACAGCTTCACACCGTGATGGTTCAACCACAGGTGTGTTAGCTGAGACCGGTGGAAATGTCATTTGACTCTTTCCACTTGTCTAGATTAGTTTTATTCCTCCAATCATTAGCAAATTTGTTGTCTTATGACTGAAAGATTGAGCGGCTCCATGTGCTGGAGTAAAAAGCAGATTCAACAGTAAAATCCTGAAAACAATACACTGCGTTAACAGCAGGTTCACAACATTATTGAAAAGTCTTTAACAGTGCAGAAAAATGATAAAACATCAACCTTTAGGTGTCAGTCCCTCAGAATCAATTCCTAGTTCCTCATTCCTAGTTTTATTTGTTAGTTTTGTCTTGGAAAAAAAACTTAAATTACAAACTTAAAAAAAAAATGTAATTAAAAGACATCAGTGTTTTCACATGCTTTTGTTGTGACTTTACTGACTCTTTTTTTTCGGGTAACACTATTTATGATGACGTAGCTCACCTGTTCGTGCCTGTGGCTGGTGGTGTAGTGCAGGCTGTGCAGGTATACGGAGTATACCCACTTATTTTTCAGTCTGCATTGAGTATACTCACTTCTTAATTCTGTCTGATCCTATCTGTTGCAAATCAGTTATTCCAAGAGACTGTCTACAAAAGAAACTACTGGCCCATGAACTACTTGCAAGGTTTTTTTTCCATGTATAGATGGACTAAGGAATGGGAATAGTTCACTAAAAA
Source organism: Naso brachycentron (assembly GCA_029874485.1). Taxonomy (NCBI): domain Eukaryota; kingdom Metazoa; phylum Chordata; class Actinopteri; order Acanthuriformes; family Acanthuridae; genus Naso; species Naso brachycentron. The sequence goes on from JAQFJA010000014.1 coordinate 4,442,900, forward strand.
TGCCTAATTATGCAATTGTCTCACTCTATAGTCAGTATTGATGCAAAATCTGCACCTCTGTTGTGGCTGATGTTGATTTCATAATGATCCTCCTTTACTCCCTGATGTCAAGCAGCGGAAGTTAAGTGACACTGTGCAAATAGGCTGACTACTGTCCCAAATTTGATTACCTAGTCTTACATGCCACTGTTTATAGCACATCACTGTCTGAATTATTTCCTTCTTTATTCTTTGCTGGATGAGTAGTTTTAAAAAATAAATATAAAAATGGG
>JAQFJA010000014.1:4482958-4493836 GCA_029874485.1 Naso brachycentron
AGATGCTTCTTAGCAACAAAGGATCTGAGGTGAGGTACGGGTCAGTCTTAGCTGTTGAGTGTTGACGTGTAGGACACAGAACAGGTTATGGAGCATTTGGAAACATGGCAGTCTCATGGAAACCATTAAATCTCCCACACGTTCTCCCTTCTGCTCACACAGTTGCATGGAAACGTGTACTTAACACACACATAGCAACTAAGAGAGCAGCATTTTATGCCCTCTGCAACAAGCAAGTCCGTGCAAGCAGGGTGGCGAGTGGCATGACTGACCACAGGAGCTGAGACCAGCACATGAGGAGGGTGTCTGTTGGTTTTTTATATAAAAATCGTTCAGCCAGTGGCAGCTCTTCTGATTTACAGCCCTTTTTTTTGCACGGGACAAGTATTTCTTGCTGACTTTGTGTGATTTAAGTAATTCTGCAACAATCTGTGTGTAATGAGCTGCATCCACAAAGCAAAGCCTGTTGAACAAGGTAGAACCAAAAACAACGTAAATCACGGAGATTCTGATTCGCACTGGACCAGTTTTATCACAACTATGTTTGGCGAAATATATGTTGCATGTTTGTGGTTGAATATTTGTTTCACAAGTTATGGACATGGCAGAAAAAACAGGATTACGATCAGACAAGATCCTGTGCACTTTCTGGAGGTCCCCAGGTAATATTAGTCGTTTACAATTAGGGCTTATGTGCGAGCACTGATTGCCAACATAGTTCAATGGTGAAACACTGTTCAGACAAACATAAGAATTTATTCAAACATCTTTTACTAAGACAAAATTTTCATTCAAAGTGCAGCAGTTCATAACAGAGCTGCAACGAGGAGTCTGAAAATCGATTGATCGAGCTACAAAACTTTTACGATCCCAAATATTTGGGTTTTGGCCTAATAATCCGACAAAACAAGATTTTGAAAACTCTGGAAACAATTTGTGAACATTTACTGACCAAATAATTAATCTGGAAATAAACTAGAGATTATTTGACAAAGAAATCCACTAGTTGCAGCCTTTGTTCACGGCTTTCATCAGGTGTTATGCAACAGGCTACGAGCGATAATAGGTACATCGCCAAACACACACACACACACACACACACACAAACAAGTCATTTCTGTTTGGATAAAGCCTGATTCATCTCTACATGGACGGACCAATTCAAACGGGATCTGTTTTAAACAAAGTGAAAAGTTGATCAAAAGTCATCAGGTCGTCAGAATCAGCAGACTTAGCCTGTGAAAAGCTAATCCTGACTCTTATTTGATGTAAATTAAAAAGGCTAAAAACTGTGGTGCAAGTCTGAACAGCTGCACAGCAACCACTCTACAAACACAACTGGCACAATACAGCAAACACACAGAACCTGATAAGATTGATGGACCGGTTCTGGTGTCGCTGTTAATGAACAAAGTAGAAGGCAAACTGTAACTATGACAATGGAACGTTGGCTGTGACTCAGGTGTATTTATCAGCTGTCATTTTGCGTGTGCATTTGTTTCTCTAACCTCTTTTTAATCATCTTAACTGTGTAACCTAAAGAGGCACAGTGTGTGTGATATCTACCAGAACAGCGTCAGTGTCTAGTGCTGCGTATTACATAAGATTTGATGAGTTTACACTGGTATGTTTTATTGCCCTCCGTCAATGTGGAAAAACGGAAAAACACATTCATCTCCTTTGTACAGTGTAGAGGTGTCGTGATTTTCCAAATCCTCGATTCGATTTGATTTTCCGTCATAAGGTCACAATTCTATTTGATTCTCGACCTTGTTTTGTTTTTTCTTTTGGCACAGATGATTGCTATTTTTTAGGCTAGTTTAATCTAGTCTAAGATCACTGATTGTAACACATTTTATTTTTTAATTCTTATTAGATGGTGTCATGACTGATATAATCTCCATTACTCGACCTGCAAAGTCATCTTGAATGTTCACACTATACAACTGTCCGCCCTGAATCTGAGGTTTTCTGAGGTTTTTTTTATTTTTAAGCTTCTGTCTGCGGGCCGATTAGCAGGTCAGGCCACCGGGAAAAGTCCCGGTGCTCCCGATGGCCAGTCCAGCCTTGCAATGGTACTTGGCCAGATATTTGGCATACAAGATATCCTAAGAAACTCTGTCACACTGTCCACAAGCTCATGATCGCATCCTTGGAGAATTCACATATGTCGACCGTCGTCCATAGGAGTGCACGCTAGCAAAAGCAATACATTAAGAAGGTATTTTAAGATTCTGTCCGTCAAAATGACAGGCAGAAAGTCCAATGCAACCTCTGACTTCAATAAAGGATTATGCCCTGAGTGACGCCCAGGTCATATTTTCCACTGGGGTCTAAATCGAGTCTTGTTGCTGCTTCGACTAGGACCAAACACTGCTTTTGCGCTGACTTATTCATGGGCGATACTAAAGGAGATGTCATTTTTGACACAAGCGGGCCTGAAGCCTGAAGGACCCATGAACCAGTGAAAAGGAAAGCAATTTCCTGGTTGACAGCCTCCGTAAATGTGGTGTTATTTTTAACAGTTTTAATCATGTTGTCTGCTTTCACAATGGACATCACATATATAACAGCGACTTTTCATTTGGATGCAATGCTTGACTCAGTTTAACCTGAGCCCAGGCAGCTGACAAAACAAATGGTCAGAGCGTGAATTTACACATTGTGGCTGTGAAAAAAAGAGGCTACTAAAATATTCATGTTCTCACAAAGATCGGCCAAAGTCAAAGCAACAGCTTGCTTATGCAGCGACATGAAACCAATTAGCGTGATGGAGTTATCTACATGCCATAAAAAGCAGCGGGGTGTGATGGAGCACCCTTGCCAGTCGCGTTCCGTGGCTGATGAGTTTTTTAATCAACAGGACCTGCTGCTCTGGTCTTTAAAGCGGTGGGGCTTACTTGCTTGGCCATCCTGCTGATTATAGCACTGCTAGCATCCCAGCCTGGATCCATAATTCAAAGCCTGGATGTGGTTCTGTTTCACAAAAGCCAGCCTGCCCTGGTTGGTTTTCCCTGACTTGCTCCACTGTCGTGTGCCAAGTGGCGAATGCTGCCAAGACAGCTAACAAAAGTCAGCAGTCGTGTAGACATCAACCCCTTTTAGAGGCACTGCTTTTACTCCGCTCAAATAATGGCTTAGACCTCTAATAAAACGACAAGTTTATTAGAGGTCCGGAAAAAGAGTCACTGAAAATCTCAATCATGGCCAACAGTTCATGATCCCCAACTGAAACTTTGATTAGAAGCAAATTTAGGCTAAGTCTTTTCCTGTCTTGTACCAGTAGAGTTTTTATTATCAGGGATGACAACAAACAGGCTTCCTCTGGTCTCAATGCCAGTGAGTAAGAATGGAAAGAACCTGAGCAAATATTTACTTGACATTTTAAAGGATAGCACACTACTCTATAAATGTCAAATAAAAGAATAACAAAAAAGTTCATCACAATTTCCCAGAGCCCAAACTGACATCTTCAAAATTTCTCCTTTGTTTCACCAACAGTCCAAAACTCAAAGACTCTTCAAGCAAATATACATACTAAACATTTACATATAATAAATGACAAATAAAAGCCTAAAACTCTAACATTAAAGAAGCTGGAACCAGCAAATGTTTCACTTGCACTTAAAAAAATGAATGAATAATCTTTGCAGCTCTACTTTTAAGTGTAATATAAAAGATGATGAATATTGATGTGTGCAGATAAATATAGCAGCTACAAATAAAGCTTGACCTAATTAAGAAAAAGAAACCCAAACAGAAGAGAGACAGGGAAATTTGAAAGACCAGATGACATCATTAGAAGACGGCAGATGGAGAAGAAAATGTCCCTTTTAAACAAAAGCATGCAGACGGGGTCTGAATCAGAGCGATAATAGCAAAACACTCCAAACCCCCCAAATACACACACTTGTGTCACACGTTTTATGGCTTGTATTTGTTTCCTGTCTATATTTCTCGGGTTTCAAAGGTCACCAGGCTACAACCTTTTTTTTTTATCAAGGGCATCATGCCTGAACAGGCATGTATCGAAGAGATTAAGAGCAGGACTTTTATTGGTGGGTCATCATGTGTCAGCAGGACGCAAAGTGCATGTATTGTACACCTCGACATGTTGTTCCCCAGGGACACCATCCTCATCTAACACTCGTCTCCATGTGACATTTGTTGTTTCTGTGGAGACATTTTTCCAGTTCAGTTTTTGCTTTGTGACTTCGGACAAAACTGAGGTTCCTCATTAATTCTAGAAAATATCTAAAATGAAAAAAAGCTCCAACTGGATCTAGATCTACATTAAAAATACACCTGTTTACTGGAAGCAGATGTAAAGGATGCATTGTTACATTTCCCTCAAACAAAATCTGGTAGTTGAGTGAAGCTGGTTGGCAAGCTAACAAAAAATTAAGGACGAGACACACACATACACAAAAAGTCAAAGCAAGAACCGGCCCTCTGAGTTCTGGAAAGGTGGTTGTGAGAATGTAAGAAATTAAAGCTGGGAGTTACAGAGAAGGGTGAGGGTTATAATGTGATACTGGAATGGAAGCTGCTGAAAGAGGAATCCCTCCACACAGTTTAAAATAAAATAAAAACCCTTCCAAACACATACATACACACACAAATACAAACAAACAAACAGAAACACAGACAGCCAACTAATGGTGTTGATTCTCTGCAGACAAACAACCTACTGAGCAGGGAAACACCAACCCTCTTATATAACCTCTTAGCAAAGCTGATTGCTGTCAGCTGAGGGAGAATATCACAGGTGCACCCAATGGCTCCTGACGAGCAGAGGTGAGTGAAGCCTGTACCTGGATCTGAAGATCCCTCTCAAGAAAATACAAACGCCCTGCCTCAAAGTGTTACAACATGTTAAGAGACAGCAGGATCTAGGGATGGGCATTTGAAGAAATTTCCTTGATGGACCATTGGGAAAATCAATGATCAATTATCAATCATTTATTTATTTTTTTCAGTATTAACAGAAATTGCTAAATACAGCACATTCTTTCTAAATTAAATCTTTATTCCAAGAAGACCTTATGGTCCAACAGCAGTCCTCTTAGACAAGGCAGTTAAAGTTCAACCTTTTAACTTGAACACTCTTAAAAACTCTTAAACACAACTGAGCCTCATTTAGAAACAATTCCAAAAAACAATCAACAATCATGAACGTTGTTCAGGTGGTACATCCTTGGGGTCGTTGTCATCTTGCACTTATACACGCCTTTCCAGTGTTTCCAATTTGTCAAAATTTGCCAGTTTTTTGGTTTAAAATGGTCCTACAGCAAACTTCGCCTTGACCTTGTCACGTTTACGTTTGATATCAATGGCAGCCATGACGGTAGCTTGTAGGCAGCTGAGTCATGTTATTTCCGTTTTCTCTCTCTCCTAAAACTAGTCATATTTTGCCCCCTGTTGGTAAGTTGTCTCATTGCTGCCACATAGTAAAATTTATTGCATTGCTCAAAGACTCAAACTTAGCAACACAACCTCTATTTGATGCGTGCCTTTGATAAATAAAATTTCAAGAGATCGACAAAATTCTTAACGATCATGTATCAATTATCGATAAATCATGACCATCCCTGGTGGGATCCACACTGAAATTTATGAGCTGATGCTTGGAACTGTTTAGAATTTCCACCAAATTTCACTAAAGGTGTTTCAAGCATTCCAGTGGTTTAAAAACTTTCCATTAAAAGTCCATTCATCACCACAGACTGAAACATCTCATGGTGCCCTGAGGATAAATTCAGCTGACTTTGGTGATCACCTGACTTTTTCTGTAGCACCACCATGAGGTTGACACCAAGTGGATGGATTGAATGTATGAAATTTATTAAATTTATGAAGAGACATCTATAAATTTATGTTCCCCTCAAGATGAACTGAAATAACTTTGGTGATCCCCCTAAATTTTCATTTTTTGCCATCATCAGATCAAAGCTTCACTGGTACTTTTTATTCTGAAAGCTAATTACTCAACGTTAAACACAGATGTCGAACATTTTCAACATTATACCCACTGATCATTAGCATGTTAGCATTGTTGTTGTGAGTATGCCAGTGTGCTGGTGTTGCTATTCAATTTAATGCACCACTGCGCCTTCCAGCAGAGCTGCTGGCACAGAGGTGGAGTTCAGTATTGTTTGTACATCATGCAAATTATTAAATAATTGGGACCAAAAGCAGCGATTATGTGTGTGGCATACGTGCATGAAGACGACCTCCTGCACACGTCTTGAATACTCTCCTTTAATTTCCGTGCAGCTCTTGCATATTGTTTGTATATCCCGTGTGTGTGTATGTGTGTTGACAGCAGGGCTCTCGCTCTCCATACACTTTCAAATTTCCCTCTCCTTATCTTGAGGTTGCACAATGACATAACCAAAGGGTCGTTTAACAATGACATCTGTGTGCTGTGTCTGCAAAGAACAAAGGGTCAAGTTCACAAAAGGAAAGCAGTCAGGTCCAGGCTGTGACCTTTGCGGGGCAACCTTTCAAGCTGCTCTTTCAGCGACGCAACCAAAGCTTTGGAAAGTCCAACGGGCACAACTGTGGCCAGTTACCTGATAGAAAACGTCAGAGCTGCCCTCTCTGCACCCCTACAATGCTGTTGTATATCCCCTTTCAGGGGCTCATGGTGATTGCAGGTGTGTGTAGTATCACAGTGTATCTGATACAGGTTGCTTGATGGCAAAGTCTGCTCTTCCTTTGAGGTTACATAAGACGTCTGGCTGTGGCAAACGAATAAACGAGACAAGCAGCGCTGTAATTGCGACTCTGATGCTCATTTGTGTAGCTGCGCACACATACACACTGGTCCTTGCAATAGGATTCCCATCCTGTTATGCAACACAAGTGGTCTTGAAAGATCAAGATCCTTTCTTTCCACCACCTGCTCATTATCTATCCTTCCCTCATTGCCCTCATCATCTTGGATTGGGCGGTGTGTAGCACAGATGGATTACTGGATAGCAAAGGCACAGATGGTTACAAAGGATAAGAGGAACAATACAGCAATTTGTCATCCATGAAAGCAATGCACTGGACCCCTGGATCTCAATCAAGTGTGAAGATGTGCAGGGTGCAGCATTAACATGGCTGGCAATTTTGGGAAATTGTCCTTGTCAGATGTTCTTACTTCTAAAAAGGTCAAAAATGGCAAAACATAATGAAATCCAAACAACAAGCTAATCACCTTTTTCTGGTTGACTGATAAGTTGCATTGGCATCTATACTGTATATATAAAACCTCACACGTTTTTGAGTTATTTTGTAAACTAGCAAAAAGACAGAACCAAAAACACAACCTCCTTGACAGAGGTCATTAGGCTGATTACCAGTTAAGCCATGACTTATCCACTTGGTGCCTTTACAAACAACAAACATCCAAGGGTTCTTTGCCAACTGGCAGGACAGCTCCACAGCTGGATGTCACAGACTGGCTCAGTCTGCCAGCCATTTAAGGTCAGAGGTAGCCCTGAGGACAGAGGCCGGAGGTCTAACACAACACAAAGTAGGACAATCACCAATTACCCTGACAACAACACACAGGCACACCCTACAGAGAATGAAGCTAAAGTCCCGAGGTCATTGTGGGTCAAAATTGAGTCACAGACTGATTATTTGGCTGCCAGAGGAAGAACTTAAGAGCACAGAGGAAGATGTACGGCTGTGCTTTTGGCATGAAAGAATGAGGTCAAAGAAGGAAGTTTCGGGATTTAAATTAAGTCAAGAGGAATCTTAAAGAGATGCTTGACTTTACACCTGCTCAAATGTGTCCTCATTCAAAATATTTATCTACTGCCACTCGGCTTGGGCATTTATGAACTGCTTGCAGCAAAGACGACATACGGCCTCATTTGAATCCTTGGCTCCCTGTTCTCTCCCGCTTTACACCTGAAATATTGCCAAATTGGTAAGCTGTGTTCAAAACTAAGTCCTCCATTTCTGTATATTAAAGCACTGTATGCATGCTTAAATCACGCCAATTAACCTGTGATAACCTCCCCACCTTGTCAAACCGCAACAGGCAATGCCTCCAACGCCACAGCAGCTTCACATGCACTTTCTTTTCAAATTTATAGCCTGAAGACACTGTAACAGATTTTTGTGATTGATATTGTGAAATACATCACAAATATCGTGATATTCGATAATATCCAAGTCTAATGTCTTCTACAAAATTAAGCATAATGCATTTCTTTCTTAGTAAAGTAAAACATCAGGCCAGTTATGTGACTTTAGGGCCACACTATGTTGATTCATCTCCTACGAGTAACTCTAGCCATGCATCTGTGTTCACACAAGAATAACTAATCAACAGCCTGAAGTGCTGGAGACTCAACAGTTTCAGCAGAGCAGCTGTGTGAGTCCGCTGAAACATCTGAACCAGGCTAATTGCTGCCTTCAAGTGATACATGTGAGTTTTTAGTTTCGACATGAGAGTCATTATTTCTGACGTTAGGTGGTTTAAGTCGTGAGAACACTGTTGCTAGGCAACTGACAGCAAAAATGGTGAATGACAGTTTTTTGCATTTGAACAGAAGACAGAGAATTACCTTTTGCTGATTAATAAAAGATGAGTATAAAAAATATCAGCTTACGTCACATCTCATGAACCTGGAGCTACAAGTACAAAGAAAGTAGATTAAATTCAGGATTTCGTGAGGAAAGGGGCTGCAACAGTCACAAAAAATTCACTTTTTAGAGGTGATGACATAACATATGATGACAGATATTCAAAGCTTCATTTGAAAGCTTCAATAAATGCCTTAAATGCAATAAAAATTACATTTATTATAGCCTCCAGTAGATTAAAGTCAGAAAAATCATGTAAAATCTTTAGTAACAACCTTAAAAGACTCTTTCAGAAGGAGGTAGCAGCAAGCTGTGCAAAGATCCATTAAGTACAGTGTCAAGTTAACTTCACGCCCATGTCTACATGACATCAGTAATAGCAAAATGGAGCAAAACAACATGCTATTTTCAGACATTTTAGTCCATTTTGCTTCTATCAGACATCATAAAGTGGGTGATGTTGTCTGTGTGAAACACAAAAGCAGCCATTAGTGTTTCCAAGTCGCATCAAGTCTTTTGCGGCCACAGCACACAAAGAAGTTTCCACGGGGTCTGAAAATGACACAGCTTTTTTAAAAGATGGTGGAACTCAAGTAGGATATAATATAATATAATTATACAGAAAAAAAATGATAAACACACTAAGTAATGCAGAATATTTAAATATTTGGTATTTAAACACCTGTAAGTATGTTGGTGATCTGCCTAATTTTTGAGAGTGATGATGTGATTTTGTAGCAGGAGGTGGTGAGATGATGCTGGAAGAGCCCAGAGAGCAAACAAACAGTATAATGGCATTTAAAAAACACATTGCATTGCTTTTCCTTTGAGAAGTTTAACTGTTTAATTGTCACACTTTATATTTCAAGGACAGTTAACTGGTTCTGGTGGAAGCTGTTAGTCTGAACTGTATGTAAACATCTGGATGTTCTCCTGGTTTTATCTTGAACTGACACTTGATTATTTTTATAATATCTTCGGTTAGTAAGTTAGATAGTTTTAGCATTAAATTTAATGTATCTTTAATGTTTAGGTATTTTATCATATTTTATGTATCTTGTATTGAAGTCTCTTTATGCCCGATATTTCACATAGCTTCACAATAACTGAGGACTGAATCCAAATCAAAGCAGTACTTTTCTTTAAAATGTTAACACTTAAAATTTGGGATTTTCAGTAAAACTTGATGTTCTTGGCTTAAAACTAGAGGTTAACCTTTTATCATTATTTCTGGATGCAAAACTAGAGCACAAAATCAGGTTGTTGTTTTAAAAATGACTCATATCAGCTTTCCAAAGATGACTCAGCTTTTTGTATCTGTCATTTTGTGGATAAGGTAGTGATTGGTAACATCACTGCTTAGGTACTGTTCGTAAACATTTCCAGCTTTAACCGGTGTTGTCATTTTTGTGGAAAGGCAGTCTCCTGGATGAGTCTTACCAGACAAACAACATGTTGTTTTGACTGAGGTATTACACAGAAAACACCCCCAGAGACTAACTCCCTCTGGTTCCTCAAAACCCAAGACATAGGAGAGATGTTTTCTTTGTAAACGCTCTACAATCCTGTCTGTCCTCAGCTCTCCCACTTAGCTCTGTCCTGATTTCCCCTCAATCTGCTTTTGTCCATCTGAGCCTCTTCCCGCTCACCACAGTCTTTTATCTTTTCAGTTCTTATTTGGCTCAATTTGTCAGTGTCTTTCTGTAAATAGATTGTGAGAGGTTGTTGCCTGCTGATGGGCACTTTGGTTGTTGTGAGAATCAACTTGTGACCTTTTAGCTAGGTTACATTTGACCAATCCCTGCCGAACTTTCTGTCCAGGAGCCCCATAAAGACGGCACATGGACAGCCTGCCCATCCTGCTTGTGTAAGAGGTATTAGGTGGCCATGGAGGAAGCAGGGGAACATCGTACTCCCGTTTCTAGTACACATAACAGAGCACACACATACACAGACAACTGGATGTGCTCTTATTACAGTTTTGCTTTTACTAAAATGGAAAAGATGCTTGCCTAACCTGTAACATAATGAGATGGGTAGGAGTGAAAGCCCTTTGGGTAGTCCCTTCCATTCAATCACCCCCTTGTAGATTGAAGAATGACTCAGAAGACAGCATGATGTAAGTAACTCACATCTGCTACATCATGTTCTTTATTATGAAACTAGTGCAGAGCCCGTAGGAAGTATGTATTCCTACAGAAAAGTGTAAGCCTAAGTAGATTTTTCATGTTTTATTTTATGTATACCTAAAATCGCTGTCCACCCTGTCATTATGGGATAACTATATAC
>JAQFJA010000014.1:4607087-4626673 GCA_029874485.1 Naso brachycentron
AAAATGTGACTTTATTTTTGATAATCTGACATTTGTCGTTTCCTGGCTAAGACTCTGCAAAGTTAAGTCAAAACTCCCCTTAAAGGTTTTAGTCTGCGGCTGTGCGTGTGTTTGTTTAAGTGACTGAGACATCAATTATAATATGTTAAACATTCAAAGGTCACCTTTGCTTACACGTCCAGTTTGACATTACTATGCAGACAAGTGAAGGAACTGAGCTGCTGGAGGATGATGCTCGAAGATGCATTAAACAGTGTTTGCCATTCACCCAAACCAGTACTCTTTGTGGACCTCACTATACAGAGCCACTGTGACAAGTGCATGACTCCCACATGAATTATGGATCATCCCGAGGGGCAAGCACTGGGCCAAAAAGCTGTTAGACCCTGCGGCCCTCTGTGTGTGACATCCCTCAATCCATACAAATTCGCTTGCAGTCAAAAATGACAACAGGTTGTCCTTCATAATCCGAAGGTCGCAGTCTACTTGGTAACTTATCATTAGGGCAAAATGGTGCATAAAGTTAGGAGAGCTGACCACTTTATGACATTCATGCTCAGTTCAAAAAGCATCAAAACGTCAACAGGCAGTCTTATTTTAAAGGTGAAGTCAGTAGTAACGTTCGTTGAGGCTTGCAAACACAACATTCAAATTTGGCTCCTCCTCCCTGGCTTAATGCCACCAGAAGTATCAGAGTGAGTAGTTATACTGCTTGTACCCACACAGCAAGCTACGCAGGAGTATTACATTTGTTTTAATGGAGAAGTCGATAATTTAGCAAGCTAGCACAAGCTAACCGTCAGTGTTTAGCACCTACCTGTCCAACAGGAAGCAGGCCAACTCCGCATCGCTCTTCATCCCCAGCACAGGAGGTCAGTCTCCTTCTGGAACGAGCTTTATCCGCTTGCCTTTTCTCCTCATAGTGTAATGTTAAGGTTTTCTTTTGGACCCAAAACAGGACACCAAGACAGATGAAAGGTTTGAATAAACTGATTTTATCATGGGGGATTGCAGCGTAAAGGGTGGAGCTGGTGGCGCTCTAGAGGAGGAGGCGATGAAGGTCGAAGACTGAGCCGAGGTAGGGAGCTGGCTGGCAGAGGGGAGAGTGAGTGTGCTGATGAGTAAGCTATCCTGCTTAAGCGGGGGTACGCACTACAAGATAATCAAGCTGATTTTGGGCCCTGTTCCCCACTTCTGATCAGGGTCAGCAAAGGCCTGATTGTCTGATGGTTCTAAAAATGATCTTGCCAGATTTTCCTGTGGTGTGAGGTGTGTTAGGAGCAATCTTACCCTCTCCGATCTGCTCAGAAGACGATAGGCGCTGCCCCAATTTGAAACTGTAAGTATTAAACATGTTTAATATTTACGATCAGAAATCCTGTTGTGTGGGGGGGAACACAGACACAGTCAGACACAGTCACCACCACACATGCCTAAGAATCCATAAGTGATGATTGAGCTGGATTAATTTTGTATGTCTATATTTAGTTTTTAAGGAAAATGCTACAGACTGCACCTTAAAGGAAGACCCCACCTCATTTAATATAGTTTATATTGAACTTACTGCGAATATTTTCCTTGTCCTCACATAAGTCTGTCTTCTGAGCCCTGAATAGACTCTCATCAATCTCTGCTAATGTTGCACTGCCGCTGCCTTCATGTGTCTAAAGGGCATTTTTTAGATTCCCTTGCTGCTGCCTTTAGCTGACGCCTAAGCAGCCTCTTTATTTTCTGAGAATGTAATAAAGAATACCATTGAACCGCTTAAATGTTTTCAGCGTGCTCATATGACTGCGTGGATCGAGGCTTCTGGCCCTCTCCCAAACCATTACACTATCACTTTAATGGTTGCGAGAAACTGGCAAATACTCAGAGCAAAATGTGACTCGCTTTCAGCTGCCCCCACACAGACGATGTCTCTGCAAGCTGTGTTTTTTAGATGCATGGGTTTTACACTAACGAGAGCTGACATCTAGACTGGTGGCTTTTTCATGCTTTTGCGTTTACTCCATTATATCCACAATGACATGAGTGAATGAGCATAGTATTTGTTTGTAAGAGGAGGAAATGATAGATTAGGAAAGGAGGACGAGCCAGGGGAACCTCTGAGGCGTAGCAGCAGGATTAATTCCCTTATTAGTTACTTTCTGCAGTGATATTACACTGTGGAAGTGTAATACCGTCTTTTTATGGATTTGACTCAATTTAGATTACCTCCACCTACATGGGATCACAGCATCTCCTTCTGTTTCTCCATCCTTTTTTTTTTTTTTTTAAATTCCAGCGGCCTCTTGTTACTTTGTCTGAGATGATGTAGGAGAAGCGCTGGATAAACTGAAGTTTCGCAGAAGAAGATGCCATTAAGAATGAACCATCCTCATACCAGACAGAGACACATGCCGACAGAAAAACAATAACACACTATGCTCGGATGTATCATTAAGTCAAAGCGAGAAGTTTCTCTACAAGTAAAAGAAAGCGCCTTCTGCGGTGGATATAGTGATTTTCAAAGTGATTAAAAAGCCATTAGTGGTATGACTCTTGCAGGTAATTCACAAGGTAGTCATTCAAAACTCAGTTAGGATCCGGGGAAGGCCTCCTACTGAAGAAATGGCTGTTATTACATGAAGATATTATATCAAATTGCACAAGTGAGAAAGCTCCCCCACAATCTCTTGTCTATGAGCTAAATCGCTGTCATTTAGAGAGATGGGCTTTCATTTCTGCTGGCAGTTTCTCATCAAACCGGCGAATCCGGGGAAAAAACTTATTTTCTTGAGAATCTAAAGAGAGATTAAATAAAAATTACTGCATATAACTCAGTCACATGTTGTCTGTCAACATCCAGGACTTCAACATTAAACAGATAAAACAGAGCAAACAAAGCCTCAGAACATTTTCTAGGAAAAAGATGCAGCTGTTCTCTAAATGATTTCTTTCATATAAACTTTGTATATTATGTTTTTTAAGGAACTGATGTAACAAATAACTTTTCTCACACAGCGGAAACTATCATAAAACTATGACAAGCCATTATTTTGGTGTCATTCAGGGGTGCTTATTGAGTTGTACTGAGAGTGTGCTTTTCTAATGTATATTTGTACTCTACATTGACCACAAACTGCGCTTCTTTTTCAAATTATAATCATGAAGTAAATCTATTTCTATTCATGGCTTATTGGCTTCCATCTTTCATTCCAAGCTCCATTATTTTTGAAGATTGCTTCTTGGTTTTTGATGATATGAGTTCAGCAGCCAATCTGGGCACCAAATTCAGCAGAGAAGTGGGAAGTTGGTGCACAAAAATCAGGTAAAGCACGGCATGCATCTGAAGTGTTATTGCATATATAGCATATATTTTCCCTCTCCATGCAGATCAATATTTACCTTCAATGTTTCCCTTGTGCTTTGGCTCGGAAAAATCTCCATTTCCCTTTCTGTCTTCATTATAAAACCCGTTCTTTTTGTCTGACCTGCTGTATTACATTTGTAGATTTATGACTTCAGCTGAAATGGACTCGAATGTGATTTATCTTGCCGGATCTGGCTAATTGTTGAGACAAATGAAAGCAAACACTTTGACTGCCAGGAAATCTAACTTAACGGCCTAATTTAAAACAACAATTCAGATCAGTTATGCTGTCGGGAAGTTTCGTCTGGCTCTTCTTTGGATTAATTGGTTGTATTCACAGAGCAATTCGCTGAGTCAGTTTTAGATATCTCTGTCAAACTTCCAATACAAGAACACTGTGTTTCTCTATTTGGTTTTATCCAGGTGGATTGAATGGGAGAACTGTTCAAATTCATGAGACGTGCTTTTGTAAAGCATTTTTCCAGACATTCATCTCAGTAGGTTTCATGGGCTTGAGGGTTTACTCTGCCAAACCTTAACTCAGCTGCCATCCTTTAAGTTTGTCTTATCCTTGTATTGTGGCCAGGAATGCACTCTGGGCATGGATGACATCTGAACCTGGGCAATGACGTGGAGATCTGTTGTACTCTAGAAGAAAGCAGTAACATTTAGCTTTCATTTTAAGACTTCCATGCGAATCCTGCACGGAGCGGATGGTCGTGTGCGGTAATCCACTTCATAAAGACTTTTTGCTATACATAGGGATTCCAAATATTTGTCCCTTTGACAATCCATTTTTCTCTTCCTTTTCCTTGTTGTTAAAAAAAACCCAAAACATCTTTCTCCACACTGTTTGAATACATCACAATTATAGTGTGTCATCTTTTTCCAGACACTCATTTTTATGGCTGCGCCATTCCATTAAATGAAAATATTTGTGATGGCATCATTTTAGACACATTTCCCCAAAAGTCTTCCTGACATTTTTAACATCTTTAATAAAAACTTTGGGATCTCCTCCAGGCTCCAGGACTCAAAATAGAGTTGCTGTCCAAGCTTATTAAGCTTGGCTAGCATGAGTTTACAATAACTGAGCCAACAGTACTTCAGTGCAGTTTAATTAAAATCTACAAAAAGTCGTATTATCTTATTTTTGGGGATGTGTGACGTAAGGCCGACAATTGTGCTTAAAACGTTTAAAAAAATGTAATTTCATCTTAAAATGTTAGTTATGTAAAATATGTATTTACTGCAATTGGCATGCTAAATAGCTAGCATGTGTTTAGCCCATATTAAACACTTGTCCCTGAAATCAATTAACAAAGAAATTAGCCCACTGGCTTAGCTATTGGAGCTCACATCTAGCCTACTTGAAGGTAACTTGAAAGCTAATAAAGCTAGCTGTCATTTTAGTGCACAAAATTTTGTTTGTATGTGTAAGGCTCTGAGACTCTGTCAATCAACCACGTGCATGCCAGAGAAACAGAAATAACAAACAAGAGATGGTTTGTTTTCGTCACTCAAAACAGACATGATTAAAAGAACATGGCTGAGGTTAAAAACCACAGAACTTGTCCTTAAGGTGCCATATGGAACTTGAAGCTGGGATAGGCATTTCATTTTTGGTGTCAGTAGGTAAAAATTCCATAATAAACTTTCAGCGTATTGTAATTCAGGTGGTCTGAAAGAACACTAGATTTGTGTACATTTCCTTGGCTCTGTATTCAGACTCAAGAAAATGAAGACTGTGGCAGGAACTTTTCTGCCAATCTCAGGTCATTTCAGAGAGCGCATGTTCCTATTGGCTGTTCTACAAAGATGCATTTTCACACCTAGTGAAAGCCTGATACAATGACGAGCAACTCAGGAGGAAACGCTGCTCTTCCAGCTTGAGCAACAACTGCAAACGTAGCAAAGCAACCCAAGAAAAGAAAGACAATCATCTAAAAGAGGGAGCGACAACAAATGAAATGAAACACGAGTCAGGTGAAGGGTGGGTCAGAGCTACAAGGGAAAAACAGGGAGGGGAGAATGGAGTTGCTCCCTTTGGAGTCTCATGCTTCAGTTAGCTCGATTTCCAGACGTTGCCTCTCTCAGCTTTAAGCTGTAATTAGTCCTTCTGTGGTGTTCATACCATTGCTTGGGCCTTTATGTTTTGCAGCCATTGATTCCCACTCTTTCATCTTTATACTCAAGGAATGACCTATTTAAGACTTAACCCACTTCTAATTTTGATAATAGTGACATATTCTGTTCACATGTTGCATATCTTCATTCCATGCTTTTTTCCTCCTCAGAAGTCCCTCTGGTGCTTTAGGACAAGTGTACACATATGTTATTATAATGTTAAACACAGAGCAGCCAACCATAAAGTCCTCATTGTTAGAATGTAACACATCATAAGAGTCTTGAGGGCTTTGGGAGATTTAACCCTTTTCTGCTTTAAGGAGACCGTGCTCTTGTTTGAGTTGGGGGTGACTGTGAGACAGGAGTTTCGTGGAAATGGAAAAGACAGGAAGCTCAGCAGAGCTTATGCGAATAGTAATCTGAGAAATTACTCGTTTTTAGCCGTGAGAGATACGACCGGAGTGAGTCCCTTCAGACTTTGGGCCTTTATTAATGTCCGGGTTCAGGTTCTCTCTAAGGAATGCATGACCGAAGACGAGCTCCCACTTTCATCTCCCAGTTAATGAGAAAAGGCCAGATAACCATTGAGCCCCTCCAGGCTTGAGCAGAGATATGGAGGGCCCATTCTCGTTGTAATCTCCGAACATAAAGCTTCATGCTCCACTGCCCTGGGATCCACAACCATTTCAATGAGTTAATATATACACATTTAAACATCATGTACGAGATGTGTATTTGCTCTGGTTCTTTACATTAGCTGTGGCTCTAAATGGGAGTCTCTTTCTGAAGATTTATAGCCCTCAGGCATGCGTTCAGAAACTCGTGTGTTTTTGTCAGACGCACTGCTGGTGGAGGACTGAGATTAATTGTTTGGAACAATCTAACAAATTGGACTCCTTAATCCACTTAATGTCTACTAATATTACAAACAAAGAACGACAGTTAGAGGGGTACATGAAGTTAAAGATGCACCTATGAACATTTGTAGAGCGACAAAGAATCAAATGATTTTGAAATATGAACTCATAGTGACGAGCTCACAGAGAATTACGACCCGACTCTGCAGTTCCCCTTGATGCAGCAAAGGTGAAGCATCTTTAACGTCACTGTTTTGGTCTAAAGGCCAAAGTCTTTACTGTTTCTGTTCAGTCTCACAGCTCTTGTCAGTGTTGTTTCCTGCAGCGGCTGTTTTCAGGCAGTAGACACTGGGATTCTTATAAAAAAAAATCTCTTTCGACTGCCTGCCAAGCATCAAATGAGAGGCAGACAAAGTTCACACCTAGCTGGTGAATATAGTGGAGAATTTGGCCTTCAAAGACTGTATAAACTTTCGTTTTCCCCTGCCAGCTTGTCTTTGTTCTTTTTATTTTTCCTGGTGTTTGCTCTTAAGGATTTTTTTTTTGGTTTTTGGATTTCTGCGCCGTCTCTGCCTGGATTTGTTTGCTTGTGCTGGACTTACCTCTTGTGTATGACCGCCATGTTTTAAAGTAACTACAAGAAACGTTTAACTGGTTATGAAGCAGTCAAATTTAATGCTGGTGCCTCGCATCTTACCTACACCGTCAATTTAGAGATCTGAGATTTCTATCGTGTCTTTTACAATGTCTTTGCTCAGTTTGCTTAGTCAGCAGAAACACGACAAAACGCTTATGGCACACAGAGCGGAAGAGACAATTTGTTATTTACAAGCGTGATGATCTGCTGCTCTATTTTTCCTATCTATGGTTGGAAGCAGGAGGATATTTTCTGTAGATAATTTCAATATTTTGTGCTTTTGGCCAAATTGGCATTGTGCAAATAAGTGTCGTGTTTCTTTCACTCTCCTCCAAAACGAATGCTTGTGCATTTAAAGGGGCTTTAACAGTAAAGTCCTGAGTGTTTCCCAGCACTTGAGTCTGTCCACAATTGTTCCAGAGTCTCACTCGCCCTCATTAGCTGCAAGCAGAAGTGATACAATGTTACTGAAACTGCAAGATGTGCAAATATGTAATAGTTTGCTTGCAGCTTTAATAGATGTTATATCACTTTTGAATCTTCAGATTGTTATGCTGCTCCCTAGTGGCCAAAACTAAAAAATAATTATAGCTCTTATCACCAATTTGGCCTCAATTTTGTGTTTGTGGTTGTAATTAAAGGTTCAGATGAAAAGTTAAAAATGCAAACATCCATAAAAATATTAAGGAATGTGCAGTAACCAAAAACGTGTGAACAAGCAGGTAAAAGGTCCACAAACTACACGTAGCCCTACGCTGTACCTCCCCAAAAATGTAACTACACGGTGCAGTAACGTGAACCGTAAACACTGTAAGTGGTCCGCTTGGTGGACTCACATTTCCTCCAAAGCATTTCCAGCTTCTTCTTCTCCTACTCCACACATTTCCTGTGCATGGATCGGGTAGAAGAGAGATTGATCACAAACATTGGTGTGGACGTGGTAACTGCAGAGCAACGCTGGCATGCGGCGTTTCAATGGTGTAGGCACATGTGTAGCTTACGGTGTGCAGCCAACACAGAAGCATAAATCAGACTGTAGAAAAATAATTTAATAATTTACCTCAGTGAAGTGACGTATCGAGCTAGACGCTCTTCAGCAGACTAATGTAATTATAATATAAATAATTATTTAGAATTTATAATTATAATATATAAAAATAATTGTGGAGAATAGGAACAAGTTATGAAAATGATTCAGATAAAGCCTGAACAATGAGATGATCAGAATCTAAACATCTGTCACATTTTTAAGACCTATGTCTTGGTTAAATTTGACTTATTGTATTTACTATAGTTGTAAACACAAAATGTATTGTTTTTTGCAAAGCAGATGTATACATCCTGTCAAAACATGCAGAAGAACTGCGGGCATCATTTGTTTTTAAACTGCATTTTTTGGTTTCTTCTACTCTGTAACTTGCCCCTATTTTCATGTGTGCAACATGTGTCTGGTAGAAAGAGTTTAAAGGATGTGTCTAGCAACAGTGGAGTTTATCTTTTTGTTGCAGGAGATCACAGGCTCATTGTAGAATATGAAGTATATTCATGAGAACACCATTTTCTCTTTTTCATTATTTCAATCTCAGTGATTGCTCCTCTGTGCTGTCAGTGATTTATTCAAGAGTCCTTTGGAAACTTGGTATAAAACATTGAAATAAGCACTTTGCTCGAAAACTCCCCGAACAAATTCATGATTATAAAAACTGTTCAAAAACAAGCTGGAGGAAAGAAATGTTGCACATTTACCAAACTTGTGATAATTTAAATTCAGCGACCATATCACATCACCTACCAGTCACTTCTGCAGGCACCAGCAATGTGGCATTATCATTTAACCGCAGACATCAATATCAATTATCATTTTTCTGACTCACGTCTTCCCATCCGTCCCCCCGCCCCGCCTGAACCGCTCCATTTCCAATCTCCACTCCCATTAATGCCTTTCTGTAATTGCATTAGGAGCGACAAAGGGGAAATAGATGTGCAAAACGTATGTTCCAGAAGGAAAGTCATTTCTCCGCATTTGCAGGTAATTGAATTTTAATTGTGATGCAGAAAGGGCATTTGCAAATGAGTGGGAATAAAAAAAGAGACAGAACAGCAGTGGGCAATGACAGTCTTTTTTATAACACTGACCATCTAGTTAACCACTCTATCTGACCACAAAACCTGTGTTTATTGCACAGATGAGACTTCACATGACAGGTTGTGTCCAGATTGTGCCCCTGGATACACACTAATACAACCTTTAGCAGCAAAACAGGCCTGACTCAGCATCATTGTCCTTGAAATGACTCTCAGCTCATTTGCCATTTTGTCCTGCAAGGGAAAATTCTATAAGATAGATCAAACAGTGAGATTATTCTGTGGCAGCAGCCTTCTGCTGAAGGAGAGCTGGTAAACATATATAGTGTGGTAATAGAAATTATGGGGTCAAAGCTTGTGGCATTGAGAGCTGATACACACACACACACACACACACACACAGAGGCACACTGTTGGTTTGTTGTGATTAGATTTTAGACTTTTGGGTTTTATGGGGGAAAAGTTGATTGGTGTTGTGGAACAAGTGTATAAAAGAGGAATGAATGACAGAGTTTAGGAGCTGTGTGGCTTGGTCAGTGATCGTAACTGCCTCATTTAGAGCAATCGGCACTCACTCATTGGTCAGTTTTAAGGTATAAACTGACTTGAGGTTGATGTGCACACACACTCACACACACACACACACACACACACACATATATATATATATAAGTGCTGTCAATCGATTATATTTAATTGCGATTAATCGCACGATTTCCGTAGTTCATTTGCGATTTATCGCTTTTTAAACTGTCAGTTCTAAATATACATTCAAGGAATATTTTTCAAGTTTTCAATACTCTTATCAACTCTCTCTTATCACTCTTATTATTGCAGCAACCCAAATCAATGAAAAACACTATGACAAATCATTGTGATACATATTTGATTGAGCACTCTGAACTCAGAAACGTTTGGTAGCTTATATGCAAATTAGCCATGAGCTGCGGACAGAAACGCGTTGAAATGCCGGTCAGAGTTCATCATCACTGGATGGGAATATTAATGATGTTGGTGAGCAAACAAACTATTAAAATTATTTAGTTTGCTAACTGTTGTGTTGGTGAAGCTGAACCTGCAGGACAAACTGCGATGGAGAGACAATGGAGAAGGAGAAACGATAAGCAGGTCAAAGTAATGAAGTGTTGTCTTAGTTCGTAACATGATTTGGGCTGTTGACTCTATTTTCAGCTCACTGTAACTTAACTGCAAACATCCTCATTCATGAGCTAGCAGGTTGAGGGTTGAGGTTTTATAAGGAAAAAATTAATTGTAATGCACTGATAAATCAAATTTTTTTTGGCCAGCCCTTGACAGAACATGCACGCGTTAATTGCACATTAAAAAAATAAAAGACGTTAAAATTAATTTAATTTTAAAATTAACTTTGACAGCACTACTTTTTTTATTTTTAAATGGTAGCAAATTCAGTAATAAGAGTGGTCTGGTGTTGATTTTCACTTTAATATTCAAAGTGATACAGCACAAACTCTGTCTAATGTCTGTTGTGGTGTGTTTCTTCTTGTTTTAGTTGAGTGTTGTGTCGTGATGTTTATGTATTTTGTTTTCATGTGAAACAGTGTACGTCTTGGGGCGTAAGACTATTTTCAGAAGCCATTCTGACAATAAAGTGTAAATCAAATCAAAGTGAACTTGGTGTAGGTCTTTTGCATGATAGCATATCTTTAACATAATATAATTACTATATCATCAAACAAAAACATCATTAAAATCAGATGCTCTTGGGTCCCCCCTGCTGGTCACGAGGCCCTGAGCATGTGCTTAGTTTGCCTGTGCCCTGGGCCGGCTCTGAGACGGTGCATTTATTTGGTTGTTGAGTTCAAATATCAACAGCCTTTCTCCAAAATTACTGACCCCATCTTAAATTTGGACTTAATGGACAAGTCCAAACTAACCACCAAAATCATTCCCGATGCAAAAGTATGTGTTGTTCTTATACTTTTGGTTTTAAAGGTTTTGTAACTACAATGATGAATGGTACTCTGAAATGCCTCGCATTTGGGTTTTGCTAAATGCAATACAGCAGAAAGGTGGAGAGCCAACAGGAGGAATATCCGAAAGATCATTGACATTCCATGTGGACCACAGACAACCAGCTTCTCCCTAAATGATGATGATATAAGGTCTTTAAATTTTGTACAGCCTTTGCTTAGACAAACCAACTGTTTACATGAGAGACAATTAATCAGTCTTAATTAGCAGGTGTTTACAGCTGGATGTGTACTTGGATGTAATATGTGCTTATCAGCACTCATTGCACATATTCACACATACACACACAGTCAAAATAGGTGAAAAGCTCACACAGGTTAATTATGTTAAAATTCATCTACAAAAACAACCACTTTTAATGTCGGAGGGGACACCGTGATAGAAATACATGGTAACAAAACAGCAGAAACAACAAAAGAGAATTCTCCACCACTTATCATACCTGTCTCTCCTCCCTCATACAGACACATGCATACACAAACACACTGACAAGTCAGTGCAGTTCCTGTGCCAATTGCCATTTAAAGGAGAGCTATTATGCTTTTTCATCTTTTCTGACCTATAAATGTTTTTACAGATACTCGTGTTAAATGATGCCAAAGCGTTACATTATGAGGTTTATCCATTTGGAAGTGAACCCTGCTGGCTGTTTCAGTCCGCTCTGCACACTGTGTGTTACTGTAGCTTCTTTTTTTTACAGTGTTTTTCCAGTGAGGTTAATGCATGCTGGACTTCCTTTCATGGGCATGCCAGCTCCGTGCAACCAGTGCTGTGTCTGCCCCCTCCCCCACTCTGCTCAGACACCGCTGTGCTCTGCTCTTTGCTGAAGCATTGTCAGGACTTCGTTCAAGATGGCTTCAATAGTAGGTTTTGTTTGGTTTTTTTTTAATTGGCGTGAATAAAGGATTTTTTACAAATGGACTTTCTTTTATGTAGCTGAGCAGCAAAGGTTCAAAGAGGGTAGTAGAGGCTTCTGGAATGGGCGATCTTACTGCACCCCTCTTAAAAATTGGGCAGCCACAGTATGTGGTGATAACAATCACTACCCTGCACCTGGGATAACACTTCCCATCCAACTGGAAGACGCCATGGGTGGCCCTTCAGCTACTCATGGACTCTGTCATCCATGGTCTCTGTGGCTAATTTGGTGCCAAGAGCACCCAAGCACAAAGAGGCCTTACCCTCCTAAAAAAATAAATAAATAAACATCCACCCTCAGTGGTCCTGACGGACTGTGCGTGGATGACCACAGCCAAGCCTTATCTTGACCAATATTTGCAAGGCCAATCGTCACGTGTGGGGATTGGGACCTTCCCATGATAGCAGATGTGCTGCTGCATCCTTGGACCCTGGAAGGTTGTATGGCCTCAGAGATACCCGCTTGGACTGAGCCCACAAGAGCAGCTGTCACACTCTCACATTCATAACCTGACAAGCCAGATGTTGTAAAGAAGCATCTGGGAAGGGCCGGTAGAAGCAGTTTGGGGAGGGGCACGTACTTTCAAAAAATATTTGGCAGGTGATTGGATGAACCAAATGTCTGTCACTGCCTATCATGGGCTGACTTCAACCAATCACATCATCAGCCCTTATGACGTAGTGAGAGAGCGCCAAAGAGGAAACACAGCAACAAGAAGCAGTCTGATGTCGTTCTTGACAGTTTTGTAAAGGAAATCTTCGCATAAAGGCTACTATTAGGAATACCTCAAATATATTTGATTCTAAAAAGGCAGCAAACAAAAAAAAAATCAAACGGTTAACTGTTTTAGAAGATGGAAGGAAGCAGAGAAAGCAACAAGTTTAGACGCATCAACTTCATTACCTTGTGAGGCAGCAGGATTCGTATCATCATGAGATCAAATGGAGACAGTCAGGTCAGAGAAACAGGAGGGAGCTGACATCTTCAAAGAGCCGAGGTCGATCAAAACATTGTGTCCCTATCCCCTACACCCATTTGGACCTCAGCTTGCATGCCACCTGTGACCATAAGTGTTAACTGGTAAATGTTATAAAGATTGCAGCAGGATGAAGAATTGTGGTGTTAAGTTTGTACTGGTAACATCATCTGTTTTAATGTAGGGCTGTCATTTTCAAAGGTAATCTGTACAATTAGTCTAGTATTACCTCACTTTCCTGACTGAGGTGACTGCCTGTTCCTGCCATTAATGAGCTGATTAACCCCATTTCATGTTGGTCAAGCCAAAACTAAGGGAATCCTCCTTACTCTAAGGCCTTGTTCAGACTACCAGCCCATATCTTTTTTTTTTCTTTTTCCCTCTTATCAGAATTGTATCCAGATTTATTTCAGGAAGTCTGAACAACAATAAAGCACATGAAATCCAATTTTTACAAATAAAAGATCCAAACCACAGGTGAGGTGGTGAGGTGGTTTGAAATGCAATTCCAATTGGATTTGTTCAGAAGCGTCACCAGTCTAAAATGTGCTGTTTGCTCAAAATCGGATATCAGAATGTCTCTTGTCTCTTTTCCTTGTTGCCTTAATTCACCTGGGAGGTTTCCATTGGTGCCGTCATTACCTCCATTCTCCGCTGATAGCAGGGGAGGCTAGCTGCCGGGACGCCATCACAGCTGCTACACAATCAATTACCCGAGGGGGTGGGAGAGCTTTTTGTGCCAATGCAAATGTAATTATTAAGTTGAGTCCTGGACAGTTGGGACCAACAGAAAAGCGCATCTCCTGCACCATTGTATCACCTAAAATCTTTGGCTGTGTGCATCTTTTGACTCTGCTGGAAAAGTCTTTTCTTTTTTGACTTTTTATCTAGTTTTTAGCGTGACTTTGAGACACATTCTCTGGGTTTTAGTTGTTTTAAACTATATCTTTTAACCGGGGAAAGGATTTCAGTCATCGGACGTGGATTTTAAAAGTTTTAATGAACTATTTGCCAGACTGCTTGTAATCGGTGGCTAAACTAATTAGCTCACTGTGCTAAGCTAAGCGCTACATCCATGGCTGCCACCACTGCGGCTCTACTTACCACCCCACATGGGTGTGATGGCTGTCTCCAAAAGTCTCAGTCCATTGCTGAACTGGAACGCCGTATCTCTGACCTTTACTGGATCCGGAATGAAGAAAATCTCCTGGACTCTGTCATCATACTGGGTGCGGGCCCACCTGTCAACTTGGCTGAGTTGGACTCCACCATCCCGGCTACGGATGCTGCTATGCCGGCCGCGGTGAGCGTTGCTCCTGTCTCTGTCTCTCTGCCTGCCACCAGCTCTGGAGGTGCTCCTGCCTCAACCGGGTCGGCGGCCTCAGTCCCGCCGTCGCATCTCCAACCTGATGACCACTGGAGCTTGCTCAGTGCAAAGCCTAAGCTTATGTCCGCTGCCGCACTGGATTTTACACCGAACCCGAGGCACAGGGTACATAGTTCCACCCCACTGCACGAGCTGTGGTCCCTGGCATCGGGCAGGAGGGCATGTAAGACCACCCCGCAACCCATCTGTGAACTCCAGCTGTGCAACAGGTACAACCTCCTGAGCATGGATGATTTTCCGCCGCTGACTGCAGAGTTGGAGACGGGGGGTGTTCCCGAGCGAGCCACCGTGGCTGGTGGTTCCATCTCTGCCGCTGAGACTGGCGGTCCCGCCCCGGCCCGGCTCCAGCCGGTGGGTCTACCCCTGAGGTACCGGTGGCTGTCTCCATCCCCGTGGCCTTGGCGAACTCGGCACCTGGGCGGGGTGCATCCCACTCTGCTGGCTCGTCGGCACGGCGCAAGCTGCTCAGGGATGTGGTGCGATGGCACTCGTGGTCTCCTCCTCGCCACTTGGTTTCCAAGCCATATCATCCAGAGCACAACCGGCCCTCACCTGATCGAAGCGAGGCCCATCCGGCGCCTCCTCAACCCCTTTTCCCACCTACCACCTTGATTGTGGGGGACTCGATCATCAGGGAAGTTCGTTTCCTCAAGACAGTCACTCGCTGTTTCCCTGGATCTACTGTGCCTGTCATCTTATACAAACTCACTAAAATCATTGTCCATGTCGGATGTAATGGCACTGCCCATAAGCAGTCCGAGCTTACAAAATCCTACTTCAAAGAGCTTTTCAGCTTCCTGCGCACCACAGGTAAATCGGTGTTCATATCTGGCCCGATTCCAACATTGGCTTGTGGAGATGAGCGGTTCAGCCGGGTCCGCAGCCTCCATACCTGGCTGCATTACACCTGCAGAGACTTCGACTTCACCCATATTGACAATTTTAACCTATTCTGGAATTGCTATTCATTCTACAAGCCAGACGGAGTACACCCAAACCAACTGGGCAGTAGGATGTTAGCCACTAATTTGCATTATGCTATACAGCATGCTGTACAAACTGTCACACGTGTTGCACGTGACTGACGGTTGTTTATTGTTCACACCCCCCTCCTGACGTCTTCCTCTCCGCCCTCTGAGGCAGCTCAAACTCCTCTTTTGCTCACCACTGCCCCCTCATGGGCTTCTAATGCCAATGCCAATTTGTTATCTATTTCAAGCAATTCATCCCCTCATTCTAACCCCCTCAGCTCACCAAAACAAATTGGCCTCTTGAATGCGTGGTCAAGTTCATATAAGTCTTTCAGATCCCGTCACACCCGAAGGGGATCCGACCCTCGCTACTTGGTGAAAATTAACACTCAATCAATCCCTGTCTGTCCAAAACCTGAACTATTAAAGTTGGCACTTCTGAATATCAGATCCCTCTCTAGCAAGAGCTTTTATATTAATGACTTTATTTCCCTACATGGTCTCAGTTTCTTATTCTTAACTGAATGCTGGCTCTCTTCAACTGCTTCTGCCATACTATTGGAATCTTCTCCCCCAAATTATGGCTTTCTATACTCCAGTCGTCAAGATAAAAGAGGAGGAGGAGTGGCCAGTATCTTCTCCAACAATTTCACCTGCTCAAGAAGTAACTTTGGTGAATTTTCAAGTTTTGAATACCTGGCCTCGGTTATTAATTCTCAGCAGTCTATCCTAACCGTAACCATTTATCGACCTCCTAAATACAACTCCAACTTCTTATCTGAGTTTTCTGATTTTATGTCTATTGTTCTTACCGGTTATGACAGGATTATTTTACTTGGGGATTTTAACTGTCATGTTAATAATACTGCTGACGTTTATGCCATGGAATTCTTGGATCTTTTAACTGGCTTTGGTCTTGTGCAGCATGTCAAGGGGGCTACCCATAATCATGGAAATACACTGGACTTCGTCTTCACCAAAGGTATCAAAATAGATATATCTGATGTCACTCCTGTTCCCGTTTCTGACCATTTCTGTGTGTTTTTCAATGTCGCCATGTCTGCATCAACTCAGTTCAGTGAGACTGGCCAGGACTAGATTTTATGACACCATGAATACCTTCCCTCCATCTAGTGCCTGTTCTGTGGATAATTTAGTGTTGGAGTTAAACCTCGCTTGACATTGCTGCTCCTCCAAGAATTAAGAAAAGGCATATAACCCCTATACTACTATGGAAAACCGATGTTATTTGCCAATTTAAAAGAAACTGTCGTAGAGTTGAGAGGCAATGGAGGAAAAGTAAACTGAATGTTCACTTTGACATCCTTAAATACCATATTCACATCTATAATAAGGCTGTTAAACAAGCAAGACAGGCCCATTTCTCAAAAATCATTACTGAAAATAAACACAACTCTAAAGTCCTTTTTTCCACGATTAACTCTCTTCTAAATCCAACACCGATGCCTTGCTCAAATGATCAAAACTCAGAAAGAAAATGTCTGGAATTTGCAGTATTTTTTAAAGGAAAAATTGACACCATCAGGTCCAGTATCCCAGTCACAGATTCAACAACCATCTGCAATGTTTGTTGACCTGTTTGTGAGCCTCCTTCTATGACATCTTTTAAATTAGTCACAGATAGCGAAATCAATGCCGCTATAACAAAAATGAAGTCATCCACATGCTCATTAGACCCTATTTCAACTAAGCTTTTTAAATCAAGTTTCTTGTGTCTTTCTGATGACACAATCAGAATCATCAGCACCTCTTTGCAGTCTGGTACCTTCCCTGCTGCTTTTAAAACAGCCATGGTTAAACCTTTGCTCAAGAAACCTGACCTTGACACTACTGACCTAGCCAATTACAGGCCTATTTCACATCTCCCTTTTATCAGCAAACTCTTAGAGAAAATTGTCTTTAATCAACTATTTAATCATGTCAACACTAATAATTTATTGGATAAATTTCAATCTGGCTATCGTTCTAACCACAGTACAGAAACTGCCTTATTAAAGGTAGTTAATGACCTCAGAATTGCAGTTGACTCGATTGACGTTTCTGTCCTCTTTTTACTCGATTTGAGTGCTGCATTCGATACTGCCGATCATTCAATTTTAATTTATCGACTTGAGAAATGGATGGGTCTTTCTGGTACTGTGCTTGACTGGTTTCGTTCTTACTTGTCTGACAGGAAATTCTTTGTTAGCCTTGGTGATTCTGTGTCACAGATATGCAATGTTGAGTATGGTATACCTCAGGGGAGCATTCTTGGTCCAATCCTCTTTTCTTTATATATGCTCCCTCTAGGTAAAATAATCGGTCTTCATAATGTACATTATCATTGTTATGCAGATGACCTGCGATTGTACATCTCTGTCTCACTAGGAAACCATAGTGGTTTAAACAGTCTTTTTTCCTGTCTTAAAGATATCACCATCTGGATGAACAAAAATTTCTTAAAACTAAACCAACAGAAAACAGAGATCCTACTTGTTGGTCCTCCAGAGGAAAGGCAGAAACTCCAGCTAATGTTTGGCAATCTGTCCCAGCAGATTAAATCACAGGTGACAAGCCTAGGGGTGAATTTAGACTCGGATCTTAATTTTATTTCACATTTTAATAGAGTTGCAAAAACATCTTTTTTTCATCTTAGGAACATAGCAAAAATTAGACCCTTTTTAACTCAGGATGATGCCAAAACTCTCGTGCATGCTTTTATCACTAGCT
Organism: Naso brachycentron; assembly: GCA_029874485.1. Taxonomy (NCBI): domain Eukaryota; kingdom Metazoa; phylum Chordata; class Actinopteri; order Acanthuriformes; family Acanthuridae; genus Naso; species Naso brachycentron. The sequence continues at coordinate 4,625,142 of JAQFJA010000014.1, forward strand.
GTTTGGACTATTGCAATTCGCTTTTTACTGGTCTCCCAAGAAAGTCATTCAGAATCCTGCAGCCAGGATTTTATCTAATACTAAGAAAAGAGACCACATTAGTCCTCAGCTAGCATCTTTGCACTGGTTACCCGTTTCTTTTAGGATTGATTTTAAAAATTTTTTATTCATTTTTTTAAGCTCATAACAATTTAGCACCGTCTTACATCTGCGACTGCCTTTCTTCTTATGCTCCAACAAGAACTCTCAGATCTTCCACTGCCCGTCTTTTAGCTGTTCCCAAGGATTCCCACAAGAAACACGGGGAAGCTGCTTTTTGTTTTTATGGCCCCAAATTATGGAACACTCTCCCTCCTGATCTGAGAATGGCAGAGTCCCTCGCCATTTAAAAAGAAATTGAAAACTTATCTTTTTAATTTGGCTTTTAGTACAGGCTCACTTTTTGTGTGTGTGTTGTTTTCAACTGTTGTTGTTTTGTTGTTGTTGATATTGCACTGTTAAAGCACTTTGGGCTTCATTCGTGCATGAAAGGTCCTCTATAAATAAAGTTTATTTTTATTATTATTATTATTATTCAGAGTCGCCCCCGTTTGCTTTGATGATCACTCATGACATTCTCTCAGTCAGATTCACGAGGTCGTCACCTGGAACAGTTTTCCAACAGTCTTGAAGGAGTTCCCAGAGGTGCTGAGCACTTGTTGCTCTTCCTCAGTAGTGGCGTCTTTGCAGCAGTTCGGCCTTGAAGGCCTGATTCACACAGTCTCCTCTGAACAGCTGGTGATGAGATGTGTCTGCTACTTGAACTCTGTGAAGTGTTTATGCGGGCTCTAATCTCAGGGGCTGTTAATTTGCAGTTTCTGAGGCTGGTGACTCTAATGAACTTATCCTCTGCAGCAGAGGTAACTCTAGGTCGTCCTTTCCTCATGACAGCCAGGTTCAGCACAGTGTCTCAGGGCTCTCACCACTTGAGGATACATTTAAAGTTGTTGAAATTTTCTGGGCCGACTGACCCTCGTGTCTCAAAGTAAAGATGGACTGTCGTTCCTCTTTGCTTAGTGGAGCGGTTCTTACCGTAAAACTGATTAGAACAGGAGTCGAATAGGGCTGTGCACTGTATGCAGCTGCGTACTAACCCCACCTCTGCACAACTGATGGTCTCAAACACTTTAAGAAGGCAAGAAATTCCACAAATTAACTCTTGACAAGGCACACCTGTTAATTAAAAACCGTTCCAGGTGACGACCTCATGAATCTGACTGAGAGGATGTCAAGAGTGTGCAAAGCCGTCATCAAAGCAAACGGGGACTACTTTATATATTCACTCACTGGCCACTTTATTAGGTAGCCTACACCTTGCCAGTACCAGGTTGGACCTCCTTTTGCCTTCAGAACTACCGTAATTCTTTGTAGCATAAATTCAACAAGGTGCTGGAAACATTCCATAGAGATTCTGCTCCATATTGACATGATAGCATCATGCAGTTGTTGCAGATTTGTCATTCGCACATCCATGATGCCAATCTCCTGTTCCA
>JAQFJA010000014.1:4626773-4639902 GCA_029874485.1 Naso brachycentron
GCAAACATCAGCTGCTCATTCATGAGCTAGCAGGATTAGGGTCGGGGTTTTATTAGGAAAAAATGAATTGCAATGCATTGATGAATCAATTTTTTTGCCCAGCCCTAGGCAGAACGTGCACCTGTGAATTGCACATTAAAAAAATTAACGGTTGTTTCCAGGGTGAAAGACTGACCACACTGGCCCAGACACCCCAGCAACCCTCCATTCTTTTTAGGGACTTTGCTCTTTCTGCTCGCTGTGTGGAGCAGTTGCTGTTAGTGTCTTAAACTGCTGCTGTGGAGTAGTTTGAAAACCCTGTGTAAAATAGTTGAGTTAAATATTTTATTTCTGTGGTTGCATTTCAATAAACCATTATTAATCTTAAAAAAATATTCACATGAATTAATTCTTAAGTCTCAAGCAGCCCCACTTCACTTTGAAAAAATATTTATATTTGAGGCCAGCTGAGGGTCCTCGACCATCACGTTAACACAAGAAGCACAACACAGTTTATGGCCATGGACGGCTTACAGTGATCGTACACTTCAGTTCCTGTTTGCAAAAAAACCTTGGCTTCTACGCCTACATTCATCTCTCAATTTCTCCGCTTCTCCAGTTCATTGAAAAGTCCTACTGTGAAAGCAGGATGCCTAAAGCTGCCAAGCAGCACAATAAAACTTTGTTTTACACAAGATGCGACATGCATGTCAGTGGCACTCCATCATGTTTTCTGAGTTTTCAAGGATTTTTGTTGGGAATTGTGCTTTGGCAGCTTTCACAGGGGAGGTCAAATGGCATGGCAGAGTCATTTCGGGTCTGTAATATTTTTGTGGTTTTCAGAATGTGTATTGACTGATTCAGTTCAAAAGCAAGACAAAATCAAGCTATGATCATGTCCTGCATATGTTAGCCAATTCAATTTCAGTGTAAACCTTTGAATGAAGAACTCATATTCTTCCGTCTAACTCTAAATATGGTGTGAATGATGGACATCCAGAATAGAAACGTCGGTTTGTAACTTTTACTTTTGTATCCAATATTTGTGGACGTGTTTGTGAAATAAACTGCTACACTGCCGCAGCTCTTACTGAATGTAGAAGTCACTTTACTAATAACAATGGACATGGAAGTGAGTTTAAATGTACAGATGATGTTCAGATGTGTTGACAGGATGGAGCAGATGGAGGAGAGGAACTGGAAGGTCCTGATGCATCCAGTGGTGAAAAAAATAGTCAGAACATTTATCTCTGTAAAAGTACAAGTATGCAGAGGTTCCGTGGCACTGGCAGTGTACAACTAAACAACCTGACGGGGTGAAAAAAACGATACGAGAGAGGAGCTGACTGCAGTGAGGGTGGGCAGGCGGAGCTATGTGGGAACTTCAGTGTTTGTATGTATCAACTCACTGTAGAAGAGGAGAGAGGAGAAAGCACAGCTTCACTCGTTAACACAGGAAATGAATATAAGGATATTCAGTATCAATCTGTATTGAAAAATCTAAGTGTTGACAACACTAACACAATGGTAGTTAAGGTGGGGGCAACTGTTGTCTAGGCCAGTGGTTCCCAAAGTAGGGGCCGGGGCCCAGTGAATGAAGAGAGCGGGGCCACGAGATGTCTTCCAAAAAACAAACAAATTTAAAAAAAACCAAAAACAACAATTTATAATTGCATATTTAACCTATTATTGTACAAATTCTGATTATATTCTTTTTAAAAAATACTTAAAAATAATATTATGGCCATTAGGCTGTTGTTCTTTGTGTTGTTCTGATGCCTATGTAGGCCTAATAGTGCATTTGCGCGACTGTGCTTAATCTTATATGCCACCTCCAGGGTCGATGGGGGTCCCCGGTCTCTGACTTTGTTATTTTGGGGGTCTGACTGAAAAGTTTGGGAACCCCTGATCTAGGCGGCCGCCTAAACTGTAAAGCGCTGCAGGAAACGCCGTGTAAGTTCAAAGCCTGATGGTTAGAGAAGCAGGCTTGTGTCTCGATGGTCACAGGTCCAGTTCAGTTGTTTCCTGCGTCTTTGCAGCAGCAAACAGTGAACGGCAGGTTGTACAGAGCAGTTCCAAAACTTAAACATGTTCTGTAACAGTAAACTCTATGAAGAAGCTGAAAAAGAAGTTAAAAAAAGAAAAATGATTGCTTGATAACCAGTTTTTTAAGCATTTCCCTATTCCAGAAATGCCACGTGTACTTGTTTTATTTCCCCCAAAATATCCAATCAAATACTAGTGTTTTAATCATGATAAATCTTAAATAATCACATAATTTAGTAGTGATTAACTTGAATAAACTTTTTGAACGATCAACAGCACTGCTATTTACCATTATAAATCTGAAAAATACATTCACATAACAATGTTTGACCTGCTAAATACAAGACACAAATTCTAGGGTTTGATAAAATCAACTTTTGCTTTTAAAAATGATTTGATGCAATGATTGATACAAGTCACACTAGAAGGATGATTTGCCGATACGCTAATGTATTGTTACATCCCTAATAATTAGTATAATCCACTTCATTCCATTGCTGCAAATATAAATTTCTCTCTCTTTCTATTTTCATTTTCTTGTTGTGATAACCCTTAATTTCACTCTCCACTCTGGAATGTTTCTCAGTCACACGTTCTTTCAATCACAAAGACGAGGAAAAGATGTTTGATTGTTCATGATTGATGCCAAATCCAGCTCCAAACCAAACTTTTAGCTTTAGTACTATAAAACTCTCTCATGCCTCTACAGCTTCTTATATCATCTCACTGTCGGCCGTGATTTGGTTTGAGCAAGCAAGCCTGGCAAGACCTGACCTCAAGTAAGCTGCCAGGCAATGTGCTGCACTCTTCACCGCGGATTCATTAGAATAAAGCCTCCAGATTTACCGGAGAAAAGTATGCATGAGACCAGTATTGCATCATGTGTATGGTTGTCTTATCATGAGTGAACTGACCTTGTAGAACCATTGCATGGCTTTCGCTGTGGCCACAGATATCTCAAAGCTCCAATTGGATTATAGAGACATTGAACTATTGGAGTTGAAATAGAGCAGCTATGAAATAGGCTGTATTTCTCAGAAGGCATTAGCCCAGCCCACAGGGAGACGGAGTGTGCTGCCGGCGTATGGAAGAGATCAGAGAGAGGGGATCCTCCTCTGCAGCTCCATTGTAGTCCAGGTAGCATAGATCAAACAGAGCAATCCCCAAAGAGCTCCCCGGAAAGTGCTTACCGGGAGGCAATCTTAGGCAGCCCCCAAAGAGAGGCATGGCATATGGCCTTTTGAAGATAGCGGTTTCAGATTAGAGCATATCCCGAATCAGGGAGCATTGAGAGGGGCCTAACTGCGAGCATGTTGGTGAGAGACAGAATGACAGATAAGGAATAGGCAAAAAATCTGAACGCAGCTGTTTCAAAGTACACAGCAGAAAATGTGTATAGACCCGTTAAGATATCGATCGGTGCCGTCGTCAAGGGCTTGAAGCGGCGGTGTTTCCAAGAACTGACTGGAATTCAATAAAGATGATGCTAAAAAGTGTAACACCAAGCCTCCACTCTCAGCTTCGGGTGAAATTAGATTCACTTCTTGACAGGAATGTGCCCCGTTTTCCACTCTGTGCAGATGCTAATTTCCATCTAGGCTAATTTCCTTCTTTGTTCTTGCATCTGGTCTGCCGTATTCAACTGGAGGGATTAAAAAACAATCTAATATAGTGTATAATAGCATAATTTATGACAGAGTGCAGCAGCGGAGTGTGTGTCTCTCTAATCGAGCTCTGATTCTGGCAGCCTGGAGAGTCGGCCACTGCTGGGATACTATTTTATCTCCAAACATCTGAGTAATATGAAAACTGTACGCTAAAGGGGGCTGATATAAAAAGGCACCTCACTTGACCGAGACTTATTACCACTCTATTTGTGAAGCGATGTCTTGGTGATATTTTGTCTGATAAGATGGCAATTTCAATAAGAGGCTTCACTGGCTTTTGGCCCCTGTGGATTTTGGCTCGGGCAGGAGGGATATAATTCACAGGGGAGAGCTTGATGAAACGAGGGGCAAGCATTTGCAAAAGTGAGATAAAACTGTCTTTTTTTTTCCGCAACCAGGCTTCATTTTTGCTAGGGAGTCATAAGAAGTTTGCTCCACATTGATTGGGAGAAGGAGGCGCGACCACATGGAGTCTGTATTTGGTGTCCCATCCATTTTCCACTTTGATGAAGACGGTTCAGGGGAAGCTATCGATGGTGGTGGTGCTGCGGTGGTAGGGGGGCAATTTAGAGATGTGCCAACCCCAAAATTAAGATGACAGCAATGACAAGGCTCGATGCCGACCAGATCTATCCCACTGATGCAAGCCTCAAGCTTAACAAGCCGTGGAGTACTCTATCTGTGTGATTGCGTGTTCATGTGTCTGAGCGTGTGCACGCCCGTGTGGGTTTGATGTAGCGTGCAATATGTGCACTCGCTGACAAGATCATGTAGACTCAGTGTCAAAGCAGACAGCTGATTGCTAGCTGGAGTAAACACCTGGCAGCACGCTTGTCTACAGCTGAGGTGAATCATCGTACATGTACGTCGAGTGAAATGTCAGACTGAAGGCATGAAAAACAATATCTGTGACATAAACTGAAAGGGAAATTACAGCATGGGGGAAATGTTGTACCGGTTGTTTGAAATGTTTGCCTAAATCCAAAAGTTTCTGTTTTGTTTTATTTTAATCTCTAAAAACATGTGTCTCAACCTCCATTATTTTTAGCTGTTTTCCTGAATTCTGACTTCTCTTTCTGGGTAACCAAAACTGAAATGGGTTATTCTGAGTGAGCGTACCAAACCCTACCAAAAAGTATCCAGTGGTGGTTTCAAATGAGGGAAGATAAAAATAATCTATGGAGAACATTCACGTTCCCGAAACAATTAGCACGGACAAATGCAAAAATTCATTGCATCTCAGTTAAAGGAGTTAATTTATGGCCGTACTAAAGAAATGAAGGCATGAAAATCATTAAGTGAGCTCAAACAAATGTTCAAAAATACCATAATCAGTGTTGGTATAGTATCCACATCCAAAAAAGGCAATTTCTTACACTTTTTTCAAGAATGCGTTAACTTTACTTAACTGATAATTAGGATTAGTAACCGTAATGTGATTACTGAGGTTAGCAACAGTAATGCCCTACATTACTGTGTAACAGACACATGTAATTTGATTACAGTAATACATTACTTTGTAATGCATTAGTGCATTACACCCAACACTGCCTGGAATAACATGGCTTGGAACAGGAAGTGCAAGGGGCTTTAACTGACTAACAGTGTTGTGTTTGTTTTGCTTTCACACCCTTTTGTTTTCACAGCTTCCTGTCCAATTTTTATTCCTGACTATATTTTTGTTGCATAATTTTTTAATTATTTAATTTTTGTTTTTAATCTTATAAATAAAGTAGGTAAAATATTGAGATAAGATAACACAGTCAGGTGATAATATCAGTAAAAATCTGTTACAGCAGTAATGAAAAACGGAGTGAACTGCTAACCGTATTAACACATCTACATAAGACAAAGCTTGAGAAAATAATTAATCGCATTAAGATATTAAGTAATTGTAGCTTCTTTTTTAAAATCTTTAATTGTTAACAGTTGATCCACAGTTCCAACATCTCTGCTCCTTTACTAACTGACTCACAATGTTTGGACGGATTATTTTAGTTTTTTTTTAAATCAAATAAGAATTTCTGTTTTTAAATGAAATGAGCGGATCAAAAATCTTTTGCTTCACCCAAAGCAACCCCCAGGGTGCAATTACGCCTGCTTGGGACTCGCTGCTCTGAAGAATGAGTTGGGCATAAAAGGAGCCATAAAGGCGTCCTGATAATGGATGGTCTGTGGTTTTAGAATTCAGAAAGGGATCATAACTTTTCCTTTGCTGAACTGCTTTTTATTACCTATTCTTTTTCTTTTTTTCGGAAATGATTTTACTGGAACAAATAATTGACAGTCACAAAGTTCTCTTTCAATCAGGCTGAAATTTTAGGGGTAAAGTGATGCTGAAAATGGAATATGATTCATAAATTAACCTGAACATTTTTCCATTTTTCATTTGAAAAGCAATTTTGTGTCCTTTCTGACATGATTTGACTGGGAGATTAGAGAAAAATGAAAGCCAGGCTCCCCCGCTGACCTCCCGCTCACTGCCTTAAAACCAGAAGAACAGAAGTTCTTCTGGTTTTCTGTGGTTATTCTGGGTCTCGGCTCTCTGCTAATGGAGATTAATTATGTCGCAATAACAATAGGAAAAGAGTTATTAGGGAAAATTTGCCTCTCCCACTAAAAATAAAAAGACCATTTTTTGGTGATAAGGAAAAGAGCCACTTATTATCATCACTGGAAGCAAAGTGGATGTGGATCTCTCTGATTCCTTCCCAAATGTGAGCCGCTGTCCTTAAAATAACTCAGCAGTGAATGAATGGTCAGAAGTTCTCCCAAAGTGGAATGTGGAAAATAAGAAGAAGGGTTTTCTGGTAGAACAGCTAATTAAAAGCTCGTCTCTGTTTTTTGCTCAATGCAAAAAAACAAACAAACAAAAACCCCAGAAAATTTTAATAGTGACCATTATTTTATACAGATGAGAGCTTAAGTTTTGTAGATTCTTCTTTAGATCTCCAGAAGTGAGTTCAATATTTACTGCTGTAAGTGAGCCTTTGAGGCAGGTTTATAGAATCTTACTAAGACGAAAACAAGTTAATCGTATTTTTTAAGTTTTTTTCTCTTTAATCAAGATAATTTGTCTTAATTTGAAAGGATATTTCACTTTCACTTTTTTACAGCCTGTGTGCTCATGACTTTTGAGAAAACTACAGATATGCAATAGCCTAAATGCAATGGATTTGTGATCATATGTAAAAATTTAAAAAAGGACATAGTGATTTTAAATAGTGTTGTAACCAGGACCACATTAACTGAGACCGAGACGTGACCGAGATCAAAATTTGCTGAGACTGAGGCAAGACCAAGACCAGCACTGCCTTGGATGTTGTTTTGCATATGAATAATCTGTGGTTAAGGTAGATAAACTTAGACGAATTGGCGGACATCTCTGCTCCCCTCGGTTTGGCTTTCAGCCGTTTTGGAGCACTGACAGAGAGGCTGGGAAGAGCAATGCAGAGTTGGGCTATTTTGTGATGGTAGGTAGGTGCTAAACAATGGCGGTCAGCTTGTTAGCTTGCTAAATTATCAACTTCTCCATATTAAACAAAAACAAGTGTATTGTTAGGTAAGCGGTATGGCAGTACATGTAGTTCATGCTAAGTTGCGATACCAGTTTGAATGTTGTGTTTACAAATGCTACTGACTCCACTTTTAAATACATTTGGTCTATAAAATGTATTCAACTCCAGCAAGTTATGGAGTTGACCCTTGTGTCAAGTTTCACAGCAGTCAGGTTTAAATCGAGTTTCATGTCTGTAGCTCTGAATATAGCTAAGCTCTTATTTATCCATTGAGTCATATAGCAGAGTACCAAGCTGCCAGACAGCCATGCTGCTGCCACAAAAGAAGAAAGGTCAGGCAGACATCAACACTAAAGGCAGAGAGCTCTGCTGTGGGATGCTGCAAGTTTGTTGGGTCAAACACCAAATCAGAGCTGTTTGCTTGTAAATCCAGCAAACACAGCAGAAGAAGCTGATGTGACACTTTAGAGATAATTGCTCCTTGGTTCTAAAACAGTAATTCTAATGGTGGGGGGTTACTTGACTTAACAGCAATTATATTCTAAAACACCAGCAATGAAATGCTTGGTTTGTCATGTCGTTTGGACTCCTAAATGAAGGCTTTTGAGTGGAAAAAATAAAGTAATGGATGGTGGTTTTCTGAAACTAAAGGGATTTCAAAGCCCCTTGACAAGTTTCAAACCGGAACACATCTTAAACATACCCTGATTTCAAAGGAGCATACATTTGGAAATTGCTTAATTGCCCCCTTTTTACTGTAGCAAACTGACAACAAGAGCATTTAATAAAGCTCATTTTAAACTTTAGTATTTGGCCAGCTGCTTCACGCCAATGCCTACTTCAAATCTCTCACACACTGAAGTACAAGCCCTATTGATTCTCACACTGGGCTTAGCATGTATTTTCTCCTCACTCTTGCGGGAATTTTCAAGTTATGCACATGTGTAATTAAAAATAAAAGAAAGTTGAAATGGAAAGAAGTCAACCGGAGTGAAAACTTGTGGTGTAAGTGAGGAGAAGGTCACGACTGAGGGCGGGCAGCGCCTCGGAGGAGATTGGGAGTTCAGAGACAATGAAAATAAACCCAATAGATCTTATCGCCTATGCATTGTCTTGTCTTCCATTGTGATGGGGCGAAATCACGTCAGGGATAAACACAATATGAATTTTTAAGCGGCACTTCTTCTTATTTCTATTCCGTCTTATTTCGCCTCGGCTCCAAATGACCTCCAGTAATCTGCAGAGGTGAATATCACCGTTCTGCTGGAACCTGAATATGAAGGGAGATTGTGAGACCTACCAGGGGAGTTGAAGCACAGGTGTTGAATATTACAGTATGTGTATTTCATTAGTGTTTGGCAGTTTGAACGATGTGGTTGGAAATATTAAAAGCAGCATAGGACTGCGTGCATTGATCTGAATAGCAAAGACCACCTTGACTGCAAACAGAATGCAGCAGAGGAAAAATGCACATAACACATCCAACAGATTTTGAAACTGATCGATGAATATTTGATCAGCAAGGTAGCTTCCAATAAAGGATTTTCAGCTGAAATCAGCTCTTTCCTTCAGGCACACAAAATGTGACAAAACAGCATTAATATCTAGGAAACACATGCACAATGAATGAATGTATCGAGAATAGACTGTATGTTTAATAATGACTAATGTATGCAGGCTTGTAGGCCATCCTGGGAGTGCTCGCAGCATCTTTTTATATGTGCAAATGAGTAAGAAAATCAGGTGGTGGAAAAGTAGAAAAGCACAAATTGCAGACTGCAGACTATTGATCTGGCTTTAGATATGTAGCTCACACACTGACCATCTGCACTGTATGTGAAGTGGATGTCTTATCCTTTCAGAAATGATGATTCTGTACAGATTGTTCCCTGTTTCATCGTTGCTTCCTGCTACATATTTGCTTTGACCTCCTCAAAAGTGGCAAAAAATTACGATGTGTTCTCTGTCAAAGAATGAATCCTGTTTGAACATTTAAATGTGTTTCGGCAAATTGATTTTAATTAGAAACAGTTTGGACAGAAAAACTTCTGCACACTGCTAAACTCACTTGTAAACGAGAGAACTTTATTAACGATTTTTCGGTACTGTGACCTTCATCAGGTTATCTTACAAAACAATAGTAGAAATCATCTATAAATAAGCAGGTAGATCCATGTGGACCAATTACATCACCTACAGACTGACATCGTCATCATTGTCATTAGATAAAACACCTGGACCAATCAAGTCAACAATCAACTCAAAAAAAAAAAAAAAATCATCATTCTCATAAATAGTCAGATAGTTGACAACAAACAATCATAGACATACCAGGAAAATGATCAACATCATTGCTATCATCTGAATGATAATAAGAAAGGGGCTACAACATTACATTCAGAGGCAAATCATCGTTTAAGCCCCTGGGGGACAAGGTTTGCTGGGTAAAAATCCAATACGCCTCACGTCTCTTGAGCAACAAGTCCAGATCCCCGTCTCTAGGAGGGAGACTAACTTTTTCAATCCCACAAAACCGTGAAGTGGAAATATCATGCTTCTCATCATTGAAGTGAACAGCTACCAGGTAGTCATGGTCATTTCTGCGAATCGCGCTTTTATGTTGCTTATACGTTGTTTTAGCTTTCTGGTTGTTTTACCAGCGTACGTAAGACCACATTTCTTGTCGGCTCGTGGTCTTCTCCTACACTCCTGCTGACCTACAGGAGTACAAATCCCCCGACCTGTGAATTAGAAACAGTTTGCAATGATATTAGAGCATTTGAGGGTTTTACTTATAAGAAAAAAACAACACAAGCACAACTTCACATTTGCTGAAACTCTTTTGCAGAGTTCCTGTTGTGAAGCAGAAGTGTTCTCCAGGGTTTGAGAGGTCACCTATGGGTGCAACAGAGACCTGACAGCACAGAACCACATCAGAAGAATAGATGTAAACTTGAACCTTAACCTTAAATGGAGATAAATGAGAACTGACAGAGGGATCAGGCCAAGTAGCATGAAAATGTATGGCAATTACTGTAAAAACTGGTGTATAAGATGCACTCTTTATACCTTTTTTTGTTCATCTAAAAAGTGGGCTACATGCTATATGTCGGTGCAAGTAATACACCAGTATAAAATGCAGAGAGCAGTATTTTTTTGTATTATGGTATTTTACCCTAAATTAAGATGGTGCTATAATTAAGCTAATGCTTTACCGCAGGCATGAATCAACATAACTGTCAGTGCAGCCACCGCAGTCACAACTATCAACGCTACTGCAGGCTGAGCTCAGCTATTGTACTGGTAGCTCGCAGGATTGCAAACTCAACATGGCGACAACAGATGGTACTACAAAGAGCTACACAGCTGGACAGAAACTGCACGTTGTTGACTCTGCTGAACGCAGTGGAAGATTGCTTGGATCCATGTTGAGTTGGTAAAATATGAATTTAAAAGACAGTGGGTTTTTTTTTTTGTTTTTTTTTGACGAAAGAGAGGTGAAGTTTGTTTTTTATATATATCACTCGACCAAGCAGGAAAGCCTAGACGTATAATTCGTGTGTTTTGAATGTGTTTTAAATGAAAGTAAACTGAAATTGTGTTAAAATAACTAGTATACACATTTTTATTAAAGCAACAGTACGTTTGACCGCCACCTGTAGCCTTGAAAAACTGAACTAAAGAATGCATGTTAATACATTGCACAAAACAGCAATTTTAGTAAAACCGGGTCATATTTTACTAAGAAAATGTCCTCTGGTTTTCCCTCTGATGTCCTACGACTGCTCTGCCTCAACTCTGTGATTCACGGAGGTTTTCTGAAAGCAGTATGTAGGCTGCCTGCAGACCAAAGCACCAAGTAGTTGCTGGGAACAGCTCCACTAAATATAAGATTGCAAACAGACAGAGCAGTTGTAGGACATCAGAGGGAAAACCGGAGGACATTTTCTCTGTAAAATATGACTACTTTACTAAAACGGCTGTTTTGTGTTTTGAATTTTTCAAAGCCACAGGTCATGTTCAAAGTCACATAATGTTGCTTTAATAATTAGCTACAGAACCTTTTTATTTCTCTGGGAGACACCTTAAAACAGACGGTGTCTTATACACCGGTGCAACTTTTATTTTGGATTTTACAGGAGATGCATTTTGCATCTGTGTTAAAAAATGCTTTTCTGGTTGTCATTAGCATCCATTGTTCAAGACACAATCACACATACCATTGGAAGCATTGTGGTCACCAAAACTCTAAGCTAGTGTTAAAGTTGCTGTCGATTTATGGCTGTAAGAACCTCAATAAATCATTCCAGAGATGAGAGTCGGTGGAATTTCTCAGGTAGGCTACAGGTCTGCAACCTGGCCGGAGCCTGACGGGACCCAACTGGCCTGACAGTTTTGATTTATTAAGCAATTACTCGCTAGTTTATCATTATGATGGTTTTTTGGTGTGTGTTATCAGCAGGGGGAGGGGTTAAGATTTTGTGTGGGTGCGTGAGATGGTTGACAAACTAATGCTTTGTAGAGCTTTATTACTGCTGTATATGTAGGACTGTGTAATATTAGACATGGAGAAACAGATGGACTCATGAGAACAGTAGTTTCAAGGTTACAGGAGGAATAAAGTGGGGACAAAATGGATTTTTTCCTCAGCGTTTTTAACCACTTTAACCCTCTGACACATTTTAAAATGAAACAATATATGAAGGAGAAATTGCTCACAGCAAAATTATGCTAACACAGGAAGACACTGCTTTAATTTAAGGGGTCACATACCAAAAAGCTTTGGAAGCTTCATTCATGGCTATACTGAATTAATCAATTGTAGAGCAATTTAAATCGAACAACAAGAGTTTTACGAACATGATCACAGTGGGGAGTTTGTCCTTATAGAAACATATAGTAGGAAAATATGTATTCAGTGCTTAGACTGAAACATTTATAAAAGACAAAGAATAAGCTAATCCAAATCTGATGCAGATGTGTAAAACCTTTGTAACATCTACAGGTATTTTCAAAAACAATGATTTATTTTAAATAATTTTTTTTAAATAAGTAGCAGTGGTTAATTTCATGTTGTTTTTAAAGCCGTGACAGCTGGCAGTGTTGTAATTTAGCCTCAGCCATTTGGCAACTCAGACAGGAGGAAGTAAGCACAAATAACAGAGACACAGACCTAAAAAACATTATGTCACCTGATATCTTATTGAATAGTAATCATTATATCATGATATGTGATTTTTAGGCAGATACTGATACTGATATTAAGGAGCAAGAAAATTCCAATATATGATATATCAGCTGATAAGGCGAGAATATATATTATGTTTCAACAAATTTTATTTTAAACATCATTGCACTGAAGCGGCTGTGGCTCAGTAGGTAGAGCGGGTCGTCTACCAATCACAAGGTCGTTGGTTCAATCCCCGGCTCCTCCGGTCTGCATGTCAAAGTGTCCTTGGGCAAGATACTGAACCCCAGATTGGTGAATGAGTGTGAATGAGTTCCTAATGAGCAGCTTGGCTCTTTGTAGAGAAGTCATCTGCCCCTAGTGTGAGAATGTGTGTATGAATGGGTGAATGCTGACTTATGTTGAAAAGACTAGAAAGGCGCTATATAAATACAGTCCATTTACTGAACAGAGAAGACTTCACTTATTAGTTAATTAATAACAGACTGTCCTCTGCTGGACGAACTGTGTAAATTTACCGTTTATATATATATATATATATAAATATAAATATACTAAGCATTTTTTCCAGTCTTCAATCTGTTTTGATATTGGCCCATATACTGATATGTCTGTGACAGGCAGATATCGGCCAGTAATTTCAGCAATCTGACTTATTGGTTGGGCCCTAAATGGGATACATGTTGTATCACCATATTTTTGCCATTACAGCTCTAATCATGCATATTTAT
>JAQFJA010000014.1:4868187-4878543 GCA_029874485.1 Naso brachycentron
GCCTATATGCTTTTTATTGCTGTATTTAGAGCCTTCATAAATATAGAGCAAAGCATTAGGGAAAAGAGAACTACCTAAGAATCACAGCCAAGACACCTGCTGCTTTTTTGGTAGATATTCGGGGCAGGCAGACCAGTTTAACGGCAGGCAGACAGACAGACAGGTCTGAGGACACACGAGAAAAAGGAAACTGAGGCAATAGCAAAAACAGCAGCCAGAAATGTGACTCACTTGCAGGTGATTACAAATCACAGATTAGATTGCATATTAAAACTCACAATGGAAATTCAGAAAGCTGTCAGCTCCCAAACAAAACAAGTCAGTTCAGGTGTTTTGTATGTGAGCTTTCAACCTGCAGGCATTCAAAATACACTGTCATCTCACACACACATTCTGCCTTTCTTTGTCTTTCCCTTGGTTTTTCGGTTCTCCTGCTGATTATACAGCCAGGTTCATATATGAATACACACGCACACACTCACGGAGGGCTGTACGCCTCCACATTGTTTAGTATACAGCAGGCATTTGCTCATTGTTCTGCAGGACTCTCAAGGTCAACAAGGTCCCTCCCTGATAGACTCAACATTGAGAGGATAGGGGATGAACACGGCCAGCAATGCATACACAGACACAAACAGACTTCACATACACACGTACGCAGAGGTGCACTCACAAAGAGGACATAAATTCATCACAACACAGTAGACATTTACCAGGGATATTATCTGACCCCAATAACAAAGTATCCAATAGAAAATGTGCAGTATAAACCCTCTTGGCCCAGTGCACTAACACAGTTGCAGCCAGTCAGCTGAATATTTCAGTACTCTGTTATACTAATGCTTGAATCTTTATTACTACACAAGTCAGTCTAAGTGTTTTTTTTCAATTATTACAGTTTTAGTTATTTCAGTTTTACTTTGCAGAAGTAAAGTCAACATTGAAATACATAAAAAGACAGTATATTATAAATCACAATTAAGAACAGACAGTAGAATCTTTAAATGAAGGATAATTGGCTTAATAAATACTGTAGCATAAAATGTACTGAATCTGTTTGTGTGGTTGATTGGCACTTCATATAAAAACATCAAAAAGTCCACCACATTTCACAGTTGACCAACTTTTATGTACTTCTGTACAACTGTTGACATATTTGTTATAATATATGGTCTTGGTCCCCTTTTTTGAAATGCAATATGTAATCTGTACTGATTCAAAATTTACATTATACCGAGCAATAATGTAGTTAAAGGTCAACTTTTCTGACCTCTTCAATCTCTCTTCATAAATGCAAATAGAGTTAGGGATTGATGATAATAACATTAAATCATCTGAGAAATATTGTGTCCACATTGATTGATTTAATAAACATAATTCTGCTCTTTCACTAATATTGACAAACTCTTTTATAATCACCTGATCTTTAGGGGTGGGCATCACCAGATCCCCCATGTTACAACATTATCACACCTCTAACGTCACAATGTGATATTGTAATTTAGACATTTTGCAATATGCTGAGTATTGCGAAACAAGGAAAACTCTGTCAACATCTGTTTTTTTAAAAAATCATAATGTTATCTGTCTGTTAATGTAAATTTAATCATTGCTAACATGTTAAAATGCAGTTATCATGCCAACAGACTGATACTTGTTGTCCATGTATTGATACCTTATTGTGATATTGCTGTGTCAATCCTCCATACTAATCTCACTAGAGGTGTAAGAAAAAAAAAAAAACAACATGATACACTTACACTGCGATATTATGTTTTGTGATGTATTGATTCTCAAAAACAATGCATCAATTTCCAATGAATAGTTTACATGCAGAGAATCATGGCAGTGGGTCATGGTTTTGTTTTTGTTTCTTTTAAACTTCCTCCTGCTATTGCTCTTTTTTTCTGGCTATAATACTATGATTGCATAAAACAGTAACCTTTTTTAATCAGATTTTGTGGATATTGTGGTATGTTCTTAATACTATGACAGTTTTCCTAAAATAAGATAAAAATTGCAAAATATCGCCTTGTTTATAGTATTACAATATATTGCCATATAACATATCAGAACCCCTGTAACGAAACAAAATGAAAACAATGAAAACACCCTAAACCTCACCATACCTTACATTGTGGTTACCTGATGAAGGATCCTTTGGTGCTGAACAGTTTTGCAAATCTTACTCACTTTCTTTTTTTTTTTTTCTTGTTGCAGGTTTTGTAAAAAGAACAAGTAGATATGGATTCTTAATTTTTCCTGCCATTGCTGAGTTCAGTAGCAGCTCTCCATATATGCACTTAAACAAAACACTCAAATGCTTTCTGCAACAGAGATAAGAACAAATCCATCAGTAAGGGATGTGACTCTGGAGCCAAGTTTCAAGTTTAGAAAATTTGCCATTTTGAGACCCAGACAGCATTGTGTTCTATAGCCTACTGTTTTTAGATGGCTTTAATGGATAGATGATGTGTACCTTTCAGGCTCAAGCAGCTTTGCACTATTTTTCATCTCTTGTAGGAGTATCGCTCCACTTCACTTATCTTCACTTAGCCAGACAGTGGAGAAAGACAAAGAGATGGCTTTCAGCGTGACTCAATTAAAAGTTTCTTTTCTTCTGCTGGCAACACAGTGAAGGACTGGATTCTGTGTATGTGCATCTGTGTGTTGGAGTGCAGAATGAGATGGACTTCATTGCTCTGTTAGCAGGCCAGGGAACCGAAGCTTCAGCTCCTCTCTCTGTCAGAAGCAGTCAACCACAGTCATGCTGCACTTCACAACTATAAAATCCCACTTATCCTTGGTTCTTCTTCTTTTTCCAATTAGAGCATTTCGGTATGATATTAGCCGGTGCTGAGAGTCACAATTATGTTAATGCATGAGATACACTCTGTTATTATGCAGAGATTGAGGAATTGATCAGTCGATTGATCTTACATGTGTAGTGTAAAATAATAAGCTTAAGCTACTGATTTTTACTTCAAAGCATCAAAGAGCGATGACCTATCGACACCTGCTCTCTGTTTTGTTTTCTTCTCCTTGCTTTCTGTCTCAGTTACTTTCCCAATTTTTTTGTCCCTTTCATTTATTTCTTGCCCTCCAACCCTCCAGCGCCCTCTGATTTCCCTCTTTGTCTCTCTCCCATTCTCTCTCTCCGTCTCTCTCCCTTTCATTCAATTCCCCCTATGCTAATTCTAATTAAAGACAAGAAACGCCATCTTTTATTAATGACACTGTTAATGAAACAGGGAAGGCTTTTGTCAGGGACAAAAGTTTCAACCAATTAACTCTCCACCATTATAGTTGATGAAAAAACATTTTCCCAAAAGACTGTTTTGCTCAGATTCCCCCAGTGGTGGTGGTGGTGGTGTGCTTTTTTTAACCATATGCTAAAAGGTTGAAATCCATGTGGGGTTTCATACCGAGAAGCTATAATCTCCAAAAGGTATGCAAAGAACAACTGCATTCATATTACAGTTCTTTGTATGGGCATTAGTGTCAGATCATTTAGAGAAACTAAGCATTTAGTGTATTTCTTCTTCACACATAAATTTAAAATTTTTCAGGCATTGTGGAGTCATTTCACTTCATGGAGTGTTGAGATGTTTTTGCTACTCTTGCCTCGGGCAAAATGACTAAGACACAATTTGTTCAGTCTGAAGTTCAGGGCATACTTAGTTGACAGAATAACTGAAACTAGCAGGAGCATACCTGTTTAAAAAAAAAGAAAAAAACGGGTTTATTTACTGTTGCTAATGATTCAGATACAAAAGAAACACCTTTTTTCTGGTGCCGCATAACAATGTTCCCTTTATAAAGAGGTTGAGCTTTTGAGTCATTTTGCATTTTCATTATTACCTCATGAGGTTTACTCAGTTGTCACTGCAGATATTCCAGTTTTTTAATTGAACCTTACTAAAAAGTCCCTAAGGCTCCCAGAAAATCTGAATTTCCACAACAACTGCAAACTCTGTCTGCTGATGAAGTTAGTGAGATATGATTGAAAGCTCTGGAATAGCTAGTAAATGGACCTTGTGTTGAAAGTTGCTCAATCTGTTTTTTTAAAGATGAAATATGAACTTTAAACCCCAGTTTTACAAGTTCATACATAAGTTTTGGGTTGCCAGGTAGCGATGAATCCCATGGTGCCATGCTGGTGCTGATTTAACTCTAAGATGATGCTAACTTAGCGTAGCTAGCTTTTTAATTTAGGTTGTCGGCATGTCAGATTAGAATACTAATAGACTAAGAAGATATGTTTTTATACTTGATGCTGCCACTCAGTTTGATTTTGACATGAAGGTTTAAGTCATCAGTAGGTCACACAGCAGCTGCATTTTTATTGTTTTCAAAGGTGTAAAAAAAACAAAAACTCAGCCATCGCTGATGCAAAGCTGGCGTTGCTTAGCCAGGCCACTTTGCTTTGTTTTCATTACACCTGCAAAAAGGATTGCAGGGACTGATCCACTGCGCTATAAATTGACATGCAGTTACCGAAGTGATAGGAACCACAGATACACCAGTGATGCCCCAATTAGCTGGAGAGGTGCTGCGAGTTAAAGCCATCTGTGTCTCCCTTGAGTGGTGTGTTATTGACAAAACTGCTTTGTGGCAATTTGCGAATAACGCTGCTCTTTTTATGTGTAGGTTTGAGAGTGAGTGTGTTCTCATGCACCAGCGTACTAGGAAGCAAGCCATTAAGTTGAGCACACACTGCCATAGACAAAACACACACTCACACCAAGGAAAACACACACCCTCCCTCCTCCACACAACATGTCGGGTTTTTTCATTCGTCCCCGCAGTGTGCTATATTCTTGTGAGCGGCTGCTCAATCACCTCACGTGGAGAGAAAAGACTGGACGGACCCACTGAGAGCCTAATTAACCCTAATTAAA
This sequence comes from Naso brachycentron, assembly GCA_029874485.1. Lineage (NCBI taxonomy): Eukaryota > Metazoa > Chordata > Actinopteri > Acanthuriformes > Acanthuridae > Naso > Naso brachycentron. Next base: position 4,873,089 of record JAQFJA010000014.1, read on the forward strand.
GACTAAAAATGATAATAGAAAAGTGTCGCCAGGATGACTGGAGCTCCTTTCTTTCTTTCTTTCTTATTCTTACTTTCTTTCTTTTTCTCCTTTTATTCCTTCCTCATTAATGTTGTGAAGGTGGATGCAGACTCTGATAGTATTTGCATCTGACACCTGAAGACGTGAATGTATAAAGCCATAAAACTCAGAAAATCAACAACTTGATGAGCTGGAAACTGCAAATGTTTGGCATTTTTTGCTGAATGACTGACTGAAACCATTTATCTGTTACTCGGGTCTCGCAATAAAACATGAGGTAAGCATTTAAGAGATCCCCCGGTGAAAGAAAAATTCACTAAATAACAAAAATCTACATATATTGACTGATCCGGTGTCAGTCAACTAATAAAATTAACTGTTTGTAAGCACAAGAGTTTACCTGCTCTACCCAGCTTTTCTTTCTGTTCTACATACTATCAGCTGTATTTCTGTAATGAAGCCAACAGCCGCTCTGTGGCAGCCTCATTAGGCAGCAGTTCTTCCAGGCCTGATAAGGTTCCTTGTTTGGAGGCCAGTCAGTGAGGAGGCTCAGGTAAGATAGTGTCCAAGTCCGTGATTCATGGAGGCTGTTCTCCACCTTGCTCTTCATCCTGTCCTCCATGTAGGATGCTGATTATGGGGCAGACTAATGAATGTCGCTCTAAATGAATGACCAGAGCTGCCAATTGAGCTGCTGCCTCCGTCGCCCTGCAGTCCTATCTCCCTTCACTAATGATTAAATACCGTACACTTACTCCTTCCTCCCCTTTCCTCATTCCCTTGTGGCTGCGCTTCTGCCTCACCTTCTCAATTCTATCAAACTAGCTCGTTACCGTCCCAGATGAGAGAAAACATCGGAAACGGTATCCCGCCGTCTTTCTGGATGGATGGATGGGTGCTCCTTTGATTGTTTTCACACAGCTCTGAGGAGCGGCTTAATGGCGTTCTCAGAGGTTTGACAAGGTGGATGTAGCGGCTGCACTGTGCTTATTGCGGATTGGTGCTGCGGAGGTAATGTGATTTCTGACTGAAGCGTGGCGAGAGGAGGTTGAAAATTTGATGTCTACAGACTGTTGGGCTTTTTTCCCGTGTGTGTGGGCAACTTTCTGTGTGGGCAACAAACAAATGGCACTGCTCATGTGTCAATTTTGCACCTTTAATAATACATTACGTTGAACAAGCACGATCGTGTGCATTGTGTGCAATGTTCATCTGTGTCTCTGTGTATGCGGGCCAGTGTAAGTGTGCTTTTTGTTTTGCCCAAGACTTAATGTCATTCCTCGACTGTTTCGCCCCCTGAGGCGAGTCTTGATGTGCTGCTATCTGATTTTTGCACCCTCCCACACTGCCTCATAACCCCCCTTTGCCCTGAAGGAAGCAGAAATTTTTACAGCCTGTCCTCTCTGTCTATCCATCGCCTTTTCCTTCAGGGTCCTGATCTGTTTGGTGTCCGTCCATCACAATGCCTGAATGAATTTTCAGAGATGCTTTGTTTCATCCCCACAGGCGCCGAGACCTATCTGATGAGATGGGAGACAGCTACAGCGCACACATGCCCTTTTTGCAACTGCTGCCGAGTTTCTCTTTTGTTGCCGTGGAGGAGAAAGTTGGTTTATTTTAATCTATGATTGGCTGATACGGCGTGCTGTGATCTGATATGATAGAACATGTCACTTTTGCTATCTTACATCTGTGTTTGGCATATTCTTGTCTGTGGTATAACAGACAGTTTTTAAGGCCTATCTCTGTACAGGGAAACCTCTGCTCTAACGGGGTCTAATCCAGTTAATGCTCAAATCTGATAATAGACTGTAGCCAATCGCAAAAAGGCAATATGTGTGTCGATGTGTGTTAGTGTGAGAAAGTTCCTGTGGTGTAATATAGCACAATGGATATAAAAAAATACGAAAAAAAGACAAAGACAGTGTAATAGAGACCCAAAAGAACAAACTTCATGTGCAATATGTGTGCATACGCATATCCACCTTTCACAAAGTATGACTAATTAGAAGTTAAATGCACTAAGAATCAATTTAATATCAGACTTTTTATTCGCCGTGTCAAATACAGCCAACCACAGTGCAGTAGACATCCTTCTATGTTAATTCTATACAGCAAAAGATGGTTATCATTTTGTGGTCAGGCTCATTCTGAAGTTTTATTACATTACTGTTAGACCTCCTAAACCCCCACTCAGATGCAATGTTTCAAGCTGTCACATACATCTGCACACCCTTGATAACACATTGTAGATTTAGTTTGTGAATGAAATAGACACATAAGGACTCACTATCTGCACTGATTGAAAGAGTGCTCTCTCAAAAAGGAGTTCATTGGCCCCATTCAGGTAAGGACAAAGCCAAAAGAATGTTTCTGTAATTTACCAGTTGAGCTCCCCTCCAGCCTCTTGTGTTCATGAGCTGTGAGTAATATGTGGCCATTTAAAGGGAGTTCATTTTTTTTTATGTGGGGTCGTATGTGGCACTTTTGCCCAGTCAATGTCTTACCTGTCGTAGATAATGGTCAGCTCGCAGTTCGTCTAGAGAAGCAGCGCGGTGCACCAGCAAGAAACAAAAGCATAGCCCTCCTGTTAACGGTACCAACAGCAGCATGTCTTTTAGCCACCATCCACCTACAGCACAAGTCCCCTACATATACACAACACTTATATCGACATATACATTTTTGGCGCTTTTTACTGTTTCCTTTGGTACTATATTTCCTCAACAGCAAGTCTGTATTCCTACACACAGCCTCAAGTAGTCCCAAATGAAAAAAAAGTGTAATACACACATATAGGAACGCATACACTCTAGGTGGGTGGTCTTGTTGGTGGTCTTACCAGTGTGGGCAGCATGGTGGCGTAGTGGTTAGCACTGTTACCTCATAGCAAGAAGGGCCTAGGTTCGATTCCTGGCTGGGGCAGGACCTTTCTGTGTGGAATTTGCATGTTCTCCATGTGTTACCCCACCATCAAAAAACCCCACATAAATAAGTCTGTCTCCAGTCAGTACCCTTGACCAAAGCACCGGCCTGGAATCTGGAGTTGGTCCTTGGCTGCTATGCTGTGGCTGCCCACTGCTCCTCGGGGATGGCTTAAATACAGAGACCAGATTTCACTGTACACTGTATAGTTGACCAATAAAGTAACTTTTTTGAAAGCCATGTTGCTCTTGGTACTATTTACAGCCATATTATGCTCTGTTTCCTGCTGGTGCATCATGTTGCTTCTCCATGCAGAGGGCAGCTGACCATTATCTACGACCAGCCGTTAATGCCTCAGATAACCACAAATCAAAACAGTCGAACTTTCCCTTTAAGACCTTTTATGACCCAGTTTGCTCCACCAGCACATCGTACATAAAATCACTGAGAAAAATCCTACAGGGTTTTTTGAAGAAACAAACATAAAGATGTGCGTAGTGCTACAGTATAAGGCCCAAATGTAATGCACATACAGAGCTGAAAATTACAGCTGATGTGTCGCCAACTTACTGAAAAATAATGGTTAAATGCAGGTTTTGTTGGATGAGGATTTCCTAATTGCAAAGAATTATCAGTTTGAGGCAGTTGGATAATTGAGGAATATGTGCAAATATTCAGGTAATATCAGTGCTGAACTACACAACTCTTTTTGAAAAGTAATGTATCTCCCATCTGGCATGAGATTGCTCTGGGATTCCCCTCTGTAGGATTTTGGTGAACTTGGATGGATGGGAAGATAATATTATGTAAAAAGTGATTCCAGTCAGGCTGACTTGGTGCTTGAGGGAGGACAGTTTGACATTACTGCAGCTCTTATTTTACAAGAGTTAGGGGTCAGTGCGGTCAGTACAATTGCTTAATTGAAACAGACATTTACTTCTTTACACAAAGCCTCTAGGTGCCAACTTTTCTTTTTCCTTTTACTTTTTGATCCAGTGGAACAAAAGACATATTCATACTGTGCAATGGAACTGAAACCACAAGCGTTTTAACCAGAGTGCACCTTGACATACATTGTCTCAGTTCATGACAGAGTGAGTGACAAAGAGAAAATGATGAAACAACATTGCATGGATTCTGAACTACCAGCAAAAGGCCCCCTGTGACCCGTGTGCCCCCCTGCAAGTGTGTGTGTGTATGTGTGTGTGTGTTTGTGACTAGTTGATTGGGCTGTAAGCAGTTGTGCCAAGTGCTTTTATCCAAAGGAACGATTGTGAGGGAGGAATGGAGGCAAAGGAACAAACAGATGATCAACAGCATAACAACTGTGGTATTTATAAAGTAGTTTGTCCTACCACTAGGAGTTCTTCTTAATGGCACTAAAACTACTAAGCAAAGAGAGTTTCCATCTGAAATGTATTCACAAAGCTGTGTGAGCAACTTTTACCAAGAAATGGAGAGAATTCTTCAGCTCACAGGTTTGTGACCCTTTTGCTTCAAGCTGACAGGGGTTCAGCCTTTGTTGGTGACTTCATTATGTCAACACAACAGCAGGGGGTACAAATAATGTTGCCACATTTATAATGGCGATGGATTTGAAGCCATCTTGTTTTAAACTTCCATGTTGTTGTTGACAGACTCTGTCCTTGCACCAAGTGACATCCATCTATGCGCTGACTGAAATGGAGATTTATTTCGCTGAAAAACACATCTTTGTCTTTTGATGCTGCACTTATCTGGGCATGCATTGTGTCTGCATCATTAGCTTCAACAACATAAAGTTGGCTCTTTTTTTTTTTTTTTGGAAACAAAGTTTAGAAAAAAGTTTCAACAAGTCAAAATCAATGCAGCAAAATGCAACTTGTAGCACATTTACACTTGATTTCATCAGAATCGCAAATGTTTCTTAAATCCTAGGATGCCATTCAATCACAATTTGAAGTGTTCAAGCATAAGCTCAAACAGCCCTGCTGATATCAAGGATTTTTTTTTATTTTAATATACACAGCAAAGTTTTGCAGCTGTCCCCTGATAAGAGTTTGATCCAAGTTCCTCTTTAAATTAGAATGGCAAGAGTTTCTCCTGAACTGTCCATGCAAGGGTAAATCCCATCCAGCCTCTGAAATAAAAGAAAACTTAAAAGAGAAAGACACCAGCGTGAAAGGAGGAGAGAGAGAGAGACATCAATTAAACATGAATGCCAACCAGGGCGAGAGGTTTCACTCTGTTTGTAATTGTAAATATTTGATAAGGCAAAAGACAACTCACTTAGCACACAACCATATGCTAACAATGGCATTATGAGCTGCTAGGCCTGTGAGACGCGTGACAGGGCCTCCCTCAAGGCTTTTACTGCTGGGCACGCCAGTGTGGCACACACACACACACACACGTACACAAACAAACAACGGGTTGCATTCTGCAGCGTGTAGGATGACACCTAAGCTTCTGGAGCCAAAACAACATCAAGCTGCCATAATACTGGCTGCTGGGACGGGACCCCTGTCTG
>JAQFJA010000014.1:4963420-4973552 GCA_029874485.1 Naso brachycentron
CATCAAGTTTGACGGCATACCCAAGTTATTAGAGCTATGTCCCACAGTGTGGCTTGAAATAAACTTATGAGACTGCTACAGTGTGTAGGAGGCTTTACACATTGACATTGTGGTGAGATATTTCTCCAGTACTGTACATGCTGTTGTGTTGTGTATGTAAAAGTTTCCTTCAAATCTCCTCCATATCTGTCTGACAAAACCATGTTCTGGAAATTCTCTTTCCTATTCTAAGAACACATAATCTAGAAAATGCTGACTTGTCTTGTCATCCTGGGACTCATATAAACAGTCCTGCCTTTGACCTAGTTTAGATTCCCACCTGCAATTCAGGCAACATATTTTTGCAAAGAGGGTGGCATTTCCAACACAGATGAGAGAGGAGAAGTATTTATTTTAATGTGTTTGAAACAAAGCAGAGGCTAGGAGGTGTGCAGAGTTTTGTTTGTATCACTGAAGAAATTAGTAGCCAGACAAATTTACAGTTTTTACGGTTATTCCAGCACCTTTGGCAGAAAAGCACCAGATTTATTCAGTATCGAACCTTTAGCCTCCTCCAGTTTTAGTCACACTGAAACTGCAGTGCAGAATTTTTTGAAATATTAAAAGCACTCCTCCATCAGAATAAATCAATACAAGTTTCCTCGCACACGCAAAAATGTTTTGACAGTATTTTCACTCCTGTCTTTTGATAATAAATACAACAGATAGAGTTTATATTTAGTGTGGAGGCATTTGGTGCTCCTTCCTCCTCCTTTTTATCTCCTTGCAGGAGCTTGCATTGCTACAGGCACATGACAAATGACACTACACAAAACTTGTGTCTGACCCCCAGTTTTCAGGCACTGGTGGGAGACCAAATATGATATCAGCAGAGGTTTTGTGACCTTCATGGAGTAAAGTTGTTGGCCTTTATTGAAACTGTCCGCTGAATGCAAGCAGCCTCTTCCTGGAGAGTCGATGTCGATCCATCGCCTGAAGCCAACTAGCCATTTGGCCCTTTCTGAACCTCTCCTCTCTTTTCTTTGTCTCTCTCCCTGCTGCTGCTTTACTCGCCTCTGTAGCTCTGCCAGCTGAACGAGGCGTCTGGCACCTTGGAAGAGCGCAAAGGAAAGTGAAAGAAAGGGAGAGAGGGAGGTCGACCAACAGATGTAAAAAAAAGCCTTTGGCCTTATCTTTCCTTTCATCGTATTCTATTTCATTAGTGATTGTATTTTGCCCTTTTATTAAGTTGTTGAGGGGCCATGTTGCTGTTTGATTGGTGAGTTAAGGGCAACCACTGTAACACACTGGAACTTCTGAGAGGACATAGCAGGGTTAACCTAAGTGGACCATGGAGGAGTAGATGGAGCCAAAAGCGATTTTTTAAATTGAGGGTAGCAAAGGTGTTTTTGCATGCACTTATTTTAAGTAATCAGGATGTTGGCATCTTGCAGCGGTGAGCTGATTTCTTAAATGTCACATGAATGAGAAACCTGGTTTCTGGAATCATGGTACAGGATTAGAGAAAATCTGATATGCAGCCACATTTCGTCTAAAGAAAGCCAAATTCTTGGCTGCACATATTTGTAACTGGTTTTACACCACTGGCGTTACTGATATTGAATAGATTTAGTCGAAATCTAGATAAGGTTGTTTTCACATCTGAACTGCTGGCAGTTCTTTTTTATAATTCAAATTTGTGCTCAATCAAGGAAACAAAAAACTGCATAATTAATATGGTGCGTAACCTGCTGCGTATAAGCACAAATTTGTAAAATCTGTTGTTGTTAAAATGTAGAATATCCACAGAATCAGAATCAGGAACGCTTTATTCGCCCAATGCACAAGTGTACACAGGAATTTGACTTGGTTACAGTGCAAGGAATGGGGGATGGAGTCGGGGGGTATACACATATACAACAACAACAACAACAACAAAAAAACCCGATAAAGATCAGATATACAAACATAAAATATATATGTAATATAATATATAATAATATATAATATTATATATTTTTATATTGCTGCTATATATTGTTATGGCAATGAACATATTTACATTTGTACATTTGTAATCTTGCTTCCAGTTTGTCACAAGTATTTGATAACAACATTCAGACAATAATTTATATTTGATATAATAGAGGCTGATATATCACATATCTAAATTATCTTGATCCATAATATCAGTATCAGCGTCAGCCGAAAAAATTCCATATCCGCCGAGCCCTTAATCTTAATGTCCACTTTGCTGTGTTCCCTAATTGTAAAGTAAACATATTGATGAGCGAGACTACAGCAGCTTACAGGAGCCAGCATGAATGTGAAAGACATCATAGTGACGTGAACTGAAGGGAAAGGTCTCTTCATGAACATATAAGCAAGGTGCATATATAGATTAAAATATGTGTGCATGTTTCATATTAAGAGCTCTCTTTTTACATGTTGTTTTCTCCATTGCCTCCGTAAAATCAAATTCTCTGACGTCTCCTGTCTCTTCCTTTATGCAAGTCGCAAAACATCTCACTCCTGTGTATTTCTGCAGCTGCGTTCGCTTTACTGTGGGTAACATCTGTACATAGCCCCTTTTAGCATAATGCACAGTTCATGTATCTGTTATATTAATAGCTTTTTGGCTTTCAAACATAGATCTCTGCTATTTTGACTCTGTTCAAACATGACAGGACCATTATGGAAAGAGATGCAGGATAAGGGAGATCTGCAGCTGCTTTTTTCCTTCCCCACTCCTGGAAAACAGCATCAAGTGTGATAATATCATCAAGAAAGGAGAGTATTTACACGCACCGCCTTAGTGATGAAATATAAATCGTTTTGCAGTTGACCATTTTCAACATCATGGGGATTCTCACCCCTGCCGAAGTAACCCAGCTAGGATTCATCAGTAACCTCCCAAATATATTCTACTGTCAATTGTACAACCTGCACTTGGTGCACCCACGCCAATGCATAATTTTGAGAGTACTTTGAAAAAGCAAAGTTTGTTCTAGGTAATTGAATATTGCAAGTCAACCCTGAAAGCAGACAACATTGCCCTTTGTGCACTCATTCAGAAAGGTGGATTTGTACTCATCCAACAGCCGCCCTATTCACCTATTCATGTAATTTGCCACCCTCAGACTGCCGCCTCTTCCTCAAGGTAAGAAAGAAGCTCACTGGTAGTCGCCGGGCAACTGCCTACAGCAAATATAACATGATGAACTCTGAATGAAAGGGCAAAATCTGTCCGTGTTCACATGGATGGCAACCGCCTCTCGGTCCTACCGCCACGGTCGAAACCGCTTCTCCTCTGCCGCCCTTCACTCATCGAAATGACTGGAGGCAATGAGTTGGTGTGCGGTGGTGTGAAAAAGCCTTGAAGATGTCACTTTGAGCTCTTGGAAATCGCAATGGGCATTTTCTCATTTAATAGACTAAAAAAATCAATTGATTGATGATGAAAAAACACATCAGATTTGTCGATATATAATTGTTAGTTGCAGTCCTTGCTGATAATAATATAATGCTTACTCTCTCTTCACTAACAAATTCCGAATGGCGCAATCGTGTGACAAACCACATGTTCTTGCAAACCTAATGGTGACATTCATAGACATGGGAACACCTATGGGGAGCAAATGGAAAAAGACAAATCCTTGCAGACGTTCCCTTGGCTGAACTAAACGGTATTCCAGTGGAGAAGTGAGTCTGCAGGGAGACCTGATTGTTTGTGGTTGTCAGGTCCACTTATCCAGGCAAACCCCCGCTAGCTTAGTCTCGGCACTGATGGTAGTTAAATCTGAGCTGGAACCTCAAGCTTTTAGAGGCCTCTCAACCCAACCCTGTCAGGTTAATGGCATCTCACTCCCTAGAGGTCACAATCTACAGGCATTAGCCCTTCATCTACCTCTCTACCTCCATTTATCCATCTCTAGATGTCACCATCAAGCCATTAGCCCGTCCCCACACCTTCAGACAGAGGCAGAGGTGTCTTCATCAGGCTCTCAATAGCTCTGCCCTGTCACTATTAATATCTTTCTTCTTTCTGTCTTTCTCTATTTCTAACTCGTAGCCCCTTTTCCTCTCTTCCCACTCATTCTCAGCTCATTTTGAGGATCTAGTTGACAGAACAGAGAGGAAAGGAGTTGGAGGGGTGAGTCAAGAAAGAGCATCATCAAGGGCTTTCTCAGCTGGGAGCAAAACCCAGAGGGATACAAAAAAGAAACAAGAGCAGGGGTCGGTCAGTGTTTTGGAGAGGTGACATCCATCTCGGACACATTTCCCCAGTGTTATTTGTCAAAAAGGATTCTAGGCAGGCTTTTTAAAGGGAGACTTCCCTCTTTGTTTTCTCAAGAAATGTCTCATTTACAAAACGATGTGCACACGAGCAAACAGCAACCTTGCAAGTCACACCCCGCACAAATGTTTGGCGTACAAACAAAAGCTGAATTAAATGTGTGTTGGTGAAAACACGCCTAAGAGAAAAAACTTGAGCCTTAGCTGTGAAACAGTTAAAGAATTTGGTACAGTTTATCAACCTGTTTTTATGCACATCTTTGATTTGCCCCATAAAGAGATTTCAATAGAAATGCCAGAAATAAAAGAAACAGCAGAAATATTGTAAAATAATATGTATTTCTGCTGCAAGTTGAAAGAGAAGGTGTAATAAAGGATGATGAAACCCGATTTTTCTAATGCACCTTGATGTTGAGGTACCAGCTTCTGCAGACAAAACATTAATTCCATGCTTCTGCACACTATTTTATGCTTCCAATACACCTGGAGTGCACACACATAAAACAACCTTTAATTCTTCAGGGTATAAGACAAACCGTATCACAAACTGCCCCTGGAGGGCGTGAGATTTAATACATGTGGAATACTCAAATAAGAATTGTGTAACAGCTTTAAAGGGGATAAAACAGATAAGGTTTCTGCTTTACAATATGCTAAGACCAGTTCTCTTTCTCACTCTTATATGGGTGAATGTGACTGGGTCCCATTTCACCTGGAGTATTTATGAGATCCATTCATTCTCTGTGGTGGGAAAGACATTGTCTGAGTCAAGGAGTACAATAGGACCAAAGCCCAGACCCACACTGGGTCACTTTGCACCGCGGTGGGAGATCACAGGGGAGATTAAAAGTGGATCTATGGTGCTTGGTAGGAAGGAAGGACAAGATGGGGAGGAGGACTCTGACCTTCAGTGATTTTCTATTTCCCTCTCTCTCTCTCTCTCTCCCTCTCTCTCTCTCACACACACAAACACACACACAAACACACACATTTTAAGACTTTTATTCACACTCTCTCTTATAGCCACAGCATACATGTGATTGCTTTAGTGAAAGTTTTATAGCCATGGGCGAGCCCCTTGCGTGGCCGGAGGCGGGTTATGGGAAGTGTCTACCGCTGCAGCCAAGAGCAACCATCCACTTCCACTATTCAATTAAACCTCTGGCCTAAGTGGTGAGGTGGAATCACAGGGGAGAGTGGCGCACCAAGACAAATGCAAAAAACATGCACGCACATACAAGCAAACGCTGGAGAGCAAAGACCACAGTGCTCTCTCTCCACACACATGTACACACACCTGCATTTATATCTGGGATATAGTCACAGTCATCCTTGAGAACGCACTTGCACGCACACACACACACTTGCCCTTTGTTTTAGAAACAACAAAAGCTATCTACAGAAATGCAATACACAAAGGATTGAGAGGAGAGGAGAGGGAAGGAAATTGAAGCCATTAGAAGCCTTATTACTTTTTTATCAGAAACTGGAGGATAAGCTTGTAGAAAAGAGGGAGAAAGAAAAAAGAAGCACTATGAGAAAGATATAAAGGTGGGAGGGGGTGGAGGGGGAATAAAAAGGGAGAAGAGCAAGTAAGACGGAGCGATGCAAGTGAGAAGTAACAGGGTAGTGGAGCAAGAGAAGCAAATAGCTTCTCTTCTCTTTCTGACGAAAGAAGAAAGTCAAATGAGTAAATGAGAGAGTAAATCTCTGAAATCTTTGTCGAAACTGCTCTCTCGCTCTTTCCTTTAAAAGTTCCCAACCCCAGCTTTAATCTCACATTCATGACTTTTGTCATACTGACTTAGAGCAACAATATGTAACTCTGACCGCGACCCGCTGCTTACAAAAACTTAAAAAACAAAACTTAACGATGTGTGTTAATACGTTGCACAAAACAGCAATTTAGTAAAACTGGGTCATATTTTATGGAGAAACTGTCATCTGGTTTGCTCTGCCTCAACTCTGTGATTCACGGAGGTTCCTGAAAGCAACACGTAGGCTGCCTGCAGACCGAAGCTGCAGCTGCAGCACCGGGTCGTTGTTGGGGACAGCTCCACAAAATACAAGGCTGTAGACAGACAGAGCAGTCGAAGGGCATCAGAGGGAAAACCAGAGGACATTTCCTGTGTAAAAAATGACCCAATTTTACTAAAAGTGCTGTTTTGTGCAACATATTACTGTGCATCTTTAAGTTATGTTTTTTTTTTTGTTTGTTTGTTTTGTTTTGTTTTGTTTTTAAGCTGCAGGTCATAGTCAGAGTTACATATTGTTGCTTAAAGCCATCCCGTTGTTTAGCTTTATCATTATGAGCCAATCTATTACAAAGTGCAATAAGCTGAGTTGTATTGTGTATTGTGGTTGATGAAAAAAGAGCTAAAAAAAAGTGGGATTGATGCAGTGGAGGATGAACGTCAAGCTGCAAAGCTGCAATGGGTTTATCAAAGTCAGTTTAATTTCTCATTAATGTCTTTGTCTAGTTCTGTAGAATAGCATTATATTTGCCTGTTGAGGCAAAATGGTTGTAAATTTTTAGTGTTTTCATGCTCCCCTTGTCACTGTGGGAAAATAAAAAATCAATCTGCTTTGGCGTCGACATGAAAAGTGCCCACACATTTGGCGTCTCTGTTCATCTTTCCTCTTTGTGGCCATTTAAATGCCTCATCTGTAAGTTTGTTTTGTATGTGAGAAGTTATTGTGACTGAGTTGTTTTGGAAAATTAAATGCTATTAAACAGGCCGCGTCTCATTATCATTATAAATGACAATTAAATGATGGGTAATAAAAAGATTTTGATGGAATTTTTTTGATGGAATTTATGACCCTGTCTGTCAAGACGACTGACAAAGACAAAATCTGACGCCAGGAAGGAAAAGTGCAGAGTGGCTCTGTGTCCCGCTCCGCCTCTGCAGCCAATTTACTTGGCTCACACAAAGGAAGCTGTAGAGTAATTGTGAGAAGGGTAAATGTGCTTGTGTGTGTGTGTATGTGTGTGGATTGCTAATATTGATGAATGAAGGTGCAATGGATGACTCATGGGAAAGAGGGTCGATGCTGTTTTGTAGTGCCTGTGTGTATTTTTGTGAAGTCTGTGTTTATGCATGAAGGTGTGTGTTACATTCATTTGTAATACAGCTGCATTTTTCTGTGTCTGTATAATGCGTTTGTCCACTGTTGGATCAGTATTATATACAGCCAAACCTGTTTTTTGCTTGTCTCTAACTATATGCTGGCCCACCTGCGGACTGAGAAGCATAAGCCACTTTTTTGCATCGGGGTCAGGGTCGATGTCAACTTTGCACTGTGGAGGAATACTGTGTATTCAGGTTGCTACCTCAACCTTCCAACATAAACCCAGTGTGGCTCAACCGTCTCTCTGTCACTGTCTTTCTTACTGTCTCTCTGACATAGTCACACAAGCTTGCAGTGATGCATCATCCGAAAATGAGGAGACATCTAATAGGCAGGCAGGGGAAGTGACTGGAATGCAAATTTTGTTGTGCAACTGCTGGAACAAGCAATGTGAAATTGAATCAGCACATGCGTGCACGTAAACACAAACACAAGTGCATGCAGTGTGTGAGACGTGTAAACGCCATCACATAGGTAATGTGCATACAGTACTGATGATAACGCCACAGCAGCAATTGGAGTCCAGTGATGAACCTGCAAGGACTTTCCAGGTACATGCCCTGTAAACACACTCCAACACCAAACAGACATGTGCAGTAAACACACACGCACGTTGTACTAGGACCAGACCAATGTATTTGTTTGCAGATATTTTCAGCCAATATTGACGTTACTGTATATTGGTATTAAATGCTGCTAAATGAGCCAAGCTAATTAGTGGTGGGCGAGCTCTGCCCATCTTGTTACTGCAATAAAAAATGCAATTAATTGCAATTAAGTATTGCAATTCAGCGATTAATTGTGATGAAAAAAAAACAAATAGTTTGACAGCCTTATATACATATATATATGTGTGTGTGTAAATAGATAACCCTAACCCTATAGAGAGAGAGAGAGAGAGACACAGAGAGAGACATAGAGGAATGGACGGACAGACAGACAGACAGACATCCAGATACATGTACAATAAACACACACACACAATTTGTACTTCCTCACTGTGTCAAACTGTGTGGTAGTTTTACACTGCAAACTGAAAACAGGTGACGATACCGTAATGATACCATACCCTGTGTGTGTGCATGTGTGTGTGTCTCACAGCCCATTATCTATGACTTAGTGCCCGTCGCCAACACTGACCGGTCCCTGTGGTTAAGTGCCTGTAATAAAGGTCTTAAGTGTTTTGGGCAAGCGTGAAACTTAGAGGCCATTTGCTGAAAAAAACCCCAAAACTCAGGACTCCCCTCTCACCTCAGCATCAACCCGTGTATAGAAATGATTCAGCCTGAGGTAAGTGTGATCTCACCCCTCGCAGATTCGTAGGAAGGATAAGAAACACACAGATTTATGAAATGTAAATAGCTGCCTGGAGGAGACTTATTTACCTCTTGCAGATGATGGGATGTGATGATGGGATGTGATGGGGGGGGGGGCTGACATCGCTTGGAGGTAAAGCCCTCTCATCCTATTTATTTGACAGTCACTGTTTAATCTTCAGTGCATTGATCAGTTATCCAAAAGAGTGAAACATAACAGGAATGAGTGAGAAACGTGCATTTGAGGTTGGGGTGGTGCGGTCATGCAGATATTGGAAACAAATGTGTTACCAAAACTTGATATCACTGTGATTCGTGTGGAATTCATCCATAAAACCTTTGATCAGAGCGTGAACCTACAACTCTACCTTTGCCGAGCTCAACTGATGTGGATTATACAAAACACTCAGCCTCATTTAGCCTCTCATCCCAGTCTGTTAATATCACGCTTACACCTCAGGTTCTCCCTCATGTTTGGAAAAGGTGGAGAGGCCTGGCATGATGCAGCAAAGATTATTGGCATTCATATTCATTAGGCCAAAGGGAAGGAGGAGTACTGCTTGTTCTTGTGTTGTGGCTGTGGTGCCAGCATCTCTTTTTTGGCTTGCCAAGGCTTCAGCAAGCGTGGGATGGAGGATCTGTGAGGTTATTGGCCCTCACTAACAAGACTCACAGAAGAGGTCAATCCTCGTTTTTTTTTTCTTCTTCTTTTTTTTAACCCTTCATATAGTTCTTCTCTCACTGTTTCTCTCTGTTTCCATTTTACACATTCCCCAGAGACAAAGGATTTTAACTTGCATTACAGCCTCTACTGAAATCCGGCTTTTGTATTAAATTTTAAAAGGAACAAGGTTATATTTTGCATGGAAATGCCTTGGAAGCCAGGCAATCAGACGCTAAGAGATGAACTGTGTGTACTCACCACAGGGATTATTATATGGCTTAATAAATAAAACCCCCTCAAGATCGTTGGCCTCTTTACATTACTCAGTAACATCTTCAATTCATCTTGCGTGCCATTTTCATATCCTGCTAAATGGCTTAAGGAGTATTATAAACATTCGGGGTGTGTGGGATTAGTCGACCTGTCAGTTAAATGTGCTATTCTTGCTACAGTTGGCACCAGAAATACTGGACAGTTAAATGTAGTATTGTTGTTTTATTAACACAATTGATTAAAGTTCGGGATTTTCAGCCATTTAACATGCAATTTAATTATTGAAGAATGAGATAAGCAGATTCAAATAACTTTTTTCTAATATGTCCAATATTTTTGGACAATATTCAAACTTAAAGATTGATATATGTTAAATTTTAGCCATTTTCTGAGAGTTTTTCTGCCTTTAAGACTTGCCTTTTAGTCTAAGTTTGAACCTACATTCAAATTTCAGGGAATTTAGTCATGAGCA
>JAQFJA010000014.1:4986187-5006495 GCA_029874485.1 Naso brachycentron
TATTTTATATTTTTGTTTTTAATTTTAATTTTTCTTGAGGTTATCACAGCGTATTTCATGAAGGTTTTTTTTAGTAATTTAATTCATATGGAATAAGTGTAAAAACGTACTACCATGGAATAACTTTGAAGAACATCTCATGTCCACTAATTTAATGTGGGAGGATATTACTGTTCTTTCCGTCTCCTTGAAGACCCGAGATGACTAACGAACACTTCCACTCCACTTGTATCTGTACCTCAGAGCTCACTCATTCAAATTGGCTCCATAAGAGTCTGTCTTATACCTTCTCTCATCTTTATCAGTGTAAAGTGTAGTTTGACATTCCTCGCCATGCCTGCTGAAACAGAGCTGTCATAACACACACTTATGCTCATTGTAGCACGTCTGTACCCACCAATCAAAACAGCTTTGCAACTACGCTTCAGTGAGAAGGAGATGAGCCCTTGTGGATATTCTAAAGATAGGTTTGAGGTTAATGTTGAAGTTCCCTCTGTTCCTGTTCCACTTTCCCATTCAGAAATGTATGTATTTTCCATCTTACAAGCAATAAATGCATTTGCTATACATCATTTTAGGCACAGCCACTCTGACAGGGCCCTGCTTGCTCTCTGAATTACAAAAAAAAAAAAAAAAAAAAAAAAACAGTTGAAGGTGAATGTGGGAGATGGTCACGAAAAGGAACAAAGTGATGGAGTGAAAGGAAGGTGAGCAGAGGGGGAGCACAAAGCTGAAAGCAGAGGCAAGGAGGCTGCATTGTGTGACCCCCATCTGGGACATAAATGGCAAAGGCAAGCGGCTTTTGGTGTCTTGCTTTTGAAGGACCTTAGCCCTTCATCTCGTCCCGCCCGCCCAGCTTTGCAAAGGCCATTCTGCCCTTTTTCTTACAATGACAACACTCTTCTTTCCAGGACAATGCATCATAGAGCCGATTTCGGCTCTGATCTGCATTATAAAAGGAGCCTGGTGCAGCAGGTAGGAACAGGACAGGCCAGGCTAATTGTTCAATGTGTGTAGACAGGTAGAGGGCACAGAGAGAAAGAGGGGTTGCCCTTAAAAGAGTTTTAGTTTGATGCTGAAGAATGACTTGACTTTAAATTGGCCTTGGAACTGTAGAATTCTCAGAGTAACAAAAAAAAAAAAACAAACAAAAAACAACACACATGTAGAAACCATGTTTTAAGTTCACAAGATGCTACAAACTAAGTGTTAGCACCTACAAGTGAACAAGTCATAAACAAGTTAGTGAAAACATGCAAATTAATGAGGAGCTAAAAATTCCTGAAAAACTTAAAATAAACCCATGATGTGACTATTTTAAGGCATTATAACTAGAAGTGTGAATCTTCACTAGCCTCACAGTTCAATTCGATTACTATTCATCTGTCAACGATTCGGATTTAATTTTCTACTCACTGCACAGTGCACATGACTACTTTTTCTTTAATTAATACAAGCAGTCAAGTAAATCCAAACTCCCCTTTTATTTAGACAGTGCTTTCAGAAGTAAATCATCGTCCGTTACATATTGATTTTCTATTTGTGGAGCTTCGCATCCTGTTCACTCACTCAAGACAGCGCACCAGTGAATAACATGACGTTATATATGCCGACACGGGGGGGGGGTGTTGGCAATTTGGCTTTTAGTCTGTCAGTAAAACCAATGAAGAAGATGCGCATCCCATTGTCTTAGAGGGAGAATGTCCATATGTCTATTCAGAGTGTAAACAGGGATTAAATGTAGCCTAAAGTGATGTTGGCTGCTAACTTGAAAGTGAACATGTGTGTGTATGCTG
This sequence comes from Naso brachycentron, assembly GCA_029874485.1. Classification (NCBI taxonomy): domain Eukaryota; kingdom Metazoa; phylum Chordata; class Actinopteri; order Acanthuriformes; family Acanthuridae; genus Naso; species Naso brachycentron. The sequence continues at coordinate 4,987,984 of JAQFJA010000014.1, forward strand.
ACAATGAGCAGCTTAACACGAGCAAAGTCGTTACGCCTCCTGCATTCTTAAAATCTGAAGACTTAACAGCGTTACCGTAACATCGCTAACAGCAGGAGCTAATCCAGCTAACAGCCACAATGTTAATTGCACTGCAACCCTTTTTTGGTCACTTTGCTGTTGTCAGTATTGACTGCGCATGCTACTGGACAAGCGTTTCGGATAGTTTTATACTCTGACGCTAACATTTACTACCTCATCTAAATGAACATTGGAAAGTATTTGGTGAATCTTTTGTTTTGTGTGGGCAGCAAACTCTCGATTATGTCGTGTCTCTGCGTCGATGCTGAATCTTCCAGGATCCCATTTCGATGCATCTTATAATCGAGACATTTTCACACCTCTGATTAAAACCTGTTTTTTACAACTTTCCTGCCATGTATATTCTTTAATGATCACTCCCATCAGCAGTTAATTGTAATTGTTTGCTAAGATCAATAAGATCATTTCCGGATCATTATTTTAAACAAACTTCCAGGCTGACCAGACATGTTCAAACAAGATAATAAAGTTGAACAGTAAAACCATCACTCAGTCTTTCTCTTATACAGAATATAAACTAACTTCTTGGTTCAGAATCTGTATATTTATAATGCAGGGATTTAACAGGGGTTTCTCCAATACTGATACCAGTACCAGTAATGGCCTCCAATACTGCCTAAAATACAGACAAGGAAATGGGTGATGCACATTCACATCCACATCCATAACTTGGCATCTGTATGAGGTTAGTAATATATAACTGAAAAAAACAAGTTTTCTTTATGTTTTATTTATTTTTCAGATGCACTTGTGTTGTATTAGATCAGTACTTGGTATCAGTCGATATGCAGTGGTTATGGGTTAGTAGAGAGCAGATTTGGTATTGGATAGGCAAAATTTTACATGGAACATTTCTAATTTTAAAGCTTATGTTGGATGCACTCTTTCAGTTTTACTTCGGAAAAGTGATTTAGAAAATGTGTTGGATAAATGTGACCCTCTTATCATCTGTCTGATCACCTGAACACTCAAATACCAGTTGTGTTTCACGTCGTGACTTTGCTCCCCGATCCTGCACTGACTTTGATTATCCTTTAAAGACATTAGAAAGCAGAGTGATGCGTGACTTTGGAATAAGTATGGTTTCCAGCAGTGGCAAAAAGATATAACACAGTATAATGGATGTAACACAATATACTGCAGCAGTGTTTTACAGACAGTAGCACACTACCAATACTTCAACTGTTGCCAGACTCAAGGACTCAAAGATTCTCCAGGCGCTTGCCGTTGTTCCCTCAAGCACCGGCTTTGTCTCCATTTTGCTCTTATTCCACAACAAAAACCCTCTGTTTCCTGAGCTCCTGTTGCAGCTGCATATACTGTTATACAGACAGTACAGAGCAGCAATAGTTCGGCTTTGCAAAGAGCATTTCACATGTTATTAAAAGGAGTCATTATTCTTCATGGCAGCCAGGGACTGCTGCACTATATGCAATGGTGAATACATGTTGGTCCACACCTGATCTATAACTGCAGGGGCTGGGAAAGAAATGGAGTGTGTCTTGTTGGTGCTGTGTGAGGAGGCACAATGAATGGAGAGCCATCTGATATATGAAGATGACGCTGTATAGATGCAGTGTGCGTTAGGGAAAGACAGGGAGTGTATGCAAGAGTGTAGGAGGAGTGTTCGCTCTGACACGGACATACTGCACATATAGTGTATGTACATGCACGCATGCTGTAATGCTACATAAATCATGTGTGTTTGTGCGTGTGCACCTGCGGGTGCTTCTATGTATGAGGATGTAAAAAGACAGCTGATAGGATGTCAATCACAGGTGCTTCACCCGTCACCGTGGAGCTGCCAGTGAGGGATGGCTCTGACCTTCAGCAGTGACAAGGGAGCAAGGCAGCACAATTAAACTGCACTTGTGCATCTCTCCTGTTCTCTCACTCTGCCTTCCTCTAGCAATTCGTAGACGACAGGCCGCACCCACCTTCTTTCAATTCCCAGAGTTCAATGTCACTTGATGAGTGTGCATCATTTCATGTTAAAACTGAGGAGGGGAGGAACTAGACGTGACATCCACTTTTGTCAGTGGATGAGTGATGGAAAGGGAAAAGGAGGTTTACAAGATGAAATTTCAAGTGAATAGATTACAGGCAAGTGATGAAGGAGTCAAAGAAATGGGGACAAAAATCAAAACAATAAGACAATTGAACAGGTTGTAAATAAACCCCTAATTTAGTCAAATATATATCGATGGGATAAATGAAGGTGCAATATAAAGTTACTACCAAAATAACACACATTTTCGTGAACTTCCCGTTGTGCAAACCCTTTTTTTCTTGGAATTACTTATGACACTTTCATTTTTGCATCAAATTAAATCCTCACCCTGTTGGCAGAGGTGCAAAAGGTGTTCATTATCCTGGGCAGGCTTAAGTGTACAACATTATAAATTCCTCACTACAAGTATAAGATCTGACCTTAAATTCTTACAAAGGTAAAAGCTGTAACATGTATTTCAAATATCAGAAGTAAAAGTACTGATTGTTCAATAAAATGGTACATGCCAGTGTTTTTATACGACATTTTCTGATTAATATAACTGCTGCAATGTGTTGCATTTAACAGCTGTAGTTGAAGTTTTTGGGTCAACATACTCAAAAACATTTCGACACTGCCTGCTGAGCCCTTTATTTTAGCAAAGCTGCACATCTGTTTTCACAGCAGTCATTTCGACCTGTCACTGCAGAAAAACACAGGTAGTAATCGCATTAACAATCATCAGTTCAATTAGATCCGATAAGCTAGCCAGTGAGCCAAAACACACACAATACCACGACCTACTCCAAGTTAAACAGCAGCAAAGTGGCTGGTCATGAAGACAGGCCCCAAAATTCTACTTCCCTTCGATCCTGCAGACTACTAATTGCACAATTTCACCAAAAAGACACCCTCTAGGGAAACAGCCACAAACATGCACGTGTTAATGGTCATGAGCCCTGTCAGAGAATAGATGCACCCATGCTCTTCCTGCTGTGGAAAGAAAAAGGTTTGAGCACTTAAGTACATAAGTGCAATGTTAGAATAACTAATAGTACCAGTGGTTAGAGCTACAAAACTGATTTAAAATGGTAGATGTTTAAGTGAAAGGTTAGCTAAACACAGAGCTATAAGAAAGGAGCGCTGCTGAGAGGAGAGCAGAGGCGAAGAAAAACCAATGGTGCAAGGTCAAGAGATCACTAATATGAGAAAATAGCAAGCAAGTTCAGGATGGGTAAAGGACAGGTTAAGCCCCACATTTCACTGCAAGGGTGTGATCCTCACATAGACACCGATGATGCTGGACCACTGATGGATGGTCCAACCTCGGCCCTCTTTGCAGTGTCATTAGGCAGAGAGGTTTGCAGGACTTGTCTGAATGCAGCGTGCAGTACGACAAAACGCATTCATCATCAGGCTCCTGAAGCCATCAAGAGCAACAATCAGATGGTTCGTATTCTGCAGCTATAGGAAGCGAAGATTTCAACACGTACAATCTATTGATCATCACCTCTAACAAAAGCATGTGATTGCTTTTGCTGTGGCATATCTGCTAAGAAGACTTTTGGAGTCATGGAAGTCACAATATATGTGTGATTTATCTCTGTTTTTTCCATGTTCTGTGTGTGTAAACTGGAACTCTAACAGGAATTTCATATTCATAATTTAAGTTGGATGATGCATACACTTAATAGGGTTACAGACGGTGACTAATATCCCTGACGGTTAAACAGAAATTTTAATTTTGACTAGTCAACTAGTCTATGAACAAGAAAACACTCAGAAAACCATCTAAACTGAGCAAAATTCAATCTACAAGGTAAAACGTTTTAAAAGTTTTCCATGTATTTAGAAGCCGCATTTATTGTTAAGATTGTGCACATTAGAAAACAATGAAATGAGTTGCATTATCTTTTCCAAACAGTCTGCATTACAGCATCTGTGGGCTGGAGTAGCCAGTGTTTTAGAGTTGTTCCGATACCAATACCAGTATTGAAAAAAGCCTCCAATACTGCCGAAAATGTTGGTATCGGTATTGGCAGGTTTGCCAGTCTGTGCACCAGTCAGACACCATGTAATTAGTTAGCCACAAAATGGTACCCAGCTTCTTTACAATTAGCTCAGTTAGTTCTGACTGACATTACATACCTGAAATCAAATCTTTCTTTTGCACTCTAAAACAGTACTCAGGAAGATGCGCTGTGCTTTCACGGGCGACTACTTTTAGAGCAAAGAAGAAGAAAGTAGAGAGCTGGCAGAGCCACCAAAATGTCTATATTCAGCAATTTTTTACACGGGAAAAGAAATAGTTTTTTATACATTTGTATCGAATCAGTATTTGGTATCGGCCTGTACATAAGTTTGGGTATTGGAATCAGTATTAGGAAGGAAAAAATAGTATCACAACATCTCTAGTTGTAACACTTGTCTGCTGTATGTTGCTAGCAGTAGCTTGCTCTCCAACCAGGTTTACATCTAAATGAACTTGACCTTGTTATAATTTTCCTCTTCATCAAAATACTGCCTAACTGAACTGATTTTTCTTCGAGCTGCCATCTCTCTTTGTCCCACTGAAATTTCACTTTTCTACCTGCTGGAATGTGCAGGCGGAGGGAGAGGTAATTGTCTGTAGTGGAGGCTGTCTGTGTAACATTGAGATGCAGCGTTCTACATTGTTAAGTGAACAGTTACTAACCAACTAGTATTTCTGGTGCTGACTAGTGAGGGAGCGGGCATTAAAAAGTTTAATTGACTAGTTGTCTGCATCCCTAACACTCACATGGTATGTTCCTACAGTCTGTGATACCCGAACTGGCCCCCAGCATTGGTTTTATCTCAGCTCTTTTAGAATGAAATGGATCCCACTACATGGCAGAGATACAGAACACAAGGGCAAACTAATTTTCTCTTTGCTCTGCAGCTGAACTGGTCCAACTGTAGCTTCAAACAGAAGTGTAAATGTGCCTCAGATGACACAAAATCTTCGTTTTTTAAATTTCTTTCGCTGATGGGTTTAAACCCTCTGAGGACGACAAGGGAATTCTGTAGTTTGGAGGCTTAAGGCAGATTAGGATCCTGATAAATCCTACATTGTTTTTTTTGTTTTTTATCTTTTTTTCCCCTCCCTGGACTAGATGCAATGCTTGCACTGCAAATCATAACAGAATTTACACAAATAATAAACAGTGCTTGCCTTCTAGTATCAAGAGAAATGAATTGAGTGTGTGATTTAAAAAAAAAGAAAAAAAAAGTGAAAAACTTTTCCATGAATGCAATAATAAAAATTCAAGAGAGAACACAGATATGGCCACACAGCATTGAAAGTCTGGCTCGGGTCAGCATATCAGCAGATTGGCAGGCCTGCTGTGTATGAGGTCTCTTTGGGAGTGCTGGGACATTATGCAGTGTGATGGAAAATGGGCGCTGTAAGCTGGAGTGCATCTTACATAAATTGAACGGGAAAACTATTTCTTTTTTTTTTTATTCTATACAAGTGAAGTGGTGGAGGAGTAGAGCTCGCTGAGAGCAGCCGAGTGGCTGAGTATGAGTTTGGAGTGTCCACTTTGAGACAGATGCTCATCAAACAATGGCAGACATGGTTATGGAGGTGGGAGGCAAAGCTGTCAATCACGGCGCGGCCAATACACTTCCATTTGAGGGAGCTGTCAGTCACCTGTTGGCAGGGTTGTCACTAGAGAGACTGGGAGGGAGGGAGAGATTGGGTAGGAGGGCTGGAGAAAGCAGGAGGAGAGAAAATTATTTGCTAATCTAGCAGGAGAAGAGCCGGCATTTTCTGTTCCTGAAATCACTGCCTACAGCTGCTGCACGGCTAAAGAGGATGTTAATAAATTAGATAATTACATTAATAATCTCAGTTTCTTTCTCTTTGGTGGCACCTATGGCATCAAGCAGTAATTGCAGGTGTATTTTCTGACCCTACCTTCCAGATATTCAAACAGAGTTTCTTGTGTAGTATCTGTGGTGTTGCACTTGTTTTTTAAAGCTGGAGTAGGCGAGGTCTGGAAATCAAGCTAGCTGTGGCATGTGATCTCTAAAGAAGCAACTTCACTGAACACTCCAGCTCTTGTTTTATTTCATTAGCTGTCGCTCTCTCTCTCTTTTAAGGGCAGTTTACGCCAAAGATTCACGACGAGACACAAACATTTGCAGGGAAAGTTGCAGTGGAGTAAACTGGTCTGTCTCAAATTGTTAAGTCATGAGATGCCAGTTTTAGAATGTAAGGCACTTCACTTGTTTCAACAGCCAATCAGCTCATAGTGACGTTACCTGGCACTGAGAGGAGCAGCCAAATGCAACATGCACTCTCTGAAATGACCCGTGATTGGCCAGAAGTCCCGTCACAATGAATACAGAGCCAAAGAGAGGTGCAGAAGTCTATTGTTCTCTCAGATCACCTGAATTACAATATACTAAAAGGTTATTATGGGATTTTGGCCCAGTGACACCAAAAATAAACTGCCGACCCCCAAGCTTTAAATGTCTTCGTTTGTCATCAGTCTCAATCTTTTATTAGTGCAGCAGTAGCAATCCTTCACTAACAGAAACCAGAGACAAGCCCTCACTTCAGTGAGTTGAGAGGCGGGTTGGTTGCGTTAGCTTCGTTGATCAACAACGTCTTGCTGATGGAAAGCAAGTTAATGTGCACCGCTTGTGATTTTTACCAGGATTGTTGCCATAGTCAGCTGGTTTGTGACACTACAAATGATATCAAATTAAAATCTTTGTGATTTTTATTTTAATGCCATTTTCCCCCCAAAAAATATCATATTAAAGGAATAATTTCACTTTTTAAAATATGTTCCTCTAGTTATCTAAGAGTTACATGAGATTATCAGTGCCACGCTCACATCTGAATGGAACCTATCAGCTGACTGATATGGTTGCTTCTTACAACTTATGACATTGTTTAGGTTGCACTTTTAAGACTTGGTCTTCTTTTTCTTTTCACTCAAGAGCATTTCCCCTCAGTCTGGACGTCACATCAACAGAAGTTCAGTTTGGATAAAACCTATCATTCAGTCCAATTTCTGCTCCTGTGTTGACAGAAAAACAAAACAAAACTAAAAAACTCGCTTAAACTCTTCACCCCACCCTCAGACACGTCTTTCAATGCAACCTCGGTTTCAGAGTTTTTCACCACAAACAGACCTCAGTGCCTTTGATTGAGAAAAAAAGCTGTTCTTGCTTAACTCGTACTAAGAAGACAACAGCAACATTGAATTCCAGTGATAATCACTTTCTTACTGATTTCTGACTGAGCTGTGCAGTTCAGTTAATGTAGATGTATGAAAATATTGTGTTTTGGAAAGTTCAAGTCAGAAGTTTGACTTTTGAACTGTGCTCCTCAAAGTATCAGCAAGCTTTGAAAATTATACATATTATTCTAGATCCTTTCCATCCCTGTCATATCCTGCCTTCTTCATGCCTCATGCACACATCTCCCCTTGAGTGACCCTCCAAACCCCAGCGCATTAAAAAATGGACCTGCCAAAACTTCCTACGATCAAGAAGGAAAACCCACATGAACACTAGAGTGCTTTAACTAACCGATTTCCAACAAGCTATGTTATTTATCCCAATCTGTTTCTGGGATATTACATTGAGGATAAATGTTGTAGAGGTCGTGTTGTTTTTGATAGCAGCCTCCGTCTGGATAAACACTTCAAAACACTTGTGCTGTCCTGCTTCATTCCACTCAGGAAAATTAAAGAGGAAGATTAAAGTCTTTCCTTTCAAGAAAACCTGTAAACTGTCACGTACACGCCTTCGTAATATTCCATAGACTCATATAATATAACTCTGTGTACTCTGGCAACCTTAGAAAGCATCTCTCCTGCCTGCAGCTTGTCCAAAATATTTCCTGTCATCATCAGACCAAATTTAAGATCTTACAAATTACTTTTAGAGCTCGTATGACCACAATTCATCTTATTTTCTTTTGAAGTCTGAAAAAAGTTTAAAGTCTGACTAGCATCTTGCATGGTAGCTCCCTTGTGTGTGTGTGTGTGTGTGTGTTTGTGTGTATGAAGGGGTGTTTGAGAAGCAAAACTGTTAAGCTCTTTTGATAAAAGTTCTAAATGCATTCCTTCAAATGTAATCCACTGCAAAAAAAAAATTTTGTCAACAAACGAGTTTGCCCAGTTGTAATGGAAATGTTAAAATTCTTTTTTTTTCATCCACGCACTTTAAAGTGAAACTATGTAACCTTTAAAAAAAAACAGATTTTCTTTTTTTCCTAAATGAAAACTTGAATTCATCAGCAACAAAATGTCGCCTTGCTGCTACAAACTGTTATTGTTTGTACTGTATTGATTTAGTATTGTTTTTTTAAGTGTTGTACTTGTTATGGCCAACTTTATCCAACATTAGACATTTTTCACTTTGTACCTGCTGAGTTTTTACTTTATGACCATTTTCTGTTTGTGTACTTGCCCAGCTGTTTGTGCATATTGTCATAGCACTCTGTGAAGGAAAATGTATTCACAGTAGTGCTCCTCAAGTCCTCTCAACCATGTTGGCATAAGAAAGGAGTTTTAAAGTTCTTATTTCCTGAGTGTTTTGCCTTCCATTTACACATAGCCATTTTTTTCTATTATCACTAACATGTCAAGGAGAGTATTATTGCACTGTAGCTTTGGAGGGAGTTTTGAGTCCTGCAAGTCCTTCAGTTTGCTCAAGAGTTGTGAGTTTTGTATTTAAAAGGCAGAAAGATAGTGCACATTCTCTAAGACATACACACACACACACACACGCACACACAGAATGCTCATGGACTCTTTGTCCTCTCTCCTCTTGTCCCATCTCTTTGATCTTTATGAGATTATTGTGTTAAAAAAACAAAAATCATGAATGCTGTAAAGGGCATCACAGTTTGCCACTTTCTACTCTTTTGACGTGACATGGCAGACTGTTTTGCATATTACAGAATTTTGCTGCAAGCCTGCATGAGGCAAAGTATACAGCAACAGTGCTTTAAAGCAAACATCCAGTCCTAATACCCATCCAATAAAGAGTCTGGCTTAAGAGTTTCTGTGTGCAGTGATGTAAATAAAACCCTTGTTTTCCCCCCATAACCTAATCCTTTGGCTTTATTACACAGTTTAGCATCAAAAAATGTTATTTTACTTATTGTCCCTCCAGCTCTATCAGCGCTTTGCTCCACCAACCCACTTTTTTCTTTTCATCCTCCTCTTTTACGCTTCATCGGCTTTCTGTTATTCTTTCCTGTGACCTATGTGCTCTGGCACAATATACTGTGGTCTGATCACAAATAATACTTAAATTGAAAGCTTGTTAATGAAAGATTATGATTCTACTGAAAAGCCACAGTGGGCTTTTGTTCCATGCCCATGTATAGTACAAATAACCCAGCACAAAAGGAACAAACGTTGAACCCAGCAGGAGAATGAAAGACTTCAGCAGAGCTTTTGTGCTCATATTTAAGCACATACCTTTGACCAGAAATTATGACTGCTCCACTAATAAGCACAACAATATATATCTTTAAAGCAAGAAACATAATGGAGGGAATGAAAAAAGTAAAGGAGAACAAGACTTGACATAACATAATATTTAGTCCACTTAAATGCTGCACTTGTGTTCATTCCTGCTGCTTCATTTTGGATCTCCAAACACTTCTAAATAGGTCCTCAGGCAAAGCAATCAGAGGGGAAAGAAAAGCAAAGGGGGTAAACCAAGCATGATTACTGTGAGGGAACACGGCAGGAGGTCAAAGAAAAATGTATGGCAGAAGGTAAGAAGGAGCTAATTGGCTTGCTGAGCAGTGAAACCAGCCCCATCCATTCTCTTGGCTTTATTAAGACATGCCCTTCATTAGGTGAGTACAAAGGGGACGGAGCGATGATCACATTTATCCCAGGGAGGTGAAGCGGGGCTTACAGAGAGTGTGTGTGTGAGTCTGTGTGTATGCTGGCATGTGTCACAAGGGGACAGAGGGGGGGTCTCCATGTTTATATGTATGTCTTTGTTGCAGCGTGTGTGAGTGTCAGAGGATGAGCAAAAAGAGAGACAGGGATGAGATGGATGAGGTGAGCGACGTGTGCATGCATGCAGCTCTGTTTGTGTGGAGACGTTGTCAAGATCCCAACAGCACATCAAGCGGTGTGTGTGTGTGTGTGTGTGTGTGTGTCTGTGCGGAAAATACATATGTTATTGTGCACTCACTGTTTGCATTAAAGCACGCATGGCTCCGCAGACATATACAGACTGATGCACACACGCACATTCTTATGCATACTGTATGCTGTATAAGCAAACATACTCATGTTCAAATGCATGGACATGCATGGACTCACAGACAATCAGCAAACACACACACACCCATTGACTCACCAGACCTGCACATCAGGGGTTGCGTTCACTCGGAGGCTAGAGATGGGAGTTAGCTTTTAGCTCCATGTGAGTAATAAATGTGTTGTGCATCGTCCCAGTTAAATAAGTAATGTAATAAAGTGATAGATGGCATTTAGGGTCCAGGGTGAATTTTGTGTCATTGTAATAAGAGATAGCCTTGACCAATGTATCAGTTTGCTGATATTATTGGCTGATATTGCCCTCTGGCAAATATATCGGTATCGGCTAATATGTTCTCTGGTTTGTGCTGTTATTAAACCTTTTTTAAAGCTGGAAAAAATGCTTGGACTGGTGATTTTAAATAGTGTTATTACATAATCTGCCTGGCAGTGGGTGGTCCATCATTTAGAAGCTTTAATTAATTGTAAGGTGCTGGAAGATCAGGGAGTTCAGCTGATAAATATCCATACAGTCAGTGCAAGTTTCACTTTAATTTGCCAAGTTTTCAGTCTGCTTCCGTTACATGTCTTTGTCACAAGTATTTGATCACAAAATTCAGTCGATGATACATTTTATATATCTTCATTTTTTTTGCTGCCTTATATCGGTATCAGCATCAACCCCCAAATCTCATATGGAACGGGCCCTAATGAGAGACGCACATGAATAAAATACTAAGAGGAGAGATATTGGGTGAAGAAGAGACAGAAAAAGCCTAATCTGAAATGTAAGAATGTTACGCAATATTTATTGAGACATCTCGACTCCCCTTTGATCTCACTAACAGCTGCTATGTTGCACTAACAAAGACTGACTAAAACTCCAGTTTTAGTGCATTAAAAGCCTTCTAACAAGGCCATGAAGTGGAATTGTTTTCTGTTGTACTTAACAGTAAACAAGTGTTGAATTGGGAGAGATTCTGGATAATGGCCTTTCCTTCAAATTACCTCTACGATCAAGTGCTGTTGCATATTGACCTGCACTAATCATCCCCACTAAGTGACGGTAAGTCACTAAGTGGCAAATAAGACAATTACTTTGAAAATATCTCTTTAAAAGGGATTTAAAAAAAAAAGAATTCATATTATCACCTTTGGATGACTTTAAAAGGCATATAGGCCAAATGTGTAACTTTTTTGACTGCATTAAATACAGGGCTGGCTTTTAATTCAAATGTTTTTGCTTTATGTGTTTGCACTAAAGAGTGAACATTCATCCTGATCTCAGAAACAGAAGTTTGACAAAGAAAAAGTCTCACAGGGTCTACTTGCTAGCTTTTTTTCTGAGGTGACAACTGAACAAACTGTAATGGAGTGAACCGGTGACCCGATGAAGACCGTGCAATCTGGAAAAACGTTCAGCTTATCACAGAGAAAAGGACTGGCACGTCCTACAAACACTCTGAGTAACACATCAGCTGCAGTCTTGGACACTTTGTCTCCTCAGTTGTTTCCTGGTTTGTGTTTTCACACATTTTTTCTTCATCCCAGATAGAAATTGTGAGGTCTGTTTTTGAGTAAACAGAACTGACAAACTGAACCTTTTTGAACGTTGTACTTGTGTAACTTCCACAAATTGTACTGAAATGAGTAATTTTAAGCAATAACGGAGAAAATGACTTTTTTTTGCTGCATTGAATATTAATGCTCATGAACACTAAAGATCATGTTGATGATGCTGTGCTGTCAGGCTTGGGGGCTGTTTGTAATATTTTAGCTTTAACAGAGCTAATTATCAATTCCTGCAAAATACGAAATTTCATTTCTTAATGGACCATACCAGTATATTTTTGACTTCTCACTATAGCAGCGATCGCCTCTATCTTCTACAATTGTTCAGATTCGACCATGAGTATATTTTAGTAGATCTTAGGCTGCATTTTTAAGCTCTATTTACTGCCATCCATGTTGAAACAGTGCATAGAATCATTATAGGACATGTAAAAGTTGCTAGGTGTGGGTAATTCACCCCCTTCCACCTGCCCCCCTATTGCCCAGGGACTGCAGATGGAAATTAGCATAACTGCTTTAATCTGGTGCAAAGTATCTTTTCTCAATTAGATCAGTTTTCTTTTTGCACATGATCTCTGTTAAATAAACTAAACTAAACCAAAGTAATCCTCCAAAGAGTGTCTGCATTTATTTGGTCAAATATCGCTGAGCAAGAGAGAGAGAGAGAGGGGAGCTGTTGAGACGAAAGTTATTACGCCTGGATAAATAGTTCCTTACAAGTGCTGCCCTCCTAGCTTAAAAATTAGCATGAAGAATGATTTTGACACTGATGTTCTTTTCAACTAATATTGTCAGCCATTTCCAGGTATTTTCTGTATCATTTATTGAATATGGATAAAATGTAAACAAACACAATCTCTCATAAATGAAGCTGTTCTGGGAAAAACGCATAAGGTTTATGTAACCTGTGTGATGGATGTTGATAAAGGACAATGACATGCAGTAATACTGGTATGGTCCTTTAATTCTTCTTACTTCTCCTTCTTTCAAACGTAAAGTCTGCAAGTCATTTCAGTTTGACTTATCTGTCCCTGCAGAATCAATCAAACACGCCCTTTGCAGCAGGGCACCTTCCACTCTGCCCTCTGTTGTCTTACCAGTGCTGCCGCTGTATCACCAGTGCATCCACCTGCAAGTGGCTCTGCAAGTCACCTGCCTGGCGGCATTTGCTATTTGGCATCTCTCTAGATATGATTGATGTTTGCACAGTAGTTTGTATTTGCACGGAGAACTCACTGATAATACTCAGTTCACATAATAATCAATCCGTTCATCTTGATTAGGCTGACTGGCACATAACAAACAGTAGCCAAGACTGGAGAGAAATGTGTTGTTTTGCAGCTGACATGCCATCATCACTTGGGCGACACTCTCCTCAGTTCACTTTGACACTGAACAGTAATCTTGGCTAGATAAACAGTGATGCACATATGGGCAGTTATGGAGTTCAATGAGTGTGCTGTGTTCTCGCGTGCATGCCCGATCATTTTCCAGCCGGTGTTGTCTGCAGAAGAAATGAAGGATGGAAGAAGCAGACTCCTCTTTCCTCCTTCTCTGTCTCTGATTCCCCTGCTGGAACCGGCACATACATTATTAAGCGCTGAAGAACATTGTTCCACCACCTTAATTTTTCAGCAGGCCAGGGGTGGACTGCAGACACAAGACATCCCTAAGCCGCAGGTTAGCCGGGTCACTGATGCGTACTGTCTCTTATAGTGATGTGTGTGTGTATTTGCTCATTTATTTCCTTTGACTGCACTTGCTTCCTCATACAGTGCTCGTGGTATCTGATCAAGAATCTTAAAGTTTCACACAGTAAGCTCTCACATCCCTCACAGGCTTTTAAAGTTACCCATTTCTTTACTTCACCTGTGAAAAAATCTCATCTTACATAAATTTGAATAAAATCTTACAGTACATTTAATTCCAGATGGAAGATATGAGCTTAAACCCTGCATGTTTTAGTGTGTGAGGTCCTCAGTGGAGCATAGTGAAGGTTATCTGCAGGGGTATTTCATGCAGGATTTTTTTAGCCATATGATCCTGACACATGAGATGCTCCTCAGCTTTATTGTATCCCATAATACAGGAATTGATTTGCCTCCATAAACATAATAGCACAATATGCTCAGTGTACTGTGCACCACACTCCAGCACTAAGGAGATTTTTCTTTCTGGATCTTGTGGGAAATTAAACCAGCTTACTCCTGAGCAAGCAAGCACACACACACACACACACACACACATTCCTAAACACAACACGTATACAAATTTGCGTGTGGAAGAAAAAGGCAATTACACAAAAGTAACTGGGATGGAGGAGCACTTATTGGCATACATTAAATCAGATTTTCTTTCATTTTTATAGTGCATAATCTTTTCCACGCTTGTGTATTAAAACTTTTTTCTTTGTGCAGCTCGTTTCCACTGCATTAGCTGCTTAGTGTAGCTTTGCAAGTCATTATTAGAGGTGGGGAATGGATTGCTCTGGGGTAGGTGATAAAGGTAAGCATGCAAGCTGAGAGCTTAGCCTGTCTCGGCTAAAGGTTAGCACATAGATTTACGACTGCCGCCCCTCTTTGCCCGGGCTGTTTTAGGAGGTAGACGCTTTTAATCTTTGAGCCACTCTGATTGATGGTGGCCAGACACTGCTGTCTTATCCATACACTGGAGGAGATGAGACCAGAGTAGGAGGACAGGAATATGGGTGATAACAGTTTTCAAACTTCTGAAAAATTTTGATCTTTTTCTTTTTACAACATATGGGCAAAAAAATTTCCAACTATGGTAATTCTGTTCTGTCTTACTTTTGTCTGTCTCTGTAGCTGTCTGCCTCCAGCTGGCTACCTAAGGCTGCTGCTGCTCACACGCTGAAATCTCGAGGGGAAAAGAAAAGAAAGTCATTTTCTCTCAATAAAAGCTGGAGTCTCCTTGAAGCTTATGACAAACCGCCATAACAAGCCAACAAGATGCAGCAGCAAAACTTGGTATTCCTTAAGAAACCTTTTGTCTGCTAAAACAATGAGAAACAGTCACGGCTGCTGCTGGAGACAGAAAACAAATGCACACAGGGAAAGCACCTGTGTTTAAAGCCGCCCTCATCAAGTGGACAGATAATGCCTGGTCACATAATGGCCCCTCAATGGGCCCCTGCTGAGGGAAGAGTGTCATCTGTTTTAAAACAGCAAAGCTGTAGATTTCATTACATTAAATGCACGTTATAAAAATACAAATGTCAGTTGAGAACTAATGAAAAAATACAATTTTTTGATCATAATCATCAGTGCTTAATTTGATCAGGACAGATGAGATCACAAAACCAATTTCCACTGTACCACTGTCAGAGATACTGTTACAACTAAAAGCCCTTCATTTAACATCTAATTCAAGTGTAAGTACAAAATAATTAGCATCAAAACCCAAAGTAAAACCAAAGCACTCATTGTCCAGAAAGACTCAATTCACAATCACACACAGTGTATTACACAAATGGATTACAGTTGTTGATGCATTAGAGTGAACATCACTTTCTGACGCAGCTGGTTAATGTGGGGCTCATTATCACTACTTTAAATTTTGCTGGATAGCTGAATAACAGACTAATCTATCAGAAAGTATTACTTTATATTTTATAACTTTTAACTGAAGGTATTTAAAGGCACTCTAAGCACTCCCCATCTCCGCCCCTCCCCATCTCCTCCTCTCTCCATCTCCACTTCTCCCCCTCTCGTGCTCCCTGACATGAACGTACATGTCAGAGAAATTTCGTGCTAGCCTGATGATAACGTTGCTGCGGTGATGGCCCAAACAACCTCTTCAGGCTCTCGTTGCTTCTGAACGTCTCCTTTTTGGTCCTGTGTCAGCCATGTCAAATTTCCAAAAAGTACTGGTTGTTGTCTCGCCGTCAGCGTCGGTGTGCTAGCTCTCCTCTAGCGAACTTCTCTCGTCTACTCCACTCCCCCACCCCCCCCTTCATGAGCACGCATGCACGCATGCAAACCCCCAACCCCACCCCCCAGTCCCTCTTATCTGTGATTGGCTGGTTGGTGCAGCCTGGACCACAGTGTTTTGGTTGGTGTTTTTGGAGCCTGGGCTGTCCACAGAGACCAGACTTCTTTACAGCATGTTCAGAGGACAGACAGCCAGCGGACCGTGAGGACATGTTTGCTGTATGTGACGAGTTTAGAAACTGCGTAACAAGACTTAGAATGCCTTTAACTTTTGCAGCATATATTTGTAAATAAGTCACACAAACTGCGTCCTGACATCATGAATGGACGCACAGACGGGGCCACAGGGGATATTTGCGCCCCGACTGATCTCATCAGATTGGCCCCTGAAATGTCCCTGTTTACTTCCGAGCTTTATAGCTGCTGTAGCAATGTTAGCTTGCTAGCACTGTTGGAAGGTAACGTTTTTCTAGTGTTCGTACACACAATGTACACACAAAGCCTCCAAACAAAAACAAGCTCTGCATGAAGATAAAGTTCCATTGTTCCAAAAACACATCAGTTAGCCACGCTGCTGCACAGGGTGACATGTTCCTGAATCATTATGAGCACTCTTTTTTTTTTTTTTTTTACTGCTGCCTAAATCTCAATAAAACACCAAATGTGGATTAATCCTCCTCTGAACGTTGTCACCAAGAAGTGCCCTATTTTCTCCTGTTTTTGAGAAATGATTACCAGAAATTTCAGTGACAGGCTGTTGTGTAAAATTGCTGAGCTATTTTTTAAAATAAAACAATATATTGCATAATGCTTATGGAATATCTAGGATTTGACATCTTCAGTAGGAATCCATGGGCTCGAAGCTGCGTCCAACAGACAGCTTACTGAGTCAGAATGTATTGAAAGAATGATTCACACTGTTTAGTCTTTTTCGGGAGATTTGTGCACAAACAGTAGTACCACCATTCTTTAATGGAAAATGTCCTTTAGTGTAGATTAGAAACTATTTTCTCTGACAAATGAAGAACTTTGTCAGAAAGCATCAGAGACGGAAAAAATCAAGACCAGCTCAGCTTTAACATGAACCATGTCACTCAGATAAAGACAGAGAGCATGATGGGAGGTTGAGAAACAGAAGGTGAACAGCAGCTGCATCAAAGTTGAGCCTTATCAGCTGTTTGTATTCTTGCATAGTGAGTTTCACAGAGGTGACGCAGTGACATCACAGAGGGTCAGTTCGGACACTTACCCAATGATGGACGTCAGCAGTGATGCTGAGCGTGTCTGTTATTTCTCACTGAGTCAGTCCTGTCTTCCTGCCTGCCCCCGTGGTTACCCCCCACCCCCCGCTGTTACACTCTTTCCTTCCCACCTTTCCTGCTTCCTTCCTCTTATGCTCCCATATCAATACACCTGGCTAAGCTAATTGCTAACATAAGTGTGCTGACAAACTTACAATGAAAACATTAACATGCTAATGTCAAGCAGATACAATGTTTATCACATTCTCCATCAGTGTTTCATGTTTATTTGATTATTATTTGCCAGTTTGAAATAAATACAGAGTACAGCTGAGGCTGATGGGAAATTCACGTGCTGTGCAAATATTTTTGCCGATGAATGCAATTTTTGACATGATGGTGGGGCCTGCTGAAAAGTTACAGGACATGTTTTCAGCAGATGAATTCATCCAACCCCTTAAGATGAAATTAAAGCAAAAGTCCCATATTCATGCATTCATCCTCTTGGGAAGATGACTATATGATCACTATATGCTTCCGAAATCGACCAACATTTTTTTTTCCATCACCTCATTCATCACCCCATCTCCAGTCCAGAGCACAGCTGTAACTTACGCAACGGTTTTCTCTCCTCTGCCAAGTGAGTCATAAAACAACCTGAATAGTTTCTGTTCAGTGGGACGACTGCCAACTGTGTGGCAACAGTGCGACACAGTTAGAGAGCCGAGTGAGAGAGAGACAGGCAGCAGAGCGAGCAGTTTATGACCGCCATGTTGGACCTTACTCTGAGGTGAGAGCTGACGCTGAAACTTGGCTGGAAGAGAAAAACGTGTAATACAGTTTACAGGTGTAGAGTCTGGCTCAGATCCATCTGCCGGGGGTCAATCATCCAGCCTGACACACTCGCAGCCGCAGCTCACCTGTTCAGAGCAGAGTTCCCTAAAAATACACCAGACTGCATTTCAAGTCCAAGTCAAGAATCTTTTTTCATGCCTCGAGTCACTGAAGGCCGGTTCAAGACAAGTGAGCCACTAAATGTCAAACTGAAGTCCAAATCATGTCTCAAGTCATCCTGGACGAGAGTGGGTCATCTTAGTTTGACTCTCAAGCTGTTTGAAATTCAAATCAAGACTTTTGGCTGCATTTACACTACAGGACTTCATGCCCAGTTACCATTTATTGCCTTTATGGTTTGCTGATATCTGCATTAACTTTCACATCCCAAACAACCCGCACGCGTGTGTGAAGGTCTGGTTACCGGCTCGGGTTCCTATGCTTACAGAAGACGTGTTGCATTATGTGTCATGACTAGGCAAGGACGCGAACCCAAATGCACAACTCTGAACCAGGGATGTAAAACAAATTACCTTTATTGACAACAGGTAACTCAAAATCACTCAATCGA
>JAQFJA010000014.1:5023756-5034107 GCA_029874485.1 Naso brachycentron
ACATGTGTCTTTGTCTTATATATATATATATATATATATATATATATATATATATATATATATACATATATATATAGTGTGTGTCACTTAATGAGCCTTAATTTGGTTTACAGAAGCAAATGTCAGGTGTTTGATTAATATATTGTGCTTTGTTACATTCGTGCCTCACTCATTTAAGGACTGTATTTATGTACGGACAAAAAGGGCAAAAAGACAGCGCATACAGTTTTTGTTATAAAGAAAGAGTGACAAATACATCTAACAATAGTTGGTTCGAATTGTCTCCTTCAGACAGATTTTCGTCTGTTTTACCCGTAGAAAAGATAGAAGATGTGGAGCCGTCCCTCTGGGCCTGTAGATGAATTACCCACTATTGATTTCCAGTAGCTTAAGCCAGAAGTCCCCATTACACTACCTGTCATGTAGTGTGTGTGGTGGGTATTAAGAAGAGAGAACGAGATAAGAATAAAGACTCTCAACCTATAGAACTCAGAAGATGATCTCAATGCATGATTCAATACACTTTCCAAAGACATCTTCTCAAAAATATAGAGTGCATTATTGATTTGCCTGTGGGGACGTCACCTATAGTCAACCAGATTTAGAAATGTGTATGTTTGATTTTGTGTCAATGTATTTGTCACACAGTAGGTTTTTAGTGGACTTGTTGCTTGCTCTGATGGATATTTAAAGTCATTATGTGCACAAAACGAGCATATAATCGTCCTATTAAATTATTAACACACATCAATTAATCCAGATCCCAAATATAAATTAGTTAATAGGCCATAAAGTGATAATTTGCCATTATTATTGCTTATGTTTATGTCATATTGAATGCACAAGCTGCTGAGTGCCACAATGCTGCAAGTTTGCTCATTAACAAAAGTAATGTGACATCAAAGTTCGACAAGAGGGTGATGATCATTTCATAAACTCTAAACACAAGAATGAGAACATAAATGTGATGTGACACACTGTGTGTCTGCTTTTATTATGAGCTGTAAAGGAAGTGATGCGTGATGTGATCAATTGCAAAAGACACGCACCATTGCCATATTTAGAAGAGAAATTACATTTACTAAAATTAGAGTTTTTGTAATGATAGCAAAAGCGTTGATACTACGGATAATAGATATGCATCATTATTGGCCCATCTCAGATTTATGGTGCGTCTTGATTTACTGTCATGCAATGCGGGGATAATTACAGTGTCTTCGTAATGTGTAGGAGGGTTTACAATCTTCCCGTACGACCAGCAATTTAGATAAAATGTAACTGGAGCTAATCTTACAACAGGTGTGAGATTATAATGGGAACACTCCCTATCAATTCCACCGCAGCCATTCAGTCAGTGGTTACAGTTTTGCCAGTCATCCCTCACCATCCCTTCATCTTTCACTCCTTGTTTCCTCACATTTCCATTCTTCTCCAGTCTATTTCATATCCAGTCCTCCGTCTTCCTCATGTCCCTCTATCTGTCTCCTTGCCACTCTAATCATTTCTCCTGAGTGGGGCTAATTAAAGGGGATCTGACGGAGTGCGCTGACCAAGGAACATCAATCAATCTCTGTCCAACACAGCGAGCCCCTGCTGACTCCCCCAACCTGCTTCCAACGTGCACAGCTCGGCAAAGGTTAATTGTATTCATTATATAAGGGACAGAGCAAAAGAGGGAGACGGCGAGAGAAGGAGGGAGCAGAGGGGGGGTTACTGTCTAAAGTCACCCTGAAGGTTCAGACTCTGGGGTGAATCCTCGGTAGACCTCAGCGAGGTTAAACTTGGAGCAGCGACACCGCCTGTCATCCATCTCTCTCTTAATGCAGCTTCTTCTCCACCCAAATTGTGACGTGACTTGCATTTTTTTTGCTTTTTGTCTCTCCTTTCTCTTGCACACATTTTCATCTACTCTATTAGTCCATCTAGTTATCTCATCTCACCTTCATCTACGCATAACACACATGCGTAATTATATTAATTTAGTTGATGGAACATATGAAAGAAGTCGCACATCATTAATAAAGCCTCCTGATTAGTTGATTAAGCCGCAACAGACTTTGGGGTAAAACTCATTTAGTCCTTAAGGTTCGACTGACACTGCTGCTAATGAGGTTTGATACTGTTTCTTTCGTCTTTTTTTTTTTTTTTTTGTATAGATATTAAAAGTCTTCAAACACATCCAACCATTTGTTAATGCAGCACTGCTTTCATTTACCAGCAGCCTTTTATGAAATCACAAAGTCAGCCTTCATTTTGGACGTATCCAAATAATTCTACGAACTATGCACAGTTAAAAAAAAATAAAAAAATGTAAAAATCAAGCGTGATAAGCTGATTATCAGACTAATTTGCTGGTTTTGTTTCAGTCTTTATGATTAATATTTTAGTTCTTGTGGGGTTATCGGGTTATCTTCTTGTTTTGCCCCCCCCCCCAAAACAAAACAAAAACAAAAACAAAAGGGGGGTGACTTACGTACATTTTCCATAACCTGTGGCAGCTCTCATGACATAATTTTGCAAGAATGTTAGTATATGATTATAAAGATTTAGACTATATATCATCTCAGATATATCGTGATATGGAATAATGGCATTTTGTTTTTCTCCTGATTCAAATGGCTGCGTTACAGTAATGTGATTTATTTTTCTCAAATTATCAGACAGTTCTACTTGTTTTAATACTTGCCTTTACCCACTTAGTATCTACATCACTAATGATTATTGATCAAAATAGATTTGCATTATTTTTTTTTAAGTACCAATAGTCTTTACTGCAATATTGTCACATCAAAGAGGCAATTTGGTTAAAAAAAAAGTTTAATGTTTGATTCTGTTTCTCATTTCTAGAATTAATGAAATGTTTTGAATGAGATTTGAAAATATTGACACATATATTGATTTTGAAGATATAGCCTAAAAATATTGCAATATAATTTTCAGCCCATATCGCCCCACGCTTGAGAAATATAAGAAGAGATACAGGAAATTTAAGGATGTTTGATTATTAGCCTACAACAATCAATTTTTCATGGATGACATCCCCTAACTTAAACTCCTGAAGACATTATTAGTTTTGTCTGCAAATAAAAGAAATAAGCATCAGTGAGCACAGCACCAGACCTATTTTAATCTGACTGTCAGACGTTTGAAACCACACTAGCAAAGGAGGCACTGGTGTCCACTTTTCATGTGAGTGTTAAAACAAACCAACAGGTGGCTGCTATGAATGATTAATGTTTCTTGTAATGTTGTTCCATCTGGTTCAGAGACTTGAAGAGATTAAGGTTGTTCTGGTCACTCCTAGTTAGATGCCGGTTTTTATCCTTAATTTGTCACACATGGGTATTTGTATTTTTTTCTCATTTATCAGTCACCATCACTAACATTTCAACCCAAACTTAGAGACATACAGATTTCTGACCCTACTTTCAATCAGGTTTTCGGTCAGCCTGATCAAAATCATAAAACTTCAAAAGAGATTCTGGCTCTCTGTTGGCAGATAATAAATTAAATTGATTTTGGGATGGGTTAGTTCTATCTTTAGCCTTTGGCAGTCTGTAAAAATGTGCCTCTGCCCTGTAAGAATCTTCTAATGTAGCCTACATTTAGTCATTGGCAAAGCAGTCAAGAGGTTTGTAAGAGTAACATAACACAACATCATACACAAATACTAGTACTTTGTTTAAGGTAAAAATGCTTATTTTGCTCACTAGCGCTTCATTGTAGCTTGTGTGAGCGTGAAACCTCTCTGTAAACACTTTTTGTGAGCATGTCTAAATTTGAATTGCTCTCTTTTACTTCTCTTTCATTCACTTGTGCTCCTCTGAAACAATTTATTCATGAAAAGAGAACTCTTTAAACAAAAGGTTAAATCATACAAAAAACTTTTCAGCAAATAGCATGCAGTTGCTATAGAAACCGGTACATCCCGTCACTGAAAGGTTACACTCAGACATTCTGCCTGGCGGTGCGGTAAGCAATCTTGGGCACATACCATGCGGGAATATGACAGGAAAGATGGCAAGCACGCTCTTAGACAACTGTTTCACCTCCCACAAGAAGTATTTATTTTGACAGGAAAGTGTTGTGCTGGAGTGACTCGAATTAAACATGTACAACTTGCTGTGGGCTAATTCACAACTTCTACAAGTTGTGCCGCCATCTAACATGCCATTAGAGACTGTGTGTGCAACCACTTTAACAGTTGGCCGCTCTGTGTATCTCCCACTGTGTCACCATTTATTACTTATTGGATGGCTGTTAAGAAGCTGATGCCTGGCATTCTGAGCAGTCTGGATGCCTGAGCTCCAAAACGATTGCTTGAATGACTAAAATAGACAAAATCCACCCAGTATCTCTGACAGATACACCCAGGTGTAATTGCAGATATGGGCAAGACACATGCACATGGCGTGTGAACATTGATTACTGATGAGTATCTACAGGAGTCGCTTCCTGAAGCCAGCAGCCACTAGTTGCTAGTTCACAGATAATGTTTTCTCACAGTGGAATCTAAAAATTGGTAAACAAACAAACTTGCTGAAGCTGCTTTTTGGTGAATTACATGGGCTTAAATGGATTTCCTGTGGACTTACCCTGACACGAACCACTATTTGTCTTACACTAAACCTAAATAAACCTTGAGTGTACCAGAACATAACAACTGACCCAAAAATCATCTGTTCACTACCAGGATAGGTGGCTTTTATCCCCAAATGTACCAGCTGCCCCTAACGTACTGGTGCACAGGAACCTAAGGGGTTTTTCCTCACCAAAAGTGCATATTTGTTTTGGTTGACCACTTCAACTTATCGTAGCCTCCTCCTGGCTGCATCACGTTCCCTGATGTCTCTCCAAAGCCCCGTGTCATATGCGCGTAGCTGTAATATCAGTTGAATGAATTGTGCAAGTGGTTAATGGCTTTACAGCACTTTGGAAAGTCCCTCCTCAAAGACATTCATGTTGCTGCACACAAAAAGTAATGGAATTCATTGTGAGAAAAGTAAAAAGTTCAGACAAAAAATTTTCCAACGTGGGTGTGATTTTCAGGTTGTCGCTTTTGGATTTTACATTTTTATTTTTTCCTTTATTTCCACTGTTGAATTTGTGTGGGAGTGGGGGTGTCAGACACTTTCCCGTATTCCGACATGCAAGTCGTAGCAGCATAATGATATTTTATATTTTATCTAACATTTCAAATCGAAAGTATATATTTTAAGATACTGAAAAAGTATTTTTTTAATATTGTGTGTTATTGACAACACATTTCTTCTCTACTTTCGAAGTGTAATTTAAGGACATCTTTACACATAAATCAACTTAATTTCTAAGTTTGCTCTCTACAAATATAAATATAGACTCATAAAAAAAGTTATCCTTCCCAATCATCACTTGTGACCTGCTGTTGCTGTATCAGCAGAGAACCTGTCCACTGCCAGTATACATATTTTTTTAAGGTGTATCCTTATTTTACTGTGCATTAGAAGTTTCTGGCCACCGTCCTTTGTGAAGCGACTTGAACCCCCCAGCCAATAACATCGCAAGTTTGGGACTCTAAAAAAAACATAGCGACCAGGTTGCATCGCTGTCTCATCGCTTGTCTTATCTCTCGTCTCATCTCTCTGTCATGAGCTGCGGGTCTGTTTTGACTAAATGCACACACACATACACACACACAAACACATACACCAGAGATACAAGCAACAGAGATATTGAAGTTTGCCCTTTGGCTGGATTCATTCGCAATCCAGCATCACAGCATCTTCCTGCAAGGTTGTGTGGAGATGTGAATGTGTTTATTTCTGCTTTAAAATATATTCACCATGAAACAATCAGAAAATATGTTTTTATTCTCTGACTCACAGGTCCAGTATTTTGATCACCCTCACTTGCCACTTTCAGCTGTATCACCAGATAAGGCTCAAGTTTTAATGTTTAACAAGTCAGCAATTAGTGTACACAGAACAGTCCCTGACACACAAGGCACCTTTATAAAGTATATGTTACGCTGCCTCCACATGGCAGGGATGCAGTACTGCCACCACAGCTGGACACTGAAGTCAAGGTCATGTGGAGAGTGCCAACTGCTGGAGACACACAGCTTCAACCTTTGTCTCAGGGGATTTTGTGCCAACGTGCACATGTGTGTTTGCATAGAATAAATTTGAATCTAAGTGTTTGTTGTCTGTCTCTCTGTGTGTGCGTGTGTCATGGGGAGCAGCATCGTTGTAGTAGCTGTGTTAGCCTCTTGAGCATCATTATCATTGGAATAAAAAACAGCTAAGCTCCGATGTCCTCTGTGCCCTTGTTCTTCCATTAGATGGTCTTAAGTTTGTGTGCATGCATGTGCTCAGACGCTGATGTTTCAGCCTTTGTAGCACAATTCATGCGTACAAATTTGTAAATGTCTGTTTTTGTGCACATAAGTACCCTTTTGATTTCTACTTTATTCTTAATTAGTTTACCCATTTATAAGGATTTAAGAGGAATCCTCATCCTTATCTTGTTTGTGTCTGTGCTTATTAAAGGTACTTAATCCCTTCGTTGGATCGCTCCCATGCTGGCTTCTACCGCTGCATCGTGAGAAATCGGGTCGGAGCCCTTCTGCAGAGGCGCACGGAAGTACAGGTGGCCTGTAAGTATCAACACGGGATGCAGGTGAAACACAGATGAATGGACCCAGAGGATGAACAGATGGATGATGGATAGATAGATACAGAGAGACAGTGCCTCTGTGTGTTTGTGTGTGTGTGTGTGTGTGTGTGTGTGTACTGGTTTTTGTTACCTATTTAGGACCTTTTCTGGCATAAACACTGACTGTGTGAAGACTAATAGGCCTCATGGGGACCAAAGGCCGGTCCTAATGCGGCATGACTTGATTTCTGAGGTCCTAGTTAAGTTTAGGGGTAAGGTATGAATTGTGGTTTGGGTAAGGTTTTGGGTTAGGCTGTACAAATGAATAGATGTCAGAGTAAAGTCCTGACAAGAACATCTACACAAACCTGTGTGTGTATGTGTGTGTGTGTGTGTGCATGTGTGTGACTGCCCGCAGAGTACACAGTACGCCCATACTCTGTTTGGTTGCCTTTGTATCAAGGACTGACTAGAGAGGGACAGATGCTGGCAGGGTGAAAGATCTACCTGCAAATGATTTGAAGAGTCATCAGCCCATACTGCTGTTTTATTCAGCACACTTATTAGATTGATATTGCTGCCGTGGTTGTTTTTAACTTTGCTTCATTTCAATATGACCGCTACTTATTTCATTCTCTCCCTTTTGTCAACAACATCTGTCGTTTCCCGGCGAAAATGGGACTCAGATGTGCAGCGTTTCTGTGTATTTCCAGGCAGCGGCACTTTCAGGCTGCTCAGCTCCCTCATCTCGTTAACAAGCTATTACAGACACATCGCAGAGGTGTCTAGGATGTTGTCACGTCAGATACACACCCCTCTCCCCCCACAGGCACAAAAGTCCTATGCCCATTATCCCTCCATCCCAGGGTATGCCAGGTTCATTGGCTTCCACTTGTTCCAGCGACATTTGAGTGGATGTGACACGCCGCTGTACCTGACTGAACAAAGCAGCCAACCAGGCGTGAGAGAGAAAGAGTTAGGAGGGAGACGGAAAGGGGAGGGCCTAACAGTCCCACCAGTCTACTTCTTCAGTACAGGGCAAAGATATTGGAGCTGTAGCCAACTGCTCACTCTTTCTGCATCTCCTTCTCTTCCAGCAGTTCAGACTTGTTGTTTCTTGTGTAACTGTTCCTTCTTGCTGTTGCTGTCCTCCCTTTTTTTCTTGACTTTGTTGTCTGGCCACCACTGCTTTCTAGTTATTTATGGTTTCCAGCCCGCTTTTATTCTGTTTCTTTTTTATTTCCACTTCTTTCAATCTCTATAATTCTATTTTTCCCTCTCATCTGTAGCTCATAAAGGGGTATGGACTGTAAGCATAGAAAAAAGGAGAATAAGGACACCTGCAGAAGAATTGGATGGGATAGAGAAGGAAAAGTGGTGGAAGAAAGATATGGGAAGATCTCTTGTGCAAGCTATTCCATTGAGGCAGCACAATTAGGATGGTGGAAACACACCTCAGAGAAAGGGAAACATGCCGAGGCATTAGAGTTTAGCGAAGGGGAGGAGGACGTCACATCGCCGAAACTGCAGATCAAAGTCAGGATTTGCACACTTCCCCAGATTTTCATTTAAGCTAAGCACCACAGCTGCACTGCAAAGCCAGATTATCTTCTTTATTCTCTTTGAAAGAGAGCGAGGGAGAGAGAAATAAGATTGCAATCGACGCACATCCACTCCAACACCCCCCTGTTCAAAGCGCCATACCTTGATCCTTACGTTTTTCAAAAGATATCATTTCTAAACTGCTAGAACTTAATTGAGTGTTTGATGTTGCGTTCAGATGATTTCAGCAGTTTTCTGTATTGTTCTTCAGTGAATGGAGAGACAAATATATGATCCTTCCCTCTCTTCCCATTTAGCTAAAGAAAACAATCTTATGGTTTTCAGCCGTCACTTCTACATAAAACCAAATCTGCACTTTCTCTTTCAGGCAGTGCTGGAGGAATAATTTAAACTCTGCTTGTTACTGCTGTGCTATAAAGGTTTACAGTCAGCATCAGCCAATACGATTGCAGTAGAGAACTGAACAGCTGAAATCGACATAAAATCCATCAAAAAAATTTCTAAATTGCCCATAAATCTCACTTACAAATAGACGGAGTGTGGAGCAGGGAGATTAGAGCAGTATTTTTGTCAGCTTAGATATAATGAGGCAGGGGAGGAATAAAACCACTGTAACAAATGAAATGTATTAGGAGATAATAGAATAGTGGCGGCGCTGGTCATCTGCTATGTTGAGTAATGCACACATTTAGAGTGTGATCGTGATTGATTGCCCTTGATGCACCCACATGGGGGGATACGAAATATGAATATGAGTCAATTTAGCGTCCCCTCTGTGTCCCTCTGTGAGTCATTTCGTCTTGGTTCCCTGTAGCCTTCCTTGATGTACCGTGGAAACCATGGCAACAACACTGCGCCTTCCATCAAAGTGGCTCAATGTAACATTTCAGAACAGAAAGCAGGTAGCAAAATCTCTGTGGGCCCCAAAAGTTAGATGCAAGAAAGAAAGAAAGGGAAATTTATGCCTGTGATTTTAAATACCCGTCTCCTTTTGTACCCTGAGCTTTGTTTGCTTGTTTTCCTGCAGTTATGGGAAGTTTTGAGGAGGGTGAACGCACCCAGTCAGTCTCTCAGGGAGAGGGTGCCGTCATCCCAGCGCCACGCATCCGCAGCTTCCCCCAGCCGCAGGTCACCTGGTTCAGAGACGGGCGTAAGATTCCACCCAGCAGTCGCATGTAAGTGCTCTTTTTTGAACTTGTTTGTTCCTGTGGCGTCTTTTTTGAGCTTCACTTTTTATTTGTGCTTGATCTTGTGAATTCTTTGTCGGTGCTTTGTTTGTTCCTGGGGGTCTTTGAGTGGTCTAGTTTGAGAGTGTCTGTTCCTGCCTGTCTTTTGTCATTCATCTTGCTACATTTTGTGCTAAAGGAGAGTTTGAATTTCTCCTGCAGAGCAAGGCCCCCACACCAAAGCACTTTTGGCACTGGGTGAAATGAAATCGCCCTTTTGTTTGAAAAGAAACCTAAACCAACCACAGTTATTTTAGCTTATCTGTGTCTCCGTCTTTCTTCATTTGATCTCAAAATAAGAGGCTGTGTGTTTCTGGGGTCAACCATCAGTGTTTTTTAGCTGGCAGCTGTGGTGTTTGTACGGAACCATCAGTACCCAGTGGGGCTAGTGAGCACTAAAGCTGCTGACAGCCTCAAATGGAATTGTTGTTTTGTTTCTCATTCTGGTCACTTAAAATAGAAAAGGGTAAATGGAGAGGTCGCTTGGGAAAGATGTCCTCACTCTGTGATTTGCTCCTCGGCACAAGCAAGATGCATTGTCCAATTTGGGTATTTATTTTGCGTAGAGTTTTGTTCCTGTATGCTCCATTTTTGGAAAAGTG
This sequence comes from Naso brachycentron, assembly GCA_029874485.1. Classification (NCBI taxonomy): domain Eukaryota; kingdom Metazoa; phylum Chordata; class Actinopteri; order Acanthuriformes; family Acanthuridae; genus Naso; species Naso brachycentron. The sequence continues at coordinate 5,033,781 of JAQFJA010000014.1, forward strand.
CAACATGATTTTTACTGATATGTTCCAGCTTGTATATTATTAAAGAGAATACTACCTTGATTCAGCATTGCTCCCCTATTAGGGATGGAATAAAATTTTATTGATATCGATGCTGTTACCAATTCTGCTTATTGGTCCAATTTTTTAATGATTCCTGATGGAGATGGTGAGTAACGTTAGCCTATCGCTATTTTTATGCTAATTATGAGTTGTAATCAGAACGTTCTTGTAGCTGTATTACTGCATCTATATTACTAGAATACTACCACAACTGCTAGAAATTAATAATAATAATACTTTTACTACAGCTAACAGAAACAACAATTA
>JAQFJA010000014.1:5044585-5055229 GCA_029874485.1 Naso brachycentron
GAAAAAACAAAAAATGAAAACACAAAAACAATTTCATCACGTTGATTAACAAAATTCTTATCTGCCTCTTTGGCTCCCTTGATATGCATATAAAGCCATTCAGGATAATTGGCTTACTTTTAATTTCTTCCCGCATCATGTGGTTTTTGATCCCTGAGGCCCAGCAAGCATAGGGAACAGTTAGATCTGCTGAACACGCTGTGTAACTAAGTTTTGTTTGACCCCGCTCCAACACCCCGATTACAGGCTGAGGAGAGAGATTGCTCAGCAGGGGAGCACATTAAAATCAAGCAGCAGGGGGAAAAATTGCCTCCTGCTCCTGCTAAAATTGATGAAATCAGAACTTGCTGTGGATGATGGTGAGATATTAGTTGAGACTTACTTTGGCAGGTGCTTGGAAGGGGTTATTGAGTACTGAGTGGCCTTTGAAGGAAAAGAAATTGGGATGAAAAGGGAAAAGAACTCCTGACTGACGTGAGATATTTCGGGGGGATGCCAATACTGATATTAATTATTAAGGAGCAAAAAAACTCTGATATCCAATATATTATTATATTATAGCCTATATATATATCAGCTTAATGTGGTTAACAAATACTTGTGACAAAGTACTTAACACAAGCAGGATATCTCACAATTTAACAACCTACATTCCAAATAATAGTGCCCTTAAAGGGACACGCCAACTTTTTTTCTTCTTGTTGTTTGCTTCCCTCCAGAGTTCCAGAAAAGAAGATGGATACCATTTTTTCGACTGTGCATGTAGTAACGAGGCAGAGACGGGCAGAGCTTGCCCACAGTAAGTTAGCTTAGCTTAAACACTGGTAGTCAATGGAAAGTGCTAGCCTGCTTGTGCCTAAAGTCATCAGATAAACTTTCCAGCAACCCTAAACGGTCCTGTGTGCTCGTTGCGACTTAATTATTTACCTCATTATGTTATTTTTAGACTCAAATTAGCACTTAATACAATAATTTATATATTTCTTCTTCTGCTGCTGCTGTTTAGTGGTTGACATGCTCCCTGTGATGTTTATCTGAGTTTATCTGAGTCTAAAAATAATACAGCATGTTGAATGAACAAGTCATAACAAGCACACAGGACCATTTAGAGGTGTTGAAAAGATTATCTGATGACTGTAGGTGGAGGCAGGCTAGCACTTCCCATTGACTACCAGTGTTTGAGCTAAGCTAATAAGCCGCGTTCTGCCCGTCTCTTCCTTGTAACTGCATGCACACTCGAAAGAATGGTATTTATCTTCTTCTAACACGTCACTTATCAGTTAAAAAAAAACATACTGCCCTCTGCTGGACAAACTATGTAACCACACTGCTGCTTTAAACTCACTGATAATATGGGCAAACTGATATATATTGGTCAGGCCCTAAATTGGATCACAATACTTGACATTATCACAGGGAGAATAAGCTGTCTACTCCAGATAATAAATAGCTCTGCCTCCTGTAACTTAGCAGCACTAACTTGTATTCATCTTCAAGAGTTTCTCGAGCGACAGGTATCTTAAGGCCCAGATTGTGTCCTCATTTTAGAAAGGTCCCGGGAAGTCACCTGGGATTCACACTGCTTAGGACACTTCCGATCTGGCCACATCCCTGAAGAGATCCATAATTCATGGCTGTGCGTCCAGGATGTCATCGCTCCACCGAGCTTGCATTAAATATTTACCACAGATCATAAGCTGCAGCCACTGAGGCCTGGCAGCCCCTTTAGGAAGACTGTTTTCAGTCTCAGCATGCACAGGGAATCCCAAATGAGTCCAGTGATGGGGACTGCGGTGAGATATGTGACAATCAATCAGTATGGAGATGGATCTCATAAGTCATCATACAGTAAATGCTAACAGCACAGATATCTATGGCATGCATAGCATATATCTGTGCAAGGTCAAATGTTTTAAATATTTTTCTTGCATGCCTCTCTCAAGCTAAAATTAGAATTTGAGGATTTTTTCCTTTTTTTTTTTTTTTTGTATGAGCACACCTGTATATATTTTCTGCTCCTGCTTGTGAGCATTCCTTTCTTTCCCTATTTGATTTTTCTCCCTCAGTTTTTTAATCAGCTCTCTTGTTCCCTAGACAGGGCGCAACAGGCACTTGGGTCCCCCGCTGATGATTTGAAGGATGGTGAAAAAGTGGATGGAGGTGTGGAGTGGGTTAGATTGGAGGCGGGGAGAGACAGGAGGTCATCAGCTCTGAAAGAGGAACAGAAGCGAGGCTTAAATTTACACATCAGGGGTTGTAGTTTTTTACTCTTGTGTGCAACAGGCAGCAAGAAATCCATTTCTTTTGTAGAAGAAGCCATTTCTGGCAGGGGATCAAAGATTTATTGTTTGTTATTGATTACTAAGATAGCTGTTAGATTTTGCCCTGCCAGTAGTTTTAAAGCTGGGAACTTCAAAAAGAAAATCCTACAGAAATGTCAAGAAGCACAGAAGGTGTGCCCGAGCCACAACCATCTGAATTATATTGATTTGTTTCCCTGATGGTTGTATTTTTAAGAAAGACTAAGCTTCCTGTTGGTTTGGACTAAAACTCTCTTTAGTTTCCTTATGTGAGAGATCTCTGTGCTTAATATGTGACTGTGTGTGTGTTTAGGTGGGTTACAAATATAAGAAAAACAGACCAGAGACTCCGCTCACTCCACTGAGTGGACTTGATTCTCTTGGTCTTGCATTGCCCTGTAAAATTGTGCTTCCCCCGGTTGAAAAAGCGATTATCCAATGGGCACTGGGTGTGGGGAGCCATGGGAAGGACTGAGCTGTCTGTCAAGAAATATCCATCATTTTAACCAACAAAGCCATGTTACAGAACTATTGTCTATCATATGAGTTTTATGAGATGCCGAATTTAGCCTTAATGTGGAAAAGAAGGCGTTATCTCTCTGTTTGTGTCGGTGCGTCATGCAGCTCTGCAGGAAGCAGGAAGTAGGCCCCGCTGTCCCACTGTCATGTGATGCGATTTCAAGCAGAAAATGTTTATTTGTCTCTTTCCACGATGATTGGTAGGCCAGAATCTCAATCAAAACACAATATGACAACATCTGTGAGATTATTAATCAGCTTTTGGAGACATTTTTGGATTTCAGTTGTCTCACTTAGCCAGACTTCTCTCCACACACACTCCACAGTAGGCGAAATGCTCCCTATTCTCGCAGATTAAATTTGAAGAGGTAACGACCAATGAGTAAGAGACAGAACTAAAAATCGAATTCCCTCCCTCTCAGAATCGGCCAAAGTAGAGGCCATGCCAGACCAAGAGAATCAAGTCCACTCAGTGGAGTGGGTGGAGTCTCTTTTCTGGGCCCAGACTACATAGTTGTGTGTCTGTCGGGGAAAATAGCCAAGCATTGCTATGAAATGACCCAACAGAGCATTGGGTGGAATGGATGGAGTGAAGGAGAGGGATTGGGTTTCTTGGAGCAGTAGATGGAGGGATAAGGCTGGAGGAAAAGAGATATGTGGAGGGAGGCACCCACGTGGAACGAGCTATCTACCTCCAGATTGTTGAACAGGCGCAGATAATAAGAAAATATTGATTGTAAACATAGTCAGAGGGCTGTAACATCAGGCGGCAGCTAGGAGGGAGGAAGGTTTCTCGTTCACTGTTTGCTACATTGACAAGGGAGGACTTGATAAAGACAACAAGACGCCAGGTATTAGCTCCTATAGGACTCCTGCTGAAAAATGGATCAGTGTTTATTTATTCAGACATCATTTCAGCAGCCGACAAATAAGACGCCATTGTTTTCTGCCAATATGCAGGCCACAGGAAGCAGAGGGGTACAAATAGCCAATTAAAAGCTCTGGGTTATTACACAGGGCTATAGTATTTCAAAGCAGACCATAAGGAGAAGTATGAACAGGGGAGGTTGTCAATATTTCTACTTTGCTCAGTCAGCACCAACACATTGTTTACACATTGTAAATCAATACACCTAATGCGACTTGAGCAGCGTAATTAAAATGTTAAAATGTTTAATGCCCTTTTCAGCCGTGGGATCAAGTGCAGACACACAACCAGACAAACACATTTAGATCTAATCAGGAAGCCAAACGCTTGTTTGAAGACTGCAAATGTTTAAGCTTTTTGTGATCTCCTTGATTTTGAGAGAGCAAAGGAAAGAGTTTTTTAAGTTCTCAGTGTCCCTGGAGTTATCACATTCATCATAATTTCTCCTCCTCCTTATCCTCTATAAACACAACCTCTGCTTATCTTGTTCTCCTTAGTGCCATCACTCTGGACAACACGCTGGTTATCCTTTCTACAGTGGCACCGGATGCCGGGCGCTACTACGTCCAAGCAGTCAACGACAAGAACGGAGAGAACAAGACGAGCCAGCCCATCACCTTGTCAGTAGAGAGTGAGTAATCACACACCGTACAACTGATTGTTATGTGTGGATGGAGTGTGGGATCTTGCAATATTTGCTGCTGAAAGCAACAGAGAACAATCAGCATCTACTCACACACTGGACTTAAAGGCCGAAGAGACAACTTCAAGCCATCACCACAGAGAATCTTGGTCGCTGAAGACACAGACAATCCACATGGTACCAACATTGTTATAATATAAGCCCACAAGCCTTTCGGCCATCTTGAACAGAGGTAAACAAAATAATTATTTTTGACCCATCACCAATACCAATTTGTATCACTGCATCATATCTTTAGTAACTGTAGCTGTCAAAATAATGCTGATGGGATAAAATAAAAAATGCTTGCCTGTGAAGTTAAGTAGAAGTACGAAGAGGCACAACATACATAGACACAACAGAAATTTTGGCAATCTTCAATTAAAAAAAGCACTAAGTGTCATTTTTCCATAAAAAAATATAATATTTATGATAATGTATCATACTATAGAGGGTGAGGCCATGTATATACATTTATATTATAAATAAATACTAAGTACTGTTACTTTTAATAACTGAAGCACATTTTGCAAGATAATACTAAGAGGAAATTTTTAATTCAGGACTTTAACTTGTAATGGAGTACTGTTGTGTCCACCACAAAGTGACATCAAGAGGCTCAGCTTTAAGGATGAGCTTTCATTTCATTGCAGTGTAGTGTAAATTTACTCATTGCTGTGCTCGTACACAAACCAGAAGAAGCTACAGAGACGTACAAACTGTTACAGTGCCAAGTAGTTCTTAATATTATCTGACCCCCTTCGCTCTTACAACAAAAAATAAAAATACAAAATACACAAATCAAACCAATTCAGATGGATCAGCTCAGCAGAGTGAAATATAAAGTGAAATCTAACAGACAGCACCTTATGACATGCTAGACTGGAGTTCAGGACGGGAGTGAACGAGGGCAAGATATTACACTTGACAACACGAGGGAGCAGAAATAGCCTGAGGCACATATGGAGAACAGTGACAGAGTTGATTATGCTAGTGTTAAAGCATACTCTCTCTCTCTCTCTCTCTTTCACACACACACACACACATGCAAACACACACACACACACATGCAAACACACGCTGACTCTGGTTCAGGTTAGATAGAGAGCGTAGCGGGAGGTCTCTGCTTGGCAGGTCTCAGAGAATCATGCCATGCATTTACATTAACATGCCACATATGCTCCACACTTGCACACAAAAACATGGCCTGACACCCAAATACACACACACACACACACACACACACACACACACACACGGTCGAACAGGCTGCTGGGAGAGCCAGTACTGATCCTTGTGTGTGTGTTTACTTCTTTTTCACTATACCTGCATGTTTATCAGTCAGTATCGGCTACAGCAGCTGTTGCTGCAGCGGCGCCTCTGACAGTGTTTTTCCCACGAGCTTTCCACGATGTGACAGTGCATACCTGAGACTGGGCAAGGGCAAAGGTCAAGGAGGAGTCTGAGGAACGCCGTGTTGCTCATATTTCAGTGCCCGTGAATAGAGTGAAGTTTAAAAACTTCTTCTTCTTTTTTTAATTTGAAAACTTCTTTCCTCAGCTTTCCTCAGCCAGAACAGGAAATTATACTTGTCAGTGATACTTACTAGAGCCTGACCAATATGGAATCTATTTCACCAATTACCAATATGGTGTCTAATATAGTGATTTTTTGAGCTAATATGAAAAGAGACCTCTTCTATGTGTATTGCTGAGCAATTTTGCACCAATATGACTATGCAAAGTTACTCAGAAGGCTGTTTTCTTTAGAAAATAACTTTATTAAAGAATGTTTTACATTATTATGTATTGTCATTCAATTATAGAAATGAACACTGTAAAAATAAAGAATAAATAAAAATGGAATTGCTAAGATCAGCACAGTTCAGTGTCAGTCAATTGCAGACCATTTCAAATATAACAAAAAGCTGAATAAATGTCAGTAATAGTCAAAAAGGTTCATATAGTCTAACTAGTATTATATATGTCAATATTCTTAGAAATAGACTAACTTAGAACTTTGTGTTCATACCTTGAAGTTTGTCGCAAACGTATCAAGGTGAGAAAACAAAGTTCTGAATTGGTCTCTTAGTGAGAATATCATCGCCAACATTTTATATCAGTCAACTATTGACTTTTTTTATTTGACTTTGAATAATAAATTATTAGACGTTTGCATTATATGTTCTGTAGCAAAATTTTTCATGTCAGTGCATATCAGAAAACATATATGCTGACACCGTTATATCTGCGTTTGGCAAATATCGGCTGATAATATCTACCATCCAATATATCGTTCGGGCTCTGATATTATATATTCATGTGTGTAAATGACAAAAATCTTAATAGTTGCTGTCTGTCATGTTTGATCACTTTAGATTGTACTTGGCTGGCTGTTTCTACTCTAATTTGCCTTTTTGCTAAGCTAGGCTAACAGTGTCCCGACTCCAGCTCTGTATTTATCACAAATACATAAAATTGAAACAGACTTAAGTTTGTACAGATGAAATATTCAGCAGTGTTTTTCTGGTGACTAGCAGTCAAATCTTGACATTGTTGAAGGTTAGTGTGTGTGTGTGTGTGTGTGTGTGTTTATGGGTGCACACATGGCCTGTACACAGCATCTAATGACCCAAGATTGGTAAGATTGAGTCATGACAGCCCCTGTAGCTACATCTGACATGTGCAGCCACGAGCACACTCCCAGGGCATGATGGGATTGACGGATCAGTGTGAGATTATCACAGACATGACACATCTCAAGCAGCACGTGCACACACAGTGCTCTTACTGCCATGGGCTGTCTGTCTCTGACACAACATACACACACACCAACAAAAACTAGTTTGCGTGTGCAGAGTTTATGCACAAACTGCAGCCTATTCTCCCTTTAGCTTCGTGTTTGTCACAAAGTATTTTTATATCCCTGTTTCTAGTCTTCACCAGACATGCTGTAGCACACTGTCAGTGCACTGTTGTGTCCTATTTGGCACATATCTCTGTGAAAACTCAGATACACTGTATGTCCTGGTCAATTCCAGGTGATATGTCACATTGATGAGGACCTACACTGTGCACTGGGTGCAAATTAAACGTATAGGCCACCGCCATCCAAGATCTCCATTATATCTAGTTCTGTTTATCTATCAGTGTCATTGCTCTCTGCCTGACCTCTCCATATGTGTGGTTTTTTGTTGGTATGTGTGTGTGGCGGCCTGTTCTGTCTAGATGTAGGAGGTCCAGCAGACCCCATCGCCCCCACCATCATCATCCCTCCCAGGAACACGAGTGTGGTTTCAGGCACCTCAGAGGTCACAGTGGAGTGTGTGGCCAATGCCAGGTAAACATGCTGGAACCGTGGGTCTGAGATCAGCTTGTAAAAGGAATGCTTAGATTTCTTTTTTTTTTTAATGTGGAGTCAATGTCTTACCTGCAGCAGATAACTGTAAGCTCGTTCTCTGTATGGAGAAGCAGCAAGATGCAGGAAAACGAAAAGAGTATTGTTGTAAACAGTACCAACAGCAACACATCTTTTAGCCACCCACAAGATGTCCCTTTATTTGTGCGCTACACTTCAAATTTTTAGCGTTTACATTGCTGTCAGACGGCTCTCTCATTTGGGCCTAAATTCTCTTAGCGCAAAACATCTGTGTTCTTATGCACAACTACAGGTGGTCCCAAAGGAAACAGCTGTCTGATGGCAATGTAGAGCTCCAGTAATTAAGAAAAGTGTAGCAAAAACGTAAAGGGACAAATAAAGAGTTTATCTGTAAAAACAGATATCTGTATTTTTTAAACTTTATGATTTTTTTATGGGCTACATTAATTAATGAATTTTTTTATACATATACATACATGTGTTTATTTAGCCTGGCAAAATATTTACTTTGCTAAATCCCTTTTTTTGTGTGTGCACTACAAGCAGTGTCAGTGAGAAAGATGGTTTTAATTCATTTTTAGAATGGCTTATAACTATTTTTGCAAATGGACTCTTTAAATACACTGGAGGTGACCTTGTTGGTGACTAAACATTTGTTGCTGTCAGTACTGTTTCCAGCAGTACTGTGCTCTGTCTCCTGCATCGCACTGCTTCTCCATACAGAGAGCAAGCTGCCAGCTATTTATTTATTTTCACTGTTTTCATATTGCTGTGAAGATCTATGCTGGGTATAACTTAAACAAGGTTAAATTAAACTAGACTGTCCGCAGGTAAAAGAAGTTTAATAATAATGTAATACTTCTTTGCAGATAACTTTTAGATTTTGAAAAATGCAGATAATAGTTTCTTTGTAATTCATACACACTCAGAAATACGCCACGTGAGAGGTATTTTTTGTTGAATTCTATCTTTTCTTTTGCACAGTAAGTAATGTATTCTCTGTGTTTAATTTTAATTGTAGTTGATTCAATACACAAGTAGTTTCTCTTGTCTTGTAAGTTTTTGCAGACCCAAGAGTTCTTTAATGTCAGAATGTGCAGAAACAAAGCAGACTCCACTAATGGCATCCCTTGACTCATGAAATAGTCAGTTTGAATTGAGAATTGCTGGGATTCTCTCATCTTCAGACTGTTAGATTTTAGTATGAGAACAAAAACAACTTGATAGATAGATAATGTTCATATTGTTAGTGAAAAAAACTATGTGACCAGTATTGCATTCAAGCACAAAAGCATGAATTCACATCAAACTGCACTTTTCATCCTGCAGGCCTCTAATCAAGCTGAGTATCTCTTGGCGTAAGAATGGTGTTTTGGTGACGAGCGGTTTGAGCGACTTCAACCGCAGGCTGACCATCATCAGTCCCGTGGTGAGCGATGCTGGCTACTACGAGTGTGAGGCCATTCTCCGCAGCAGCAGCGTGCCCTCAGTCAGCGCTGGGGCTTATCTGCACGTACTCGGTGAGACACCCAGGTTAACTCTTTTCTGTTAAAGCAGGCGAGTCGCCATTTTGCCTAAAACATTCACATTTGTGCAATATCTTCCTTTTACACTTTTTTGTTCTACTTTGGTTCAGTTAGGTAGAAACAATAAACCACCATTTACATATACTAATTCAAATGCTTGTTCTATCAGACACTGCACTGCAAAAACTAGTTGATTTTTTTAATTTTTTTTTTTTTTTTTACATTTGTCCCTGAGGATCAAAACAAAATTTTCAGCACAAACATTAAGGAAATCTGTTCCAGATACACATCCAAATTAGCTTCAATGGGAAGGTGTCAGTGTCTTTGCTGCTGCTAAGTCAAAACAAATTGATCTTTCCTTTAGGGGTGGGACATTAGAAAATTCCACGTCACAATGATTGTGGTCAAAATAATTGCAATATACAATACTATCAGATTGAAGAATTGGAATAAAAAGAGGAGAATGGCAATAAAACAGTGTAAACACTTTGCCTTACAACCTTTATTAAATCATATTCATAAGGGACACATCTTTATTAAAAGTAAATAAATAAGGTAATTATAAATTATGAGGAACCCCTGCATAAATAAAGGATAAATTAAAAAAACAAAACAAAAAAACAACAACAACAAAAAACAACAACTGTATAAGTAAGTCTACTCTATTCTATTAAGTCCAACTTGTATTGTAGCATGAACTATTCACTATTAACTAGCATGAATAGTGGGAATTACATGAGGTTATTCATAGACACTTTATTTCATGGTTATAATGATTATGTAATTTATTGAAATTCACCACGATTAAATTATTGTGAGTATTTTTATCTCGATTAAAAATAAAAACAATAGCTATCCCATCCCTACTGTCCTTTTCCGAATGTTTTTTGTGTATGTGTGTGTGTGTGTGTGTGTGTGTGTGTGTGTGTGTTCTGATATTTGCAGCACCTGTCTCAGTGCTTTCACCTTTTGTGTACTGTGTGTTTTAATTCTAGAATTTTCAAGCACATTTCCTTGATGTTTGTGTTTTCATTCTCGGCCATTTGTCCGTAAGGTTTAACGTGTTCTTATTTTACCTTTTTTATTATGCACAAGGTCAGTAGACACATAATAACTAGTCATAACGCTTAATCGCTGTAGGTGCTCTGTAGCAGCAAGACAGCCTAAATGAAAATACAGCATTTCTGCTTTAGATGCAGGATGTACAGCAGGCAAGTGTGTGGGAGTAAATGTAGCATTTATATTTACTAAAGAGCAAGTTTACACAAAGAGCTGCCATGAAATTAATATAAATATTACTTATCGCATTAT
>JAQFJA010000014.1:5078166-5098222 GCA_029874485.1 Naso brachycentron
TTCCAATGAAGTGGATTAAGTTTTGGGAGCCGGCTAAACAGGTTGTACAACACTTTTTTAGGAAGTCGGTTGGGTTGCGAAAGTAATCTAGTAAAATAACGAGTCGCATAAATAACTACTTTTGATACAAAATAATAAGTAAAGTAAATTTATTACTTTTATAAGGAATAATCAGTAATAAGTAACTTATTGCCGTTTCAGAGTAACTTGCCCAACACTGCATGTTCCATTTGGACTCCTCTTCCTCATGATATGATGCAAATTTGATTTTAAGACTGAAAACAGATCTCACTGACATCTTTACAAGTATATGAAGAGGTTTGCAGTGCTTGCACAATACTGCATACACTGTGTTGTCATGCTCTCTGTGGTCGTGCTTCCAGGTGGGTATCGTAGGAGAAAATGAGGACTGGGTGATGGTCCACCAGGTGTCCAACGAACCCGAGGCTCGTTCCTTAGAGGTGCCAGGTCTCAATCCATACACCTTCTACAGGTAACTCTACTGGAAGAGCATTTGCTTCACCATGTCTGTCTCCATTTATCTGTAATGGGCATCGTAATGTAACCACCAATTTGTGGTTCACGTAAGTCGACCCACATGTATCCAGGGTGTCTAATTTTAATTAACTCCCCGAGCCAGACAGCCTACAAATGAAATAAATTGAGTTTGTAACAAAGGTAATCTACACAAAGGACCAAAGGAACAACAAGTACAAATGGAGCTCCGCAAATATTCACCAGTAGCAGAACAGAAGCCCAAAACACATAAAAGTTTGATCTACTGTCACTGCGCTGTTTACTTTTGTACACAGCACAGTGCATTATTGTTATAAAGAATGGTTTTACTGGAAATGAACCAACAAATGATTTTCCCAGGATAATCTAAAGCCAAAAAACATAAAAAGTAAGCATTTTCCTATTGTAACAAACAACAGATACGATGTTTGTGTGCTTCAGTCTTTTGGCTAATTTTAGCTTTCCCAGGAGTCTTATCTTATTCTCTGTTCCTTTGATTTGAATGCAAGCTTGTTATGGATAGTGTGATTTAAAGATTATTTTTACAGCATGCACATGATCTTCATCTGGGGCGCAGTCTGCCTGTATCCATAATTACATTCAATATAACCAATGAACGTTTCACTGAACCGATCCCAGAAGACCTGCTACAGCTATAGTTCTCATCATTCCAACATCAGTGCTGCCACTTTACATTTGAGCAGAGTTGGAGCTCATGTTGGATCCAAATTCTTCTTTTTTTTTTTTTTTTTTTTTTTTTGCGTATGCTGGCTGAAACACAAATAAGCCCTCCACTCATGTTCTCACTCTATTCATGTTCAATGCTCTGATCTCAGATCAAGTGCAATAAGCCTCACATAAGAGGATACAAATGCCGCAATAATACTGGGAATTCATTTGCACTTGGCAGATCTGAGCGCAACTTCTGTTCCAATGAAACCATTCTCTCATGAAAGTTACATTATGATGTTTAACTCCAAACGTCAGGTTCCGTATGCGCCAAGTGAACATCGTGGGCACCAGCCCTCCCAGCCAGCCCTCCAGGAAGATCCAGACCCTGCCAGCTCCTCCTGACGTGGCCCCCGCCAACGTCACTTTGCGCACCGCAAGCGAGACCAGCCTCTGGTTACGATGGATGGTGAGTGAGAAACCAGCTTTCCCAAATTAACCATTTCCTACTTAATCTAAGGAATCTGGCTTGTTTTGACTCACTCTCTCTCTCATGCACAGCCTTTGCCTGAATGGGAATACAATGGGAATGCAGAGCAGGTGGGCTACATGGTTCAGTACTCACGTGTGGGCTCACAGGGTCGGGCACTGATCCATGTTGTCACTGACCGTCTGGAACGGGAGTTTACTATTGAGGACCTGGAAGAGTGGACAGAGTATGAGGTCAGCGTCCAGGCTGTCAACGGCATCGGGGTGGGACCCTGGAGTCAGCCGGTCAGAGGCAGGACGAGAGAGTCCGGTGAGTATGCAACTTCTTTGTCACTTTCAGACCACATTTACAGGGGAGCAGCCCTACTCAAAACAGAAAGGTCTTTCCTTTGTGTCTTTAAAATATGTCCGTGTTTACACCAACAGATAGCTCTGTATTGTAGTATACACACCAGACCAGTAGTCGGCGGTATAAGTTTGAATGATGACCATCAGACATGTTGCCAAAGTTGTTAACTTCCTGTTGCTGCTTAGCCCTTAGCAGTCATAAATTAAAGATATTCAACCATAGATTGGCTTCTAAAATTATGCTATGAACACTTAAAATCACCTCAGTAGACTGTCACCATATTCGACTTACTTTCCACACACTGCAGAGTGTTTGATCAGAGTTTGGTAGTGGCTAGAGCAGAATGCATTTACTTGCGCTAGCATTAGCATTAGCATTGTCACTGCGTTCACAGGCACTCTGCTTGCCAGTTTACACAGTCAGAAAGACGGTTTCAAGAGATTCCACTCTGGAACCCGGTTTCAAAAGTTTGCGGTTTCAGGGGCGCCAGCGTGCGGTTGTCATTTAAAAGGAAAGCCGAACCGCAATAAAAGTGTTTCATTTGATGCGAAAACTAGTGCAATGTAAACTCCCCCTCAGTGAAAAACAATGAAATGAGGATTTATTGTAATTAAGTGTATTGATTTTACATCTAAAACAAATACACTACGACACAAAAAATCTGTTTTATCTCCTGGAATTGAAAGCACCCTGATTACTTCTCTGTTTACTATTTCTTGGAACATGTGGGCCGAATATCTACAGTATTAAGCATATTTGATGCAACAGACTTACACTAAACAGATAATATTTTACCATATGTCAAATTTATGTCAGTCTATGTAGCAGCCAACTTTCATTTAAGCATAGACAAAGCAAAAAAACCCCACACTTATTTTCCTTCCTCGCCTCTGCTCTCGCCTCGCTCACCAGACGTCGGGTAGCCAGGAATGGAAGGAGTCTGAGGAAATTGAGAACACATGAGCTCCAATGTGGAATTCCTGTGCTCCTTCTTTTCCACTCACTCCAGCAGATTCTTAGGAATCAGTGCATAATGTCCAGGGATGGATGCCAAAAAAGAGAAAAGGTCTTTTCTTGAGCGTTTTGTTTTTTCAACAGGCCTGGAGGGTTTACCAGAGAATCAGAGGCTGTGTGAGATAACGAGCAACATCCCCCCAGTTAATAAGCAAACACACAGGGCGCGTGACAAATTACTTTTTCAGAATATATGGCAAATAATTTAATATTTAGGCATGATGTTTTCGCCTTTCTGCCCGCTTTGATTTTTCAGTCCCTTCCTGTGGACCCACCAACGTGTCTGCCTTTGCCACCACCTCAAGCAGCATCCTGGTGCGCTGGTTTGAAGTTCCCGAGCCAGACAGGAATGGCCTCATTCTGGGCTACAAGGTCTGTTTGTGCTATTTATGCTGTACAGTAGTTCACCATTTATTTACCGGGGCCAAAGATGTCTAATTAATTTTCAAGAAGCAGACAAAGCAGCAGGAAGTATGGACAATCTTTCTGAACTTCTAAAGTCACTTTTCCTTTAACTCCTCTGTATTTCCTGTCTCCTCACTGGATCAGGTGGTGTACAAAGAGAAGGACTCTGACGGTTCCGTCCATTTCTGGACAGTGGAGGGAAACGCCACTCACAGCGTCCAGCTGATCGGTCTGGGGAAGTACGTGCTCTATGAGATCCAGGTTCTGGCTTTTACACGGATTGGAGATGGACACCCGAGTTCTCCCCCCATCCTGGAGAGAACTTTGGACGATGTGCCCGGACCTCCAGTGGGCATCCTGTTTCCTGAAGTGCGGACCACCTCAGTCCGCCTTATTTGGCAGTCGCCCTCACAGCCCAACGGCATTATACTGGGTTAGTAACGTACAGATGTCATTATATTTCTCATGTTTTGATCTAGAATCTAGTCTCAAAATGTTAATATCTATCTGTATCTTGAAAAACTAATCATTTCATTATCACGGTATATCAGCTTGTTTTCTCGTGATACTGTGGTAAAGTAATGCATTATCATAGGATGGCAAGGCTCATTTTCCGGTGATGACGGGATAATTTATCTGTTACTTGGTTACTTATCTGGTTAGATCACTGCCACTGTTGGGGATAATTCGTAACTGAACAGTAAGGGAAGGTATAAATGTTATTGTTTCCTGCAGTTAGAGCAGACAACTAGGTCTATGTTTGAAGAATCATGAGAAAAGCATCACGTTTATGATTTAATCAAAGATGCTGACCAGCTCCCATCTCTGCATCAGCCAGCAGCTGATCAGATAAAGCTTAGCCATATGTGATTATTGATGACAGAGATAAAAAATCATTATTAAAGGTTAGGTCATCTACATGCTGGCACTGTCGGCACCCCCGATCTCTGATAAAAATTATTAGTAAAGAGGAAACAACCTTTTATTTTAAAAAGTGACTTTGTTATCCCAATATCATGAGAAAATGAGTATTGTTATCCTGTGATAATGCGTTACTTTATGCCATTACCAAGAGATAACATGCCATTATCCTGTGATTATGAGATGATTTTTTCTTGATCTCGAGATAATTGGATGAAAAAAAAGAAGCTGCCATGGTTGCTCTCGGCCTCTGTAATATATATCTGCAGGCATTTTAGAAAATGGCTTGAAAACTAGCAAATATTCTACTCACAGGCCTTTTTATTTAGATTTACAGGTGACCGTCCTGATGACTCCAAACACTCTTTCGTACTTTTCCAACTTGATTGATGAGACAATGTCAATTGTGATTTTTCAGCACTGTTGCAAAGGATGCTGGGTTCTTTGTAAGCTAATTGGGATTTACTTATGAGTTTTTTATTCATTATACATCAATCAGATCATTTATTTCAAACTGCACAATACAGCAGATGCTGCAGGAGCAGATGCCAAAAGAATCATTACAAAAGAGATGAAGCTGCTTGTTGCACAGTTTGTTCTTCCTCAACACAAACAACAAATGCTTCAAATACCCAAACACATTTTTCAGCCTAGATTTAATTTACCATTGAGCATCGTGTGACGCCTCGATTTCTAATGTTTGTCCCCACCTTCTCTCCAGCCTATCAGATCACATACCACCTCAACTCCACCAATAGCAACACAGCCACAGTGGACGTGCTGAACCCCAGCGCTCGCCAGTACACGGTGACCAGCCTCAAGCCGGAGTCCGTCTACGTGTTTCGCATCACAGCGCAGACGAGAAAGGGCTGGGGTGAGGCTGCTGAGGCTCTGGTGGTCACCACGGAGAAAAGAGGTAACCATAACTTTCTGAACATGTGGTTTATCTTAATATTAACATATCAGAGTGCTGCATCTGTGACAGGTTATTATGCAACAAAAACCTTGAAAGTGAGGTCGTGTTTTGAAGTGTAATGGTAACATAATTAGTAGTTCACAAGCAACAGGATATGCAAAGTCCTGAGAGGATGCGCAGGTGTGTGAACTCAGCCTGTGAGAGCTGTGCTAAGCCTCCTTTGCTCTCAGCTCATTTCCACTGAACAGGCCAGTTAGCAGATGTGTGTTCTGAAGCAGTGTGTGTGCCCTGTGGGTGTTTGACGGAAGCGCTCTGATGGAATTGTGAGAATGAATCAGTCCATCTGCTTCCCTCAGGGCATGTTGAGGATTGTTTACTCTGCAACTTTTATTCTCAGCTACTTTTTATTCATCAGAATTGCAGTTTTATTCCTTGTCTGTGACACATGGCCCATGCCGAATGTTGAAGGTTTTTTTTTTCCTTTGTGCCCAAACTTTTTACTGATCTCTGCATCCTTCCTCAGATTCTCCCCTTCTGACATCTTTTTCCCATTCATTCCCTAAAAACTTGGATCATCCTCCTCCCTTATGTCCAATTATAATGTCTCTCATCCAAACCCTCTGTTATCCAATCTCTCTCCATGATGTACACTGTGTGTGTGTCTGTCCTTTCAGCTCGTCCCCAGCCCACCAGCCGTCCCACGGTTCCTCAGAAAGAAGTTCAGGCCCGTCAGGTTTTGCTCTCATGGGAGCCAGGCAGCGACGGCCTGTCCCCTGTGCGTTACTACACGGTGCAGCTGAGAGAGCTTCCTGAGAACAACTGGACCGTCCACTCTGCCTCTGTCAACCACGAGGCCACCTCTTACATTGTGTCTAGGTAGTGTGTACTTTCCAGCCTTTGGAGGTTGTTTTTTCATTTGCAAAACTCCATTCTTTTTGTTAGAACATTTTTTTTCCTGTTTATTCTCTTTAGATGTTAAGGATGATACCTAATGAAACAAAACTTTATCTTTTCACAAACCCCTCTGCTGCATTTGCTAAAATATTCCCTCGGCTGTCGTATTTTTGGACAATAAGCAATATCCTTTTATGAATGTTTCCAGCATATTACAGTCTGGTTTAGAAGATAAACAATGTTATAAAAGAGTCAAAAAACATTCAGGGTATTAGAAAAGAAATTTGGCAAGTGCAGTAGTCAGCATTAAGGTTTTTGTTTACCTGAAACTTGTAGCTCCTGCCGTGAAACTATGTTTCTCTTTTGATGTCTCAGACTTAAAAGGTTTATCCTAGTTTATCATCTCGGTTGATGTGCTCTCCTGTGCTTTCATCCCTAAGGCTGAAGCCCTTTACATCCTACCAGTTCAGAGTAAAAGCCACCAATGACATTGGGGACAGTGAGTACAGCGAGGAAAGTGAAGCTATCACGACCCTGCAGGATGGTAAGAGTGACAGCAGGAGAAAAAGGGAACTATTTAAAAGAATAGTGTGACTTTTTGGGAAATATGCTTTGATGCTTTCCCACTGAGCTGGATCTGAAGATCGATACCACTTTCATGACTCTATGATGTGTATATGGCTACAGTGAGGAGCTGGTTAGCTTAGCTTAACATGAAAAGGTTACAAATCTCATGTATATGTTTGTTTAAAGCTGGCATGGGCAATTTATTCTTGGTGTGATCGGGAAAAAATTCCATAATAATCTTTCAGTATATTGTAATTAAGGTGTTATGAAAGAACACTAGACTTCTGCACCTCTCCTTCACTCTGTATTAAGGCTTTAGAAAATGGAGACCATGACGGGCACTTTTTGGCCAATCATGGGTTATTTCAAAAAGCACATTTTCCTATTGGCTGCTCTATGCTGGGCTTCTAAGCAGCAGTTAATGTGAGCTCATTTGCTGTTGGAACAAGTGACGTGTCTTACATTTAAAACTGGCCTCTGACCACTTGACAAGCTGAGTTGTTGGCGACACCGTCAGCCGGCTTGAGTCCAGCTGAGACGGACCAGTTTACTCCGCTGCAACTTTCCCTGCAACTGTTTCATCTCATCATGAATCTTTGGTGCAAATTGGCCTTAAAAAAGAAAGCAATATAAAAAAAATAATAAAATGCGAGCCGCTGCAAAAACAGGAAGGGGAGGGTGCAGCGGAGTTGCTTTCTTTTGAGTCTCATGCTATTGCTAGCTCGATTGCCAGACGTTGCCTACCCCAGCTTTAATCTGTCAAAGTGTAAAAATGACATGTTGATTTTCTGTGGGGAGTTATGTGCGCAACTATTTCTTGGCATGTGCAATGACTTCTTAGCTTGGGCTCAGACCAGAGACTCCGCCCACTCCACTCTGAGGACTTGATTCTCTTGGTCTGGCATTACGCTTTGAAACTGTGGATCTCCTGCTTGAAAAAGCAGTAATATCCATCGAGTGCCAGGGATGGGGAGCTATGGGCGGGACTAAGATGTCGGTCTAGAAATATCCAACATTTCAACCATCAAAGCCACGTTACAGGACGAAAACAGTTATGTCGTTGTATGTGATATGATGGTGGTGACATGAGTTTAAAAAGATACCAACTTAGCCAGGACATGTCTGTTTAAACCAATGCTCCTTAGTGCAGTTCCTCACGTTTTCTGCTCCAGGTGTTAATGTTCTGTGATTTAAAGTGAAAATTGTTTATTTGTGCCTTTCCGCAATGCATGGTGGGTCAGAATTTCAATTACAACACAATTTAACAACATCTCTATGATTATTTAACGGCTTGTGGAGGCATTTTTGGATTTCAATTGTCTCGCTTAGCCAGACCTCGAATCACCCCCTGGCAACATAATGAATGTTCGTGCAGATTAAATTTGAAAAGCCAGCAACCAATGAGGAAGTGTTAAGGAAATCTAATCCCCCCCCCCCTCTTCTGAGAATTGCTCAAAGTGGAGGCATGGCCGGACCAAGAATCGAGTCCACTCAGTGGAGTGGGTGGAGTCTGGGCCCAGGCTAGTGACTTCTCGGAGTATCCATTGTTTGCCTGACTGTCTCACAATGCTGAAAAGATTCCAGAACTCATCTAAGTAAACCAAAAATAATCATGCACATAAGAATTATTTAAAAAATGTCAAACTATTTGTTAAGAGAAAAAGCTTTTGTATTATAATCCATGGTTAACGTGGTAATATTGTGAACATACAGTGTGCAGTTTGCACATGTACTTGTATGTGTATGTGGGTAATATCAGGTCATATATCAATACTGCACACCTCTGTGCTGTTATGAAAAGAGTGTCGTTTCTGCTTGAATTAGTCTGTTGTTGTGATGCAGACACTGCTGGCAGAGGCAGCAGGTGATGTCATGTGTGCACCATCTGCAGTTACCATGAGACAAGCGAGCGGCATTAAAACCTCAGCTAAGTTTGCCCAGTGGTGCTTTAACCCACTAAAAGAAATGATCTGTCTGCTAATCTTTCCAACTGCTCCGTTTGACTCATCTCAATGGCTGTTCTGTTTCAGCTGTTGTTTGTTTATGCACCATGAATGCCACTGCACATGGCTGGATTAAGCTTTTAAAATGTGCACATTTTCAGGTCAATTTAGCCCATTTTTCCCCTTTTTATTGCCTCAGCGCCCGACGAAGCACCAACAATTCTCTCTGTCACGCCGCACACAACAACGTCAGTGCTGATCCGCTGGCAGGTAAGTGGAGACAGTATAATTGATTGTTTCATGTCTCATTGTTTGCGAAATCCATGAAAGTCGGAGAAAGTGGCCTTTTAATGACAGACCATGACAGTGCAGAGTCAGCCTGTACTTTCAGACTGGATGTTAGTCATCCTCCTCTCAGTGTGAGTCAAAAAACACCTTCACTCACACCTGAATTAACAGGTCATAAAGAGGGAAACAGGAGGCTGTAAGCCACAATTTTACTTTTATGATGAGCACGTGTCAAGTTTATAAGGATACTTCCCTCTGGCTCTGCGCTCTCATGTTCAAACGTGGGGGATTTCTCCATGTGACTCACCTGTGGATGAGCTCAGTCTGAGAGGAGTTTTTCTTGTTTGTTTCATTTTCCACGAGGGCGTTTCAGGGCTGGGTAATAAATCAATTTTAAATTGAAATTCGAAATAATTTGTTTGGAAGATGTTAAAAAATGATAATCGTGAAGTTTGGTGAAAGTTGGACTGGCACTTTTTTAATCCCAAATTGGGGGATTCATCTTTGTTCAAACCTTTATTTAAAAAAGGTTTGGTTTGGTTAAAGCTAGATTTGCACTTTATTCCTAACAGAGAAATTCATTTTTGTTTGAAATTAAAAAAACATATTTGAAATAATTCCTTGGCCTTTTATAGTTTTAAAAAATCGATTAAAATCGAAAATTTTATGTGGCGTGAAAAAACCGGGGATTTTAATTAAGGGCCATATTGTCCGAGTTGCGACTCATCCGCTGATTCGGAAAAACAAACCAGAGTCGGATGTAAATTGTGTTGTTAATCTTTATTATTTTGCTTTTTCTTCTATAAAAGAGAAGAGGACCCTTGCATAAGCCTTGTGGCTTCTCTTCTAACACATCTTTTACATTCTAATAATGTAGTTTTATGTAATCAAGTGAGTGTGCAAAATAATAAAATAAACAAAAATAAATAAATTAAGGCAGGTGTGAAAACACCTTATGTTTTCAGTAACAGTGAGATAGAGATAAAAAACAGGGTAATGAAGTCTAATTTTACAGTGGAGGAACATACATGAAAAATGCCTGTTAAGGTGAAATTAGCAATTTATATAATCTCATTAAAACAGAAAAACTAGGTCACGTGCAGCGTTCTCAGTTATTTCTGTGCCTCAGTTCTGCTGAGATGTGCTGTATCAGACATTAACTTCCCATCTTTTACCTTTTAGCCCCCCTCTGAGGACAAGATCAATGGAATCTTACTGGGCTTTCGGATTCGATATCGTGAGCTGCTGTACGACCGCCTCCGCAGTTACTCTCTTCACACCATCAACAGTGCCTCCACCTGGGCTGAGCTGAATGGTGAGGCTGCTGGCTCCTCACATAAATGCATTTTGCAGTGTAGCATTTTTTCTTTTAGACCAGCCGCCTGAATTTTACATTTAAAGAAATCATCCAAGGGCAGAAATTTGCATACCAACATTCATCCAGCCATAGCGCTTTGAGAAACAAGGTACCATTTTCTTCATATTCATACAATTGTGAGACTCTGCCACAGTTGATTAGTCCTGCGCAGACTCTGTGTGTCAGCAGCGCAATTATTTCCATCAGAGAAAAACTCACACAAGCCTATTCTGCTCCCAAAATCTCCCTGCTGGTCTTGACACTTCACAGCAGCACATTTCATCTTGTGATCAGTAGCTATCAGCTGCAAGCTATTATTAGGTTTACTCAGGAGCCGCTCTGTTTCTGCTGCTCTGTGTAACTTACCCTATAATTTTCACTCGTTGAGTCATTCTGAAGCTCACTCAGAGCTATGATCACTGTGATTGTGCCAGTCTGTTTAAGACAGTAGTGATTCCCTTCTCGAGCAAGGAAAATATTATACTTTAGACCCAAATACGATTGTCTCCCCTCTAACTTCTCATTTCACCTCTTTTCCATTTCTCCACTGCAGCCCCCTACAGCATCAGGAATCTGAGTGATTCAACTCTGACACAGTATGAGCTGGACAGTAAGTTTTGTTATGTCTCTGTCTCACCACACACACACACACACACACACACACACACAAGCACGTTTGCTCAATGTTTCAATTCCCAGACTAATTAGGTACTTTGCCTGATCTCACCATATGTCTCAAGTGCCACACTGCATGGAATAGTGATAGAGGAAAGCAGAGTGTGGACAAATAAACACATTTGGCTCACTTACATTCACATCACATATGTAGAAACACTTCTGCGGAGGCCAATGGAAGCTCTCTGTCTACAGAAAATCTTGGACACTCACTGCATAAGCTCCTCTAGTCCAACACAGTGCAAAGCAAAGCTCATTTGGATAAACACTACTAAAGCAAATGGCCACACTGTGGCCTGTGCTGTGTGGAAATACAGCAGATTGTCAGTGTTCAGTTCCCAGTGGTAGAGCTGTGTGGGCGGGTGCGACCCTGGTGAGAGATCAAATCCCTCTTATCGCCCCACTGACTTTTACTAATTGTTTAAGGCACCAGTAGGGAGCAGCAGATGTGACTATGCAGCAATGACAAAGACCAGTGCGGACTGGAAAACTGGATGTTCTAAATTGGAAGCAAAAACAGACGAGATGCTTTAAAAGTACTCACAGTTTGGTGTTTCATGTAATTCCTAACTTTATATCTCTGGTTGTTTATTTCTCCTGCAGAACTGAGTAAACACAAGCGCTATGAGATACGCATGAGTGTATACAACGCAGTGGGCGAGGGGCCAGCCAGCTCACCACAGGAGGTGTTTGTGGGGGAAGCAGGTATGTACACTTCCTGTCATTCTGATCAAAACAGTCTCATACAGGAGCTGCACTTGACAAGCTGTGATTTGAAACTTGTCAAGTTTTCAGGTGTAATTTGTCCCTCTCCAAACCCTGGGTGTAATGTAGGGTTTTCTGCTTTAAAGGGATGGTTTAGGATTTTTAAAGCAGGGTTGTATGAGGTTCTTATCTATAGTACTTATCGTGTTTTACTTGCAGTAGACGGCGGTTCGCCTGCTCCAGTTAGAGTAGCAGCAGTAGTACTGATGGAGGAAGCTTAGCAAAGCTGCTGCGTTCGAGGACAGCAGCAAAAATGCTTTTTAGCCAACTCCAAAAGTCCTTTTGGAAAGATCAATATCAGTTAAAATGCACACCATATTTAGAATATTTTCACTGCGAATCTGAGGCCATTGCATAGTTTTCTTCAAAGTCACCAGACTCTTTTAATAAAGTATGCATTTCACCTTGCAGAACACAGGAGTTGCTGCCACTGCCACAGTCGGTTAAGTTGGTGTGTCATTGTGCGACTTTGTTGAATCCAAATTTACCCTTTTAAACACCAAAGTCACGCAGTAACATAAACAAACTAGCCAGTGGTAGACCTTTAACTCCTATGTTCTGCAGGATGAAATGACCGTTTTGGTCAAAGGAGTCTGGTGACTTTAAACATGACATGGGTGATATAACAGCTTTAATCTCCCATCGCAAAGGGTTGTCTGATGGCAGGGCAAAGCAATAAAATGTACTAAATATAGCAAACACTTAAAATGATGTTGATCTTTTTAAATGGACCTTCTTTAGGGTGGCTAACTGGCTAATACTGAGGTCAGACTACACAATATCAGCTCGATAATAGCCCGACTGGAAAGATGCAGACTCAGAAATGATCAATGAGCATCGGGCGATACAATCAGTCGTTTCATTTTGCGTAGTGTGTCAACCAATGCCACAACTAGGACACCTCACAACCTTAAACAAAAAGACTTGCATGTTTGATTTTTTCTTCACCTTCCACGATGGCTTGTCAGTAGTGGTAGTCAGGGGCAAATGCTTCCTTGCTGGTGACATCACAGACGTCGTCAGCTGCAAACAATGATTGATTGGGGACGACGTGTAGTCTGTCATGTCTCTCGGCCACAACATGGCAAGAATTTAGGCCTTTTTAATCACCTAATCCGACACAGTGAACATTGTAGCAGACAAAAATATCTTGTGGTCTGACCCCAGCGTAACTCTCCAGACTGGGGAAGTTCTGATTGCGATTTGATATAAATAATACACTAACTATGGATGAGTAACTCATACAACCCCACTTAAATAAATCAAACATCTTATCAAACTGTTTTTTTTTGTAAATGCCTCCATCAGTGCCCACAGCCCCGCCCCAGAATGTGGCTATTCAGTCTGCAACAGCCACCCAGCTGGACGTGACATGGGACCCTCCCCCTGTGGATGCACAGAATGGAGACATCCAAGGCTACAAGGTCCGATTCACTTTGTTCTTAAACTGTCATGCAAACATTGCCAAGTGCAATTTTGACATATTTTATGAGCCTGCTTTTTAATAAAGCAGCAATGCTGTCTTACATTTAAACATTAAAATGTTTTGCGGTTCACAAGCAACAATTCGTTCGATGTTAATCACCATTAAAGCCAAATTTTTTGACTTTAAGTAAACACTATACTCGAGAGGGGCTTTTGATGAAAGATTTAGTCTGCTGCTCAAGAAAACATTTGCAGTAACAAAAAAATGGGAATGAGTTCTGTAGAAGCATGTGCAGATGTATTCTCTGTAGACAAACATTAATATCTTTTTATGACTCTTTTATTCCATGTAGGTTTACTTTTGGGAGTTCCAGCGTAAAAATGAGACCGAGCGGCTGCGAACTCTGTTCATGCCTGAAGGAGGTGTGAAGCTAAAGAACCTGACTGGTTACACCACCTACATGATCAGTGTAGCCCCCTTCAATGCTGCTGGAGACGGACCCCGCAGCGCACCGACGAGAGGACGGACTCAGCAAGCAGGTGTATTTAACTCTACATATTAATGAATGTGCAGAGTCTTAATTCGCCATGAGTAACAACAGTTGGGACTATTGCGGTAAAGTAGCACCGTAAAACAAATATTTTTGTATGAAATGAACACATGATGGAGAGGTACTGGGAGGAAGAAGACAAGCTGAAGAAAAATGAGGCAATGAGATGCTGTGACTAAAGCAGATAAATTAAAGCACATACAGCCATGTTCATTTATTTGTCACATTTATGCGCTGATGGTGCTGCTGCCGAGGACAGTTCAGAGAACACAGAGAGTTTTCTCCTAGTGGATGAGTCAACCATGAGGAAAGAATTTGTTGTGAGGATGATGCTAATCGTTGCTGTCAGCATGCCAAACGATGTTAGCAGAGCCACACACTGAGCATAAGTTCCTAATCAGCAAACCCACTCCAAACTCATTTGCTGAGTCTCCTGTTTTGTCTGAGAAGTAGATGGTATGAAAATTGTTTGAGCAAGCTTTCTGGCTGCAGGCATGCTATGTCTGTGCACCATCCCCAACAAACCACCCCTATCATTTCTTTCTTTCTTTCTTTTTTCTTTCTTTCTTTCTTTTTCTTTCTTTCTTATTTTATTTCTTCTCTCTGTCTCTCTCTACTTGCAATTTTGGTGCATATGAATATTGTATCTCGGCCTCCCAACAAAACAGAAAAATGAAGATATTCACAGCTTCTTGGTTCCCCTCATGGATCTCTGTCATGAGAGGAGGAAGCAGATGACAAGCTGCTGGGGGGTGGGGGGGCTCTGTGGAGATAGTTATCCCATCTTTTTAGACAAAAGGGCTTTGTCTTTTGGAAGCGTCTCCATTCGACTTGCTTGACAAGTTTTCAGCGCTGTGGTTCTGGACCTGCAGTGAGAAAAGCAACAGCAGTTTAGACGTTCAGATTAACACTTTGCTCGGAGTAGTAATCACTTTTCCAATTGGAAAAACACAAACAACATTTGGAAAAATGTCGTAAAACACTGGAGGCTGCTGCTGCAATACTCCTGGCCTCTAGGATGTAGATGTGAACATTTCCTCATTATATCGTTTGCCTGTAAGGGGCAGCCTAAATAAGCTTTGTTAGCAAAAGATTAAGTTAAGTTGCCTTAAATTTTTTTTTTCGGTTTTGTTTGCACCTTTTTTCTTTTGTGGAAAATCAGTCATACTTTGTTTTTGTACGTCTTTTAAGTGTAGTATTGGTTTAAAACATTCGAAATACTATTTATAAACTGTGATCCAGATACTTTATCAAATGGGTCCCTTTTAGTTGTGTCTTAGCTTTATAATAGACTCTGTTAGTCCTCTCTCACAAAAGACACATGGTGTCTCACACAAACCTCCAAAATCCCCTCAGCATACCAGTTTATTGACCTTTGACCTCTGTATTTCCAGCTCCCAGTGCTCCAAGCTTCATCCACTTCAGTGAGCTGACCACCACCTCCGTCAATGTGTCCTGGGGCGAGCCCACCTTCCCTAATGGCATAATTGAGGGCTATCGTCTTGTGTATGAACCCAGCACTCCGGTGGATGGTAAGCTGTCATTCATGCCAATGCCTCTTATCTCTGCTTAAAATGGCTGCTGGCTTTTAAAAAATCTTTATGCACACTATAAGATATTTCAGAGGTAACCTTTGTAGAATTTGACTTTTGTTTGGATTAGTTTAACTTGGTCAAAATCTTGTGGTGTGCATTTTTCTTGGGCTATGAGCTAATCATCACCCTGAACTTACTAGCACGTATGTCATCTCAACCTTTTGCATATCTGCTACTATCATTTCAATTGATGTGTGACTACGGTACCATAAATGCAAACGTGTTTCCTCACTACTAACTCCATCACTGCCTGTGTTTGTGTGTTTGAGTGTGTTTGCCTGTGCTCCCACATTGCCTGGCCTGTGTAAGACCTGCTCTAAATGTGGTTTGTTTATCTAGAGTCCTCAGTGGCCTGTGCCGACTGTCTCCACTCCCCCTCCCCCCCAGGCGTCAGTAAGACAGTGACAGTGGATGTGAAAGGGAGCGGCCCCCTCTGGCTAAAGCTCAAAGACCTGGCTGATGGCATCACCTACAACTTTCGCATCCGGGCCAAGACCTTCATCTACGGGCCTGAGGTGGAGGCCAACATCACCACCGGCCCTGGAGAAGGTAGTGGTCTTGATGTGTGTTTTATTTGAATTCTGATGTTTTTTAATCTTACTTTTAAATAATTTTCTTTAATATAATTATTCTCTCTCAGGAGCCCCAGGACCGCCAGGCGAGCCCGTAATTACACGCTACGGTTCAGCCCTGACCATCCATTGGACCAGTGGGGACCCTGGGCGTGCTCCTATCACACGCTACGTGATCGAGGCCAGACCTTCAGGTGTGTGCATCTGGCTGCATAAAAACACATTTAAAGCAGGATTAGAAATTAAAAATCTTGTTTACCTGCCACTGTGGCTGGTGCATTCCAAAATCTGCTAATAATTTGTCATCGTTTGTGGTTTCAAATTTTAGGTTTTTGTCCAAATAATATAAAGGAGAGGTTCAGTTTTTTGCACATTAAGCCTTTATAATATTTATGATCATATTCTGTTGCATCATTATGGTGAACAGTGCAGTCACAAGAGCTGGAGCTTGTTGCAGATGTCAGTGCTAGCTGAAAATAACTTGGTAACGAGGTGAAAGGACATTTCAAGTGCTTGACAATCCATTGAAAAAAGGTCATTTTAAAAGATGGGGCAATCAAGGAATGTTTAGTGGTGTCCTCTTATGTACCAACACTAAAACACAAAGTTGAACAACAGCTTTTAACCTGGAAACGGCTCTGTCAGCTGCCTCAGGAAACAAACAAGCAGCCATTTCCAGTTATCAGCTGCTATTAACTTTGTGTTTAGTCTTTTAATTTAACTGTTAGTTCTCTTACATATTAAATAAAACTTTATAACGAGCTTCACCTCTTTGTCCTTGTCTCCTCCGTGAGGTTTTTCTCCGCTGACCTCTTAACCGCTGTGATGGAAAGCTGTATTGCTTCTCTGTACCTCCCCGTTAGAGTGTCTAAAAGAAACAAGCAGGCTTGTGATTCAATCTGTGTTGTGGAATGTCTTAAATCACTCTGCTGCGCTACTTTATTTACCCACCACCGTGGCTGGTCAGTTGAGCAAATTACCAATTTCCAACACTGATCCAAATGATCACCACTTCAGTCATGAAGTTGTAAACCCTGCCATATGTTATCCCCCTTGATAGTTTGGTCAAAGAAAGTGGTGTAAAGTGTCGACATCTGCTGCCTCAGTGTCTGTGTCATCGGCATTTTAATGGGTTATTGATCGTGGCACTGCTTTTGAGACCATCGGCGTCCGGTTTCAGTTTTGATTGACAGGCTCTGGCAGGGTTCAGATGGTGATGGATGGGCAGTGACTCACAGGGAGGGATGCGTTTCACCTCTTTTTAGTGAAAATTGAGGAAGGTTAGCGCTAGATTTTAGGGAGGATTAAGCAGCACTGTTGATGATAATGTGTAGCGTTGGTTAATGCTGCCCAGTTTGATGAAGATGTTAAACTAATCTCAGTTGCATATTTCACTTTCTCCTCATCTTCTTTTTTCTGTATGCTGAGCCATTATTCTCTGCAGTATCGTACAACTTAATGAGTTGTTTTTCTATTTAAGTCCAATTACATCAGCTTATCTAACTTTTTGCCAAAGTTTGGAAACATGACAGATGAACCCTGGTGTTTGTTTATGTTTGCGTCCCCCATTAAAATAGTCAAAGTTGCATTGATGTTTACGAGCAGCATGAGTTGTAATAAATGGTCTCTGGCAGGATTTTCCAAAGCAAACAGCAAGCCTTCTAGCATGGCTTCATTTGAAATATGGCTGCACCACTATTTATATTTATGATGTAGATTTTGTCGCAGTTAATTTTACGGAAGCAGTGAAATTGATGGATTGCAGAATATTTGTAGGAATTATGAATTACCCTAGGAGCTATAAGACAGAAGTCTTATATCAAACAAATCAACCAACAACCTGTTAACAAAGACATATTTATATTGTTTAAATGTTTTACAAGTCTCTCTGAGGTATACACTCCCCAAATTACAACTTATCTCCATTACAGATGAGGGATTGTGGGACATCTTAATTAAAGACATCCCCAAGGAAGTGACCTCACATACATTCAACATGGACATCCTGAAACAAGGGGTCAGTTATGACTTCAGGGTAATTGGAGTCAACGACTACGGCTATGGCTCTCCAAGTCTGCCCTCTCCTTCCATATCTGGTGAGCTTCTATGTATTTGTTGACAGAAATTTAAATTACATTCATTTTCAGAGTAAAATAAATTGCCCAAGGTTATTCAGAAATCACAGAAATGTGGCCAGTTCCCTCTAACAATGGTGACTTCCAATTTCCTGTGTTTTGTCCAGCCCAAAAAGTGGCGCCATTCTATGAGGAGTGGTGGTTCCTCGTTGTGGTGGCTCTGGTGGGGCTCATCTTCATCCTGCTGCTGGTTTTTATCCTCATTATCAGAGGACAGAGCAAGAAGTATGCCAAGAAGTCTGAATCAGGTGAGTGCACACAATTGCACCATTAAATGGAGCATTTAACTGTTATTGAAGCGTGTACTTTTCTTCTAATCGAGTCACACGGAGGGCCAAGATTCTGATGACTTGGCTCTTTCTTATTAAAGGGTAACTGTTCATCAGGGGATTTAAAGGACCATACTAGTCTAATTTTGGTCCCTCGCCATGAGCAGAGATCACCCCTATCCTCTACAAATGTCAAAATTCGACCATGTGTATTGCTCAACGAGAGAGAGAGAGGGGAGCTGCTGAAATGAAAGTTATTACGCCTGGAGAAATAGTTCCTGACAAGTGCTGCTCTCCTTTCTCAAATATTAGCGTGAAGACATGCTTTGATACTGATGTTCTTTTTAACTAATGTTGTCACCCTTTTTTAAGTACTTTCTGTATCATTTATTGACTATGGACAACATATAAACACATTATTTTGGGAAAAATAGGGGGGGTTGCGCTCCTCTCACCTATAGATGAGAGCAACGCAATGTCATGCATTTTTATTCCTGGGCTTTCGACCCAGCATGAGACTTTGGTCTTGTTTTTGTTGTTTTTATTGTTTTTATTGTTTCATTGTTTTTATTGTTTGTTTTACGTTTTTATAATTATTTATGTACAGCACTTTGTCGCAGCTGTGGTTGTTTTTAAAGTGCTCTATTAATTAAGTTGAGTTGAGTTGAGTGGTCCATAACAAGTGAACTCGCTGTCACCACAAACGCTCTGTGACTGATGAGATTTTACAGTGTTTGCAAAAAATAAAAGCTCATCAGCACACGAGCGCCACCTTTCTGTTTTTCCTTCATGATTTCAGTTTACAGTGAACAAGGAATTCACTAAATCTACATGTTTAAGTTACAGAAAGAGGTCAAGTTTGTTTGGAGAGCAGCAGAGAAACAAACTGCTTCAGCAGCCGAGCAGAAAACACTCAAGCATCAGAGCTGAGCTGTAGCAAACAGAACGTCAGAGAAGTTTCCATAAAAATGTGGATGTGCTTGGAGTCAGCAGCTCTAACACACAAAGACAGATCGGAGAGATGATGATGTGCTCTCTGTGCTCAGTCCCAGCTGCAGTCGGCGAGGTGACGGTCAGTAACAACGGCCGCATGGACTTCCTCAGTGTGTCATGGCTTCCGGCTCCAGGCGAGGTGGACAGTTACCTGGTGACCCTGAGCGACTGCGACAGGACGCTTCACACAGTTTCTGTTTCTAAGTCCAGTCCAGAGTGCGTCTTCAACTCTCTGGTGTCCGGACGTCTCTACAACATCTCCATCAGATCTCGCAGCGGCGTCCACCAGAACCACACCTGCGTCCAGGAGAGGACACGTGAGTGCATCGTAGCTCAGTGTTTGGATGGCAGCATTCCAGGGTCAAATTTCACTCCTGACAGCAACTACTAACAGAGCTGTCCCAGAGCTTTCAGTCACATCACATGATCTTCACCAGCATCAGCATGATATCAAACAACGTTACAAAGTGCTTCACACACAGCAGCACATTTCAAAACCAGACCATTCAGTAAAAAAACAAAAAGCTGTCAGATTCAAGTTTTTAAAAGATGTGAGTGCATCAGAATGCTCCTCAGCATCGTTCCAACAGCTCACAGTGATCAATAAAAACCTGTTGTTGAACTTTCTGTTCTGTACAAACTGACTGAAGAAAAACTTAGTATGAAATAACCCCTAAAATATTCTGTTGCACATTGATGCTTATGGAATTTGGGTGAGTTCAATAGAACTCATTCGACAGTTAAAGAG
>JAQFJA010000014.1:5104271-5116928 GCA_029874485.1 Naso brachycentron
TATTCTGTCATAAATTACATTAAAATAATATTATGGCTGTTAAGCTGTTGCTCTTTTGTGTCTCCATAGGCTTTCTAGTATATGCACTTGGCTGTCAGTAACATTATGTGCCACCTCCAAGGTCAACTGGGGGTCCCCAGTCTCTGGTGTCGTTATTTTGGGGGTCCCGGGCTGAAAAGTTTGGGAACCACTGCATTACAGTGAGCGACAAATAGAGTCAACAGCTCAAATTACGTTACGACCCACCATTTAAACGCTTAAATCCTACTAAACATTACGCCTCGTAATTTCTCCATTGTCTCTCCTTCGCATTTTGTCCCGCAACATGTTGCCTCTCCCCGTGAAAGGTTCAGCTCCTCTAAAACAACAGTTAGCAAGCTAAATGATTTGAATAGGGTTTATTTTTGCTCAGCAACATCATTAATATTCCCATCCAGTGATGATGATCTCTGACCAGCATGTCAATGTTTCTGTCGACAGTCAACTTGCAGCACATGGCTTTTGCATAAAAAGCACATGGTTCATTTGCATACACACTACTTAGCGTTAATCACAAATAGGCCTAAAACTGTACCCTCAAATTTTGTGAACTCTTCCACTTTTAATGTCAGCTGCATGTGAAGAAATCAACAATGTTGTAGGCTATTTATTAATTCATGTAATTTTATTTCTCTGTACAACACACGAGCTCTTAGTTGTTTGGTCTGCACTTTAGAGCAAACCGTTCTGCTTGTGTTTTATTCTTTGCTCATTAAAGATTAATAAAATGGTAAAACACATTTTGGGGTCAGTTTTTTCTAAACTAATACCAGTTACGCACACATTATTATTTAACAAATATCCAAAAGTACTCTTATGAAGTATCTGCGTATTTTACATCTACACTTATTACTGAGTTGAAATCGAAGGATATTGATCAATTTCAAATTGAATCATGACCCAAAGAATCAAAATCCAATTGAATTGTGATGTTCTTGACATTACCCACCTCTACTGATTGTTGTGAAAAATTAACTGTTTAGCTGTTAAGTGCTCATATGGTTTATGCAGGGCAATAATGGGGTCTGATAGCACGTAAGCTCTTGCTTGGATTCACACACGAGTCTGAATGTGTCAGGGTTAAGATTTGGCCTTGTGAACGTCCATGTTTTACTGTTGTTATGACAAAGAGGAAAGGATTAACAGCATCATGTGGCTTTGTGTCAACCTCTCTCTTCGGTTGGAAACCCACTGGTTGGGATTTTGAGGAGGTCTTGGTGAAGTAATTCAGTGTAGATTAACAAGGTTTTAAACACTCTTGAGTGACAAAGCTCTTGAACACTTCAGACATGTTAATGAGTCCCTACAGGCGATTGTAGCAAGAGGAGAGCCTGATAATGAGCAAAGACCAGGGGGCAGATTTGATTTTACTCCCCAGTTCTCATTTCTCACTGACGTACCGCTGACTGAATTTTGCTGCGAGACGATTAAGTGGACCCTTCTCTATCCAAGAGAGAGAGCTGATAAATAATTTACGCCTCACTCGACGGCATATGAGAGTCAAGGAGAAGAGGTGAAAGTGGGCTGAGTTTCCTTAGTGTTTTTAAACAGGCAGTTTATCATAATGTCCCAGCAGGCTCTCAGTAGCATTTCTTCACATGGACTCCGGCCCTTTGTCTGGTTGTGTTAGAAGAGGGTTCGCTGAAAGGACGGCTGAGGAATGCATGATGGTAAAGGTTACGCCGGAGAGTCCTTATGGGAATATAAGCGCAGATAGGAATTCAGAGCTGTGATTAAGACTTTGTTGTAATGTTTTTGAGTTGGACTGCATCTTTAAAAAACTGCTTCTCTGGGGGATATTTGACTTGGACATTACTTTAAAAAGTCATGTCATACATTTACATTAATATGAAGTGTTATTGGAAAGGGGATTATTGAAGAATGCTAGAAATTGCTAGCTAGAGCAGAGAGGGTCAGCGATGGCAAGTATGTGCTGTTCGTTATTTGTTTTATCTTCCTACAAAGAAGCTTTGGCGTGGGGTATATTTAAGTATTAAACATGTTTAACAAATAATCAATTATAAGAAAAGAAAATTATAAAGTTAAAATTTAAAAAGAACTGCTAAAAATGTCAAATCTGTGTATCTCCTTAATGAATTGCTGCATAACCTCCATTATTATCATGGTTTAACAGCTGAAATCTGTCACATTAAGAAAATAAGTATGACAACATTAATTAATCCTGACAAATCATATTGAGTAAAA
Organism: Naso brachycentron; assembly: GCA_029874485.1. Classification (NCBI taxonomy): domain Eukaryota; kingdom Metazoa; phylum Chordata; class Actinopteri; order Acanthuriformes; family Acanthuridae; genus Naso; species Naso brachycentron. The sequence continues at coordinate 5,106,516 of JAQFJA010000014.1, forward strand.
CACTGCGTTTTTATATTTCCATAATTGTGAAGCAGCTGTTTCATTATTGCAAAAAACAAATGTCAACAAAATTGAACACATTTTTTTTTCTTTTGTCATGTCAAACACCAAAGGACCACACCAGTCTGTTTTTGACTTCTCACCATTAGAGATTGCCCCTATTTTCTACGAATGTCGTTGTTAAAATTCGACCATGTGTTTACTTTAGTAGATGTCAGACTGCATTTTTAAAGCCCATTCACTGCCGTTCATGTTGAAACAGGGTAAAGAAACACTATAGGACACGTGAAAGTTGCTAGGCATAGGTAATGCACCCTTCTAAAGAAACTGTCTGAGTTTATTTGGTCAAAAATTGCTGAGTGACAGAGAAAGGGGAGCCAGGAGCCTTTTAGACGAAAGTTATTCCGCCTGGAAAAATAGTTCCTTACAAGTGCTGCTGTCCTAGCTGGAATATTAACATGAAGAAGGATTTTGACAAAGACGTTCTTTTGAAGTTACGTTGTCACACATTTTCAGGTACTTTCTGTAACGTTGGACAAAATGTAAACAAACATGGTATCTCATAGATAGAGCTATTTTGAAAAAAATGGGCGGGGTTTATGTAACCTATGTGGCCGATGTTGACGAAGGACAATGACATTTGAAGTTTAAATAAAATTACTGTATGTTGAATATGTTTGAGGCATTCCCTCAGGCTCTGATAAACTTTTTATAAATAATATTTTTTGTGTATTCTCTGGGTATAAGAGTAAATAATTAATCTCGTAAATGAAAAAATAGAGTAGGAAATTATTTGGTACTGCGAATAGTTATTCAGTGCAGCTTTAATGTGTTTGATGTTATATTTTCGTTACATACTACAACCTTTTTAAAGTGCATTAGAAGTTACCTGTCAGTTAAGATCTAATCTGTTTACCAGGAACATGTTATTGTCAGTAGCGAGACCTGCGCCTTTCATCACAGCATTAGACTCATCAGAAAAAAGTTGTATAATATGTCTGCATACACTGAGAAACTGACAGAGCCCTGTTTAGCATCCTCAAACACACAGAAATTTCACACTAATAAGAAAAATGGTAGCATATTGTATACAAGTAGCTCTCTATCATACATGTTTCATCCTTCACTTAGCTTAAGTGAATTAATCCATTTAAATATAGCTCATCGAGTGTAATTGAATCACAGCTTGTTATGTGATCGCCCTGTGGAGTTTCCCATTCTGTCCACACCACAGTCAAAACACACCTCCCCTTGTGAAACAGCTGGAATGTACCCACAATGTTTTTGAAATGCTTTCAAAATAAATTTATTTGGAAAAATGCAAATGTGGTCTCAACGTGTAAAGCGACCGAGTGTGTGCTGCTGTAGATCCACTGGCAGCCGCTGACGGCCGGCAGGAGCTGGTATGTCCCAGCAGTCTCAGCCAAAGCCGCACCAATCAGCAGAAACAGATGGGTGTTTGTTTAGCAGGAGCGGGGACAGTGGAAAGTACGGAGGAGCTCCGGCACCGAGAGCCGTTTTTCCTCTTGTATTTACTTAAAGAACGCCTGACTTGAGCACACCATTTTAGGAGATGTTTTTCCAGTATTTCATCTTTCTCTGCCCTCATTTTTCTTCATTCCCTCTTTCTTTCGGCTTTTGGGTTCACTCAACACCTCTCCTTGACTCTATTCTCTCTCCGCACTCCCCTGAAGGATCCTCCCTGTGCTCACTCCCATCACTTACACTCTTTAAACCAGCATCTGACTGACAAAATTGATCGCCTCAACATGCCACTGACAGTTTAATCCGCGCCATCCTTCATGTAGCTTCTGATAACATTTGCCAGAGCAAAGCCGGAGGCTGACATTTATTTGATGACCCTTTGAGTGCAGTAAGAGTTCCGTTTATAATTTAGTCACAAGGGCCTAGTGGTTTGACATTCCACAGCCCAGAGAGAGGACTGAATCAGGGGGAATTATTCAGTCCAGGAGAGTTTGGCTGCAGGCAGCCATCTCATGAGGGTCCCATGATTCTCATCAAGCTGCACTCCTACACACACAGACAGTGATACATGTGAACTTGAAAGGAAGCACAAACTTGGTAGTGTTTCAGGCATTAGTGAGGATGAAGGAGTAGTGTAGAAGTTTTATTTCTTTGTTTATTCTAAACTGCTTTAATGAGATTAATTCAATAGAGAAGCCCAAAATACTTTAAAGACAAGTTTTTTACAACTTGAATCTTACTTCTATGATAGCATTTTACCCACAAATGTAATCGATGAGATCTGAACATGAGAACAAAAACGTCTAGTGGAGCAAACTATGTACAAAAGTGGTTTGTGGATGTTCATTTATGATGGCTTTAAGTTTCAGATACTGATGACATAATGAAACACAGTGCAGGAAGTCCAGTTTGAGTTGCAGATCTGTGAATTTGAAGGCTTTTTGCATACCTGAACACAATGCACAGGTTAGTGCCAACGTCATGCCGAGCTGCACCATTAATCAAAATTTAATCAAAATCGCAATATGGACTCCTACAATTTTTAAATCACAGGAGGTGCAATATTTGTTCAAGGAGAAATGTGTATCAGGATGCATTTTAATTTGAATATTGTAATGCTGCAAAGTTTCCCTGGCCTACACATTGAGAAAACATCAAATCACACACACCCAAATCATTTTTAGGGATGCATGAGATTGGATTTTTTTCTATTATCCGATATGCTGATATGTTACAAGTATTTTTGCCGCTAATAATTCCTATAACAGTATATATGTATATTTTTGTCCACACCTAATTGCAGAGATCATCAAATCTATTCTGTAGTGGAATTTAAAAGCAGTATTAAAATGCAAATTGTTAACATGTTGGCCCACCAACAAATGTTGGCCTAAAATACAAAGCGTAAAATTATGTAATAATCATTCCTTGCGCAAAAGAAAAAAAACCCCTTTAACTTACGTTATGTAAAACATGTCATATTTATTTAAGACAATTGCTTTTAAACAAAAAAAGTAAGATACATCCTACTTGAAACTGGATGATGCTCTCCCTGAGATAATCAAAATAATAACCAGAACCAGGGCAAATTTCACCTTTTTCACAAGTGACAAAGTAAGCAAACATAACGTCTGTCCACAGGGAACATGTGAAACATGGCGTCGACTTGGGAATTAAATCAAGGAAACAGCAGCCTATTTTATCAGTTACTGTATCAATGAATATTGGCGTGCTGGCCGATATTCATTGTCTGATACCAATAACGTGCTGACAACATCACGCATTCCTTATTATTTTAATATATTTCTGGATGAAAATTAAATATTATGCAAAATACATCATTCCCTGCAATATCAATCATCATATCGCAATTGCAATATCAGTCCAAGAGGCTGAATGTCGGGCTGCACAATTTTTTTTCAGAATTGTGCAGCCATCATGACTGTCACTCTCATTGTTGTCAACAAAACCCTCAGAGAGAGCAGCATATCACATCCACAGTTAGTCAATGGGTAAAGCACATTTTGTATGAAAAGTCAATAGCTGATGGAATAAAAGACTTCACATATCTCCTGGGTTCTTGATGATGAAGAGTCTAATTAAATGACCTGAGCTTTCTGTATGGATTTAGATTAGAAATTAGGTGTCAGGGTCAATGAAATTCTTTGTTGTGGGAAAACAAGCAACTGAATGATTCACACTTTTCTTTTTTGTTTTCATCCTTTGCACAGATCTCCTCCACGGCCAAGTCCAGGCAGTCTTCACTATTCAGACGAGGATGTCAGCACAAAGTACAACGACCTGATCCCTGCAGAGAGCAGCAGCCTGACTGAAAAACCCTCTGAAATCTCAGACTCACAGGTGCAGTAGCCCCTCTTGTTTTTTTTCAAAACTATATCTCTAATGGTTTCTGTGAGTAAATTGTTCCCTGTCTGTCTGCATTAAGTGTGTACTGGTTATATGTTCGTACCTGTCAATGTTGCACTCTCATCTCCTTGAATTCTTGAGGAATTCAGCCTCGCATTTTCTGCCTCACAGTGTTTTGTTTCGGTTCATACTGTCCTCATGGTGTCCTTTTTCGGTTCATCTGACTGCATTCAGCCTGCAGAGGTCATACGATACAGCTACAGTAATGCACAAAGAGAGATGAGATATTAATGACTCTGCTCACTGGCGGCAAAGCAGTTTTTAGACCTGGCAGTGACCTGTGAAGAATGTCACTGTGGAAACATCCACCTACAATCCAGGCCACTGCACTCAGCCACAGCACTTGTTATGTAAGACAGCAGGGCAGATGCTCTCTGCAAAATGTATTTTACTGCTGGTTCTGTACTGGAGGTTGCAGCTCCAGCCAGGTAGTGCCTCAAACTTTCCTACTGAGTTTTCAGTCAGTCAAGTTAGAGTAAATGAAAATAACCTCAGAGGAAAACTGGAACTCTGGATTGGTTTTTCACCCTCGCTCCTCATCTGTGGTAGAGCCTCGCCTAATTAGCATGGTAGTAGTCTAAAATCATGGCTTTAGATCACTGCTGAATTTTTAAAGTCCTTTAAGCAGACACTGATAAATGAGTACCGGCTATTGCTAAAATGTCCGACTTGTGGTGTTTGCTGTGTGCTGAGCCAAACTGCTTTTACCCAGTAGGTGAGTCAGATCGATAAATTGTGACTTTCTCTCTGTCTCTCTTTATCTTGCTATTGATCAGTCTGCATGCCGCCCACTCACATCTCTGACTTCCTGACTTTTGTCCTTTTTTTCATTTTGAGTTTTTCCCCCACGGTCCCATTTTCTTTGTTTTTCCTTGTTTCGTCCCCTATGTTGAATATGTATGTATATATATGTTCTGTTTCTGTTTATGTCCCCTCCCTGCCCAGCTCTCTGTGGCTCGGGTGATCCATCTTGCGGGTTTGCAGTCTGGTTTTGATCCCAGTCAGATGAAAGCATCAGGGGGGCTTGCTTCTGTGCTTTCTTTCATCAAGGAATTCTTTACTCTGGGCATTTCCCAAATTATCTTGGAACATCTCTCAGCCAGATACGTCCCCGGTGTGAATTCCACAGCCAGAAATCTCTCCCCACCTGGCCTTATCAGAACCTAAAGTCCTTCTTTCGGATCAAATGAAAATCTCCCCTCACTACAATGAATCGCTACAGACAGGACCTTTCACGGCACGATAACATCCCCTCAAATGAATCATTTCGTCATTTCATCACCCGTATGACATATCTACCGTTCGCACTTGTGTATTGTCAAACACAGCCCTTAATGCAGTAACTGCCCCTCATCCTGAGATGACGGCACCTGCCTGTTGCCACACTGCACATTCACAGTGCCGATGGCGGCTTTGATGGGCTGAAACACACAGAGCCCTGCCTGTTACTACAGGGCACCTCTGCCATGCCTCTGACAGGCCGGCGAATCATCACCCAATGGTGCTTTGGAGAAATCCAGGAATGCTCTTTGAAGTTTTATTGAGCGGATAACTCTGAGCTATCAATATGACATTGTGCTGTCTGTCCTCTTTAATCCTCGGGGGCCTCCACCAGCAGGTATAAGTTGACTATTGTACTCCTCCTCAAGAGGGGATTTGAAGGGAGCTAACATTGACTTGGCAAGGCAACAAGGCCACCATTACAGCTCTGCACCCCTGCAGGTAGAGCCCTATTGACTACTATCCTTTAGAGTATAGGTTTTCTCATCTGCCAAGGTTGTGTCTGTGGCGCTGTCTTTGTGTGTCATTTAAAGCTAAAACCAGTCGAAGACACATGATCTCACCTCTGAGTCAGAGATGGATTATAGATTATGAGAGTGGCACCCTGTCCAGAGTGACATCATGCGGGAGAGACGTGAAAATGTCTGCTTTCCCTTACATGCTTTCTCTCTCTTTTATACAGTTCTGCCTCGTCTATCTGTTTCTCTCTCCACCCTCCCACTCCGTGTCTCGCCGGTCACTGTAGCGCTGTTTGGCTGGGGCTCAACTAAAAATGTTATTGTTATGTTTGGATTGTCTCACGTGAAAGCACACCACTTTGTTTTGACTGGCCCTGTCTGAAGTATGATGTCATAACCCAGATTAAGGGAATTTAATGGCTGCAAATAAATTTATGTTATTTTTAATAATTTTATGGTGTCTTTATGTGATAGACAATCTTGGAGAAGGAGAGAAAGCAAAATGGCAGGTGAAAGAAGGACTGATTAGATAAAAACTAGCCTTACAGTCCATTAAACTATACACAGAGACTAAAACAGACAGGTGACCAATAAAAAAAAGTCATCACAATAAAAGCATGTGCTTCAGTTACTCATAAAAGAAAGTCCAACAGTCTGACAGGAAACTAATGCTCAAGAAAATCTCAAATCTCTTGATTATAGTTGTTTGGATGAGGCAACATCCATCGCAGGAGTGAGTCAGGAATGTAGCTGAACAGGAGGCACACACTTTATCCCTGTCCTGATGACTTGACAATGACGAAATACAGCATGACTCTAATGATGCAGGCATTTCAGTTTAAAGCCAAAAACAGACCTTCCAATTTCTGTCTTCCTTCACCTTAAAGGAGAGCTATTATACTTATTTTCCAGTCTTTCATTCTAATTTTGAACTCCTATAGTGCAGCTAAACACAACTGATCAAACTATAAAATCTGTGATCTCCAGAAAACTGTGACTCGGGCCCTCTATCTTCCTTGTATTTTCTGCAGTCTCTCAAAATGGTCTGTGTTGGTTAATTACTCCTCCCCTTTTCTCTTCTCCATACACCCCTCTTCACACTGCTGTATTCACAACCCCTTTACTGACACAAAAGAAACACAGCTAGGACACTGATAAAATGTCACTTACAGCTTCCGCTTCTCACTCTTCAACACAATCTAGCACATGTGCTTGCTGAGGAAGTAAATAAATCCACATGGAATAAATCCACAAGAAACTGGAACGCTCTCATCTCCTGCCTGGTGCTTGCCTCTTTAGGAAATTTAATCAGAGTTAAGTGTCCTTCACTCACCTGAATAAAACACTTTTTGGAGCCATCTCGAACAAACTGCTGACAGTAATCCCTAAAGCAGAGAGCAGAGTGCAGTGGTGTCTAAGCAGAGCGGGGTAGGCACATGCTGACATGCCCATATAAGGAAGTCCAGCACACATTAACATCACTGTAAAAACACTTAAAAAAAACACCATAAAACACAGCGTGCAGAGACAACTGACATTGTACTATGTACCCAACTATGTGATGCTTTGGCATTGTCTAACACAAGTTTCCGACATTTTAACAACATTTATAGGTCTGAAAAAATGGAAAAGCATAAGAGCTCTCCTTTAATGTTTTTATTTTCTACAAGAGATAGCTAGAAACACACAAAAATGCATGTATTCTGAATCTGAAATCTGGACTTTTTAATCCCCCTCCAGCCCCACATATACTGTTATTGTCTTTGTCTCAGGGGACCCCTGCTGTGTTCACTTCATCAATGAGAGTGACATAGACAGCCCCCCCTTCACTGCCCCTCCTCTTTGCAATAATCCATAACTAGAGGACAAAAGACTGACCTACTCTGTGGTATTGGGGTATGCATCATGTTTTGGGGGGATGGGGGCCCATGTTTGCCAGGAGATTGTTGCTTCAGTCTCATGCCGTTATATAAACCACAGGAGATTAAAATTCAAAGGTATTTATAAAGCTTTTGACATGAGGTTAATTGCAAAGTGCTCTGAGGAAAAACTTTAGATAGCGAGCTTATTTGCCAGTAATGAAAAGTTTATAAATCTATATTTGATGCTAACCAATTGTTTTATTTTCCCTTTTTCTCCCCTTCCACTTAAGGGAAAAGAGTGAGGTCACACTTCATTTTCCAGCACACTATTAGAACATAACAAACTGTACTCTGTAAATGAAGGAAGATGACTGAGACACTTCAAAAGCTCACTCTGTCACATCTGGAAACCAAACGTTGAATTTTTATGTTTTTGTAAATATATCGATGTTTCTGCAGTTCAAATCACAGTTATGTGGTTCAGATTACATTCATGTATGATCTAAATTGAGGTAAATTGTAACAAAAAGTTTAAAAGTTAAAAAACAAAAATTTCACCACATTTGTGGTTTGCAAAAATGTACAATTGCAACATTTATTCTGACAATTAAGTTAACAAATTAGACCCCTTACACCTGAATTATTCATTTTATATTGTTCATATTTGACCCCCCAGATACTATAGTTAGATATTATTATACCAAATTTTACTTTGATTAGAAGTCAGTAGGAGATTGTAACACAATGTAAGTAACCATTTTACAAGATAATGATCTAATTAGAAAACAAATGCTATGCCAAGATCCAAAATACGCTGCAGTTAGATGCTATTATACCATATCCTTACTACCAAATTATGCCATAATTAAATGCCTTGTTTAATGCTAACAGCATTGGCCTATGAGGGCTTAATTAGATAACACAGGTGGTGGCTAGACCAATGTAATGCCATATTATATTATGCTAAGTAAAACCTTCAGTCGAAAGACAATGCTTTCACTTCTTTATAGAGTCATTAGAAACAAACTGTTCTGTAAAGTTAATAGAATAAATGCTTCCTCAAGGCTCTATTCTCAGACTGATGAGACATCAAATCATTTAATGTCATGTCACTAAACTTCAGTAACAATGAATAGACTGTAGAAGCTGCCAGGATAGGACAAAAACTCCATTCTCCATTTTCTCCTTCCCCAAACGGGAACACAGGCCAACTTCAATACGCAGGCGAAAAAAATAAACTACTGTCAAGAGGTTTCACCCGTTAATTGGATAGATTTCTTCATCTCACTTTCTGCCTAATTTAACATCATAATGATGAAAAAATGTTAAGTAATTGTCACAGGCAGGCTGGTATGTGTCTGTCTTCTGCATGTCCCTGCATAAGTAAGAGGGTGTTGGTTCCCTCGAGGCTGAGGTGCAACACTGCGTTTAATGCCGCAAGTCTGCTTCTTTCACAGCACTCAGCTCTGATAATTAGCTTGTAATGGGTTGAGGTAAGGAGCTGTTTCACAGGCCATGCTGCCCCAGAGGCAAATTGTTGAGCATCTCCACTGTAGGTTCCTCATTCGGATCCATGAGTTATTTCTGTTAAAGACTGGTGATGGACCAGATGCTAAGGAAGAACAGACTAGAATGGTGTACTTGCATGTAGTACACTGCAAAAGTCAGAACATCTGTTTTGCACACTCTACAGCCGATTCACTGTGTCAACACTTGATCTGCACTCGCTCTATCCACACTACCACACACACACACACACACACACATACACAACTGGAGCTGGGTTTCATCTCTCAATGCAGTGTTAATTCTTTTCGAGTGAGGTAATACTGCTTGAAGTGGCTCAGTATGTCTTGTTGGTCCACTGCGAATGGATCTTGCAATTGTGCCGTTGTGTTGCTAAACACACTGGCATGACTGGAATGCTTTTCGACACTGGTTGGCCTCAAGAGGGTAACAATATTACAAACGGACAACAAACACCCACAGCCACTGATGCATCTCACACCCCTATGCTCATTATTGAGAATGACAACTCAAACAAAGCAAGCAAAAGGAAACTCTGATCATAGTAATCAGCTTCTGAATGTTGAGCCAAACTTTGCTATGCACAGTCTGGCTTTGATTAATTGTGGAAAAAAAGGAGTAGAAGGGTAAGCAGATCACTTTACATTGTTTAGACCCAAAGAGGATCAAAAAGCAGGATTTCTCTCTTTTTTCTTTTTTTTTTTTTTTACTTAATTCGACACAAGCATTGTCTGTTTAGACATTTATAAACTCTCCTGCCAGCTAGAAAAGAAAAGCCTCTGTATAGGGTTTTGGTGGAGGAAACATGAACCATGTTGAGGCAGAGGGAAATCTGAGCCTAGTGCCATATGCATCACATATGTGATGTGCAACATCAAGCATTAGAACTGTGCACTGGGGAGTTTCATTCAAGTGCGTGCCAGCAGCCTTGTTTCTGTCTGAGAAGATGGAACTTGATAATCACAGGGGTTAGAGAGAGCAGAGAACCTTGCAACATAACAGACAGACAATTATCAGCACCATCTCTGGAAAGAATAGGCCTTTGTTTCTTTACTTTGCACCTAACACACTGGGAAAGTCGACTGAACATTAGTTTATCGCGGCCAGGTGATTAATCACATGCTAGCTCGCTATTTGGCATCTTGCTTTTGTGGCAATTAGGGGTGGTACAATTAGAAAATTCCATGTCTTGTTATTGTGACCAAAATAATTAGGCCATTATACACAATATTACTGGGATCATTTAAAAAAATCTAATTAAAAAAAAATCTTTAAAAAATTAAAAGAATTTTCTCTCTCTCTCTTTCTCTCTCTCTCTCTCTCTCTCTCTCTCTATATATATATATATATAGAGAGAGAGAGAGAGAGAGAGA
>JAQFJA010000014.1:5129550-5144310 GCA_029874485.1 Naso brachycentron
CAAAGCCTTAAGTTTGTATTGTTCTCTAGAAACTTTATAATTTATTTTTGTAGCTGTCTTTATTTGAAACCCCATAATTTGAATGTTGAGTAGTTAAATAGGTCAAAACTATGCCGGTACTTTTGAGCCAAACCTCCCGAAAATCATTCTGTAACCTCAACCTGGGTCCATTCCTAAGTCATTGAATACTGACGATTATCATGCCTTTTGGTGTCTTATGCAGATGCACAAGTTACACCAGGCTTTTAACAAACTCCTACACAAATCCATCCGTGTTAGATGCTCAAAGTGAAAGCTCCACCTGATGTGGTAGAGAGACTGACAAGGATGCTGGAGGGGACAGGGCTGGGGTAAAGTAATGGGTCATCCATCGGAGACTTTCCGAAACCCAAAGGTTTGATGCCTTAACCTAACCAGACTAGGGCCTGACAGATATGGGATTTTTGAGTCAGATGCCGATAACGATGTCAGGGAGTAAGAAAATTCCGATATCCGATAAATGGGCTGATATTCTACATATAATGTTTTGAATGTGGTTATCAAATAGGTGTGACAAAGATATGTAATGGTGGCAGGATATCCAACAAACTTTAGTCCAAACATCATTGCACCAGTAAACACTTCACTAATTACCAATTAAATAAGGAACCGCCCCCTGCTAAACAAATTACGTTTAAAATCACTAGTCCAAATATTTTTTTCAGCCTTAAAAAAACTGTTTTAGTATTGGCACTTATCAGAGAACAAATATGCCAATACTCAAAGTATCTGCCGTAGGCCAATACCGGCCGATAATATTGGTAAACCGATATACCGGTCGGGCCCTAAACCAGACTGCCACCATTTCACAGCTACTACTGATTCACAATGTTAACAATGTGTATTTAGTGTTTCTGGAAGGACGGCTGTTCTTATCACATACAAGACCTACCTCGTGCTTCTGTGGGCATGACATAATGTATTTGACATCCTGGAAATGAGAACAGGTTGGTAACCCTGTTACGCAAAGAGAAACCCTAGTTGATTCTAGTACGATGACCCCACCAGCCCTTTACCATCCTATTCCAAAACAATATAACACAACTTTTCACCAGAAAAAAAGAGGCCTGTTTCTCTTTCTTTTTGTGCAGCAGCCCATATGCACCTTTCAGTCAGTCACTCAGACCTGTGTCTGTTTTGGTTTGTGTCACTGTGGCGGAAAATAACCAGTTCAACAGGAATTATTGTCTTGTGTGGAGTCATTTCACACCCCTTTCCCACCAACATTGGTTTGACTCCTAAATGAATTTCCGAAGCACAGATTACGTAATGTTAATAAAGATATATTTTATATTTATAGGGCATCATTGTATCTCTTGTTGCACCTGTCATTGTTATGTTGTTGAAAAGCATTGTTTAAGGCTGTAAAACCAGTTAGGATGATGATCATGTCTGAGTTAAAGATGGGTGGTACTCACGTTGCAAAAGCTTTAGAACATCCTCTGTTGTTTTGGCTTTATTCAGTGACACCTCAGAATAACATCATCCATCATCAGCTTGCAAACTTGTCCAACTCATCCTTTGGAATCTTCTTTTATGACACTTGCGTGATCGCACGAACGTGTCATAGCTTCGATTTTGACTGATCCTGTGTTGTATTTTCCACAGTATTCTCTTAGAACACACTCACATTTGCCCCGTACTGTGTCGAAGCATGAATGTCCTCTCTCCCCTGCTGCCCTGCACTCACACTGCTCCAGTCTAACCGGGCCTGAGCACACTTGAGCTACCTGATCTGTGGAGTGAGACCTGTATTCTTACCCCATTTTTTTCATCTTATAATAAAGTTTTCAAATTGTTCTCTGGTATTCACAATCTAAAAGACGATCGCAGATTTTTCCACTGCCCTTTATCTGGACTTTGTATGCTGTTGTCTGCCTAAATTTAAGGTGAATCCTCCACAAACAGACACAGCAATGTCGGCACTCCATGCCTGTGCTCACGCGTGTGCATTGGTACCATGCCGAAACACACCTCCTCTGACAGTACCAGGGCCCACAAAGTGTGTTGTGCTTAGGCACTAAACAGGTTGCTCACATTGGTCAAACAAACTGGACCCAAATGGGAGTCCAGTTTGTACCCTGTAACCCTAACCCTAACTCTGGGAGTCAAATGTGTTTAGGCACAGTATGGATTGCCTAGTGTGAGTGCGCCCTTAGTCATCACCCAGATTCTAGAGATTTTGGAGACTTTGAGGACATTTTTGAAGTGCTCGCAAGGATTGCAAGCCTGCTACAGCTGCAGAGATTTCCAACAGATGCCATTTTGTGCTCACGTTTGGGCAGACTCAAAGGTAATCTGTGTTAAAGCAGTGCTTCAAGGACTTTATATTATGTTCCCATGAACTTACTGGATTCTTGAAAGACATATTTGCCCAAAAAATGGCAAAACTCTGTTTACTAGAGGTAAGATTTTCTAACTTTTGGTCCACCCTTGCCTTGTAAACATCCAGATCTGTAAAACTTTAGGTTACTTGCATAACCTTGGTTCTCAAAGTACCATGAGTGAGCTTGTATTGAAGGCTTTGTGTCATTTTTTTGCAGTCTCTAAGCAAAAGCTGAAGATAGGCCTAACCTTCGTGACATCAACAGGGTTTAATTTTCAGACTCCCTTAAAGTACAGAAGCCATTTCCGTTGTGCTTATGGAGAGTGAACTGAAGTTCATGTGTTGAAAGGTTTTTAGAGAGCTGGAGAATATCTGCACTCTCTGTTCAGATTGCACTTTTTCCTGTTGTATAAAATGTAATGATACAAACATCATGAGAAATAATCATAAAAGAACAAAATAAAAGAATGTGACTCAGGCTGACAAATACCAGCATCTCCCTTCAGCAAGAAATGCTACTGTTTTTAGAAAACCTTGAACATTTCCTCTTAAGTAACATAAATTGTCGTCTCCACTTGTATAATTGAACTAATCAGAAAATCTTTTGTTGCACTAACAGTTTGAAGCTGATCATAAGCCAGCTGTTGATATATATTTATAACTGATCTATGAACTAATTAGTGTAAATGAAAGCATCTGATTTCTATTCAAATCCAGCATCTAAGTGCAGTCGCTGCTCCATCAGCTCTGTCATCTGTAGCAGCACGACTGCTGGCTTCTTTACACAGTTAAACATTAATCACATATGATTGCATTAAGTAGTCCTCCTCCTCCCTCAGTGGCTGATACAGTATTGCTTTTAACAGTGAGGCTGTGTTGTGGAAAGTCTCATGTCTACAGCGGGGTCATATATGGAAAAGAACTCATGCCTGGTGAGTGCAGCTGGCCGTTCTGGTCCAGGCTTTGGCCTGTTTACAGTCCAGCGAGCCCTCATTGTTTTGCGGCTCCGTGTGGTCACAAACAGGTGGTTTATCTCTCAAGCGTAAACTAAAAAGACAAAAGAGGACTGTTGGCGTAACTGTGGTCACCTCTCTGTCCACCAGATGACAAATTCAGTAGATGGGAACAGTCACATGACCTTATATGGGCTCTTGTCGTGGTTGTCTGATGACCCTGTGAGAATGGCTTACATCTGAATAAAGTTGCACATATCCTCCTACCCAAAGTCTCTAGAGCATTGATTCTCAACTTGCTCTGATATGAAAAGGCCCATAACTATTTTTTGTGTCAAATTCTTATTGCACATTAAATGACTTATTAACTCAAATAATGAACTAAACAATACTTGGCACTAAAGTTGACGCGAGGCCTGTATGACAAATAGCACAGATATTTTCCTGCATTTATCAGCTGCAACTGCATTTTACTTTTGAATGCTTCATTTAGATAAAAGAGTTTCTACAACATTAAACAGCTGGAGCCTCCTCCATCATGCAATCCCTCAAATATTGCGATGATTCATAAACATAAACCGATCCTAGCAGGGACAGAATGAATAGCATGTTTGAGGTCTTGTAGTCTGAAATAAGCATTTATCAGAGGGGAATTCTATTTTCTGCATAAATTTTGCTCCTGTTAGCAATAGTTGTCTTCCCTGCATTGCTCACTATCTCATCCTACTGCACTTCACAGAACCTTTAAAGGCTGTCATGCAGAGATCAACCTCTGTTTCAAACAGCCTAACTAATCCCATTTTCTAAACTTTAGAGATGCGCAATATTATCTGGACATTAATGGTATCGGACAATATTGACTTTAGAATTAACTATCGGCCAGCCTGCCGATATCCACAAATAACCAATAAAATACTAGGCTGCTGTTTCCTTGATTTAATTCCCAAGTCGATGCCATGTTTCACATGTTCCCTGTGGACAGAAGTTATGTTTACTTACTTTGTCACTTGTGAAACAGGCCAAATTTGCCCTGGTTTTGGGTATTGTTAGGAATGTCTCAGAGAGAGCATCATTCAGTTTTAAGTAGGATATATCTTACTTGTTTTGTAAAAAAAAAAGCAGTTGTCATAAATAAATGACATGTTTTACAAAAGTAAGTTCAAGTGTTTTTGTTCTTTTGCACAGGAAATGAATGTTACATTATTTTAAGCTCTGTATTTTATGCCTGCATTTGCTGGAGGGCCAACACAGTAAGAGTATGCATAATAATACTGAATGTAAATTCCACTACAGAAGAGACTTTATTATCTCTGCAATGAGTTTAGGGGAAAAAATATACATATATCACTATTGGTATTGGCCAAATGAGTTGTAAAATATTAGCGTGTTCGATATCTGCAAAAAAAAAGGAATATTGTGCATCTCTAATAAACTTGCATTTCTGTCAGACATGGTCGGCCCCCATCGTGCTTGGGGGACAAAAGTTGAGTGTCTCTGCTTTAGATGACGTTTCCAGGTCAGCAGTCCCGTACTGCGAATGAACCGTGGTAAAAAGTTACAGTACCTTGATAGATTAGGATCATAGACTTTTGTCTCTTTGTATTAATTGAATGCGATCACTGTAAATAGTGGGTGTTGTTTATGTGGGTCACCTCTAAGCGCTGTCTTTGTGTGTGTGAGGGTTTGTGAGTGTTTTCGTGCTTTTGTCTGTTAGGTAGGTGTGTGTGTGTTTGGGTGTGCCAGAGAGTTTAGTTCCGTCTTCCTCTGAACTTTCTTTGTTTTTTTGTTCTTTCTCCTCTATTGTATTTTGTGTGACATTGCTGGTTCCTCAGTTACAGAGAAATTTGGTCTGCCGTTTGAGACCCAACAGCCTGCATATGTGATTGTGTGTGTGTGTGTGTGTAAGAGTTTGTTTTTGTACAGTATGTTTGTGACTCAGCCAACAGAGTCCAACTCTCCTTGATGACCCTTGAACTTATTTTTAGCAGTTGGAGCGTGAGCCGTTGACGGACTTCAAACTGAACCTTGACACAGCCACATTTGCGCACACACACACTTCACACACATGTAAACACAGCCGCAACACGTGTGTGTTCCTCCCTAATGAAAACCTCATGCTGAAGTTTCCAGGAAATCAAAGTTGATGCTTCATTATCAAATGAAAGAAAGATGTGGCCTTTGCTGGTATAATCAGGTGTTGTTTACTGAAAAATGTCGAGCTTTGGCAATTTTGTCGTCTGCACGGCAGATCTACAGATTTCAGAAGAGCCATGTGTGACATGATGTTAAGTTGTGCTTGTTTGTTGTCTGATCTGCCCTCAGTATTTTATTTTGTAAGGATATTGTAGGGCTATTATGGTTTTTCAGAACAGATTATTAGCAAGTCAGTGAGGCTGATAACTGCTACTTACGGCAGATGTTTGCAGTAAAATATTAAATTTTTGTGCCAGAATTTACAAGGCTGTGTTAAAATCAAGTTGTGGTTGGTTGGTGAAATATTCTCTGCGTCAGAGGAGTGCATGTATCACAAAAGGGGACTCTTTTTTTTGATTGGATGGCCGATAAGAATATGCCAATACCGATAATATGAAAAACGGCAAAAATATTTCCGTCAATTATCTGCCAAATCAATATCAATATATTTTTTTTGCATTCCAAAACTTTCACAGTCTGTCCTTGTTACAAAACATGTACATCAAAGCATCACATTCAGAATAGACATATATTTACAAAACCAATGAAGCTGAAGAGGTAAGACATTAAATATATTGTCTTTATGTTGCTTTCAATAACTTATGTGTTATGAAAGGATTACCAATTTAGCACAATCTGTTCTAATTATGTTTCATGTCCCACCTACTTTGGAATGGAGGTTGTATGTAGTCCATATTAGCTAACAGCATTGGCTCTGATTAGCTGTGTCAGCGAGCCGAGCTGCTGTAACGTGATCAGTCCTCATGTGCTTAGCTGGACATTCATCAAGAGTCAAGTAAGGCAAAACTTACACACACACACACGCTCACAACAAGCATGTCCTCAACACACACACACACACAACACCAACTGAGTCACAGTGGATGTAGGCAAATTAAGCAGGGTTGCAATTACGTTAACAATGTTCTTCACGAGCGCAGGAGCTCCCGTCTTTGTCTCCGTCCTGCTTCTGGGATTTTTCAGCTTGTCACCTGTTGTGAGTTGCTTTTATCAGGTTGAAGTGGCCGTGTTTGTGTTCTCCTTTGTCAGCAAGTGTATTGTTGTCTGCTGTTATGTGTCGTTAAAGTTAACACCGTGGGGGTTTATTAACTCGTCTTGTCAGTTAGGGCTCACTGCCCGGGGCCTTTATAGCCGGTTTGTGTTTGACTTCAGTGGGGAGGCTGCTGATTAAAAAAAAAAGGGGGCCAGGAGCCGTTGAGAAGTTGACACAGCGCAGCAAACGGTTACTTATCTCCCAGTCAGACTGCAAAGCCTCCTGCTGATTACACCAAAGTTTGTTCCTGTGGGTTGAGTGTGTGTGTCCTGTTTTTGTAGAGCCTGGACATCGTCACACTGGCACTGCCTTATCTTTTTAGTGATTTGGCATATTTTGTTTCCCTCAAGGTCTTCTGGGCAACATGTCAGTGCTTCTGCCCCTCTTCTCTTTCTTTGGAGAAAAAGCAGCCAATATGGCCAGTAAATTATTTGAGCATATTAATTATACTGTAAGCCAATTGTGACATTGGCATCCCTGCTGAGACAGAGCGTTTTGTATCCCCTCTCTTTGTTTTTCTGCACAGTCCTCGGCAGAAATTCGGCTTTGTTTTGTCGTCCAGCAGCTTATTTGAACACTTGGCTCGAATCCTGCCCTTTGCTACCAGGCGTGAATGCTGTCTATTTGTGAGAGACTGACGGGGCGGATTTCATTGATTAATTACACATGTACTCTCATGTGCACATGCTCACACACGCAGTACAGTACAATCCCTCCACTGTGGTCGTAATGAGGCTTTGGGTACATTTCATGCAGGACATGGTGAAAGAACGTCTGTTGCGGTGCTGGCATGACTGAGTAAATCCAATGTGGTGACACCCTCCACCTCCCCTTTGTGGCTGTGTCTCTCTTCAGTGGCTCCATCTGTGGCTTTGCCTTCTGTGAAAGTCCCTGCAGCCTTATTGCTTCACATGGGAAATGTTGCGCCCCCTCACATTTTTAACCAGGATGTTGCCCATACATCGGGAGGGGGGACATTTTACCCAAAAGAAACCCCCATGAGATTTGTTATGTGGAATGGTTTCATTGTTAATTAAGAAACATGTTTATTATGATTTGGATGTTCGCCAGGCTTCCTCTTTCATTGGGCCCTAAAATTTCCACAATCTCAGAATCACAGAATTGGCCAATAAAAATGGAATCTATTGTGAAACTCAGAATATCATGGAAGTGATTGTAATTTGACTGAAATTCTGTTTTCGAGAGAAAGAGTAACATTTATCTGGGGAGAACATTCCAGGTGTGTGTGTGTGTGTGTGTGTGTGTGAGGGGGGGGGGGGCTAATGTGTGAGACCTAAAAGCCATATGAAAAACAAGGAAGAACACCATGCTGCTGCTACTAACACTAGCCGGGCCACCACACCACTTCAGACGACCAATTTAAAATGGAAAAAATGTAATTTGTGAGAAAGTAAAACAGAATTTGGGGGAAAATGAAACGATTTTCATAGGGCCCTACTTTCGCACCTCTGGCTGGAGCACAGCATGGCCGCCCACCCCGAATCTGACCAAACGCTTTGTCCTGCTATGCAGGAGCAGCAGCTTTATGAAAGGCCAGCTCCACTGGCAACAGAGAGAAATCAATGGAAGCCCGTCCTGTGCTTCTAGATATCGGGATTTGGAAAGATTAGAAAAAAACACTCAACATAGTCATGTGGTGATTGCATTAGTGGGTGTGCTGGGGTCATACCAGGAGCTTACGCAACACACCAAAAGCTATAGGAGAAGGATTTTTGAGACAGACTGTCTGGTGGGGCAGTCAATACGTTTACATGACAGAGAAAATCGATTTATTGTGTTAGCCCGGCTAAAACTGGACTTTTAAAATGCATGTAAACATGTTAGTATGATTGAAATCTTACTAAACCGAATTTTCCAAAAGTCGAGCTAACACACGCAGATAATGTGACTGGGAGTGGAAATACTCCTGCATGTATACACCTCAACCGGACCTGGACTGGCCTAGGCAATCTGCACTTGATTGATAGTCTCCACGGCATCTTTAACCCAGAATACCGTAGTGGAGTAAGTCAAAAAACAATAAATCCATTCTCCCTCGGCACTTGTATACTGGGACAAGGACAGTAGACCAATTAAATGGCCTAATTGAGCTATAACTGTAGCTTGACTTAACTGTGCACGTAAACGTGCTGAGGGAGCTGGGTTTTTTTTTTTTTAGTGTGATGGAGATGTGGCGATCTGCCGTTCTGAGCTCCTGTCAGTCAGTGCACAGGGCCAGCTCAAGCATGTTGGTTTTATTTGCTCACGTTGAACACGCTGTCCTTAATCCTCCTGTGGTTTTGTTTCCGCCTGTGCAGCATTGGGGCCCTGGAGGCTGATAGACTACAGTTTACACACACATACAGAGGGCCTGTAGTGCTCGGGCAGCTGCCCTGCTGACGTAGGTATATTTTCCCCAGCCAAGCTGTTTGAATTCCTCCCAAAGCCTTTTTATATGATGTGTGCTCATCATGTTGGCAGCCCTCTGCAGATAAAGAACTCATCCCCTCTGTCCAAGTCCAACCTGTTGCATGTTTCAGGTTTTTTCAAGCTGCTATATTGCCACCATCTTTAGGTAAAATGATGTCTTCCTTTGCCATATTTGAACATTTACGCTCTTTCTCCCATTTTTGCATATGTGATCGTATTATATAGAGGCCTTGATGCACTTTTTTCTCGCTAGCATGACACATTTGCAGGGCTTACTGTGACATAGCAATGGCAACACAAACATGAAATAAACAATATTTTTACACATGTATCCACTAATTAGGACATTAAAGCATGTTTGCATATTTTTGAGGAGGAGATGATGTTTTTCTGTAATTTTTCAAAAAGCTTGAGGGTGCAGAGTTAAATTTAATAGCACCGGTGCGATATTCAAGGACAAGTCTGTTGACACTGAAAATTTAGCTAATTAATGTATCAAGCAGGCCTGGAGGAAATCTCATTTTAATCAATTCAGGTTTTATGTTACATTCAGCCTTTCTCACCAAAACCCATGAAACCCATGAAACCGAGTTGAATGCATTTGTGCCTTGTAAAGCACTTTTAAATGCATATTGAAGAAATCTTAACTTTAGAAGCCTTGTGTTGAGCCTTTAGCCATAATTTAGATTTTCAGCAGCACAATAAGAACTTAATAGAGTATAATAAAACTACATATTAATTACTAATTAATGATAATATCCTCTGCTTAGGAGGGAGGTGGTTTTCAGATGGAGATGCTTGTAAAAGTGAGTTGAGTTTGTCTCAAAATTTCGAAGCCCATAAATATTTTTTTTCTTTACCATGATTTTTTTTCGGGCATGCATATTTTTGCCGTCTTTCTCCCCTCTGTCTCCTCTTTTGCTGCGACATTGGTGCAACACATATTAACTTAACTGACAAATTAACCAGCAAAACAAAGCTTGACATGAACATGGAACATTTGACAACCCTGTGTATGTTTAAATACAGTGTCGTTTTGAAAATCATCAGTTGAAATCATTGCGCGTGTTGCTCTGGCCGGCTGCGTCAGATCAGCAGCACAGATGAAGCTGTTAACAGAGTTTAGAAAAGGTGACAATAGAGCACAGGAGTGTTTACATGTGTTGGATCATACTTTCTAAAAGACAGGTTACACCTGTGTGAAATAGGTATGTTCCACTAGACATGTTGTTTGAGGCCATTTCCCTCTGTGTGCGTGTGTGTGTGCGTGTGTGTGCGTGTGTGTGTTCAAGATATTCCTGCCATTTGTCATACAGGGTTCGCCTCAGAGCTGTGTAACTAGGTATGAAGTCATGCTGGAAAAACGTGTTTCTTCCTACTGATACAGAACAACAAAGTATTGTTTCGTGCTTATTTTTTTTAAACACTTGCTTCTGAATTACTTTCAGGTGTGTTATGTGAAACAGTGGTGAGTTTGTATGCTTCATAAACTGTGTTGATCTCTTATCTATGCAGTGAGTCAAGGACAGGATGATGTTGGATTGTAGATGTTGAACTGGAGGAAACTTTGAGGCTCGTGGAAAACGAGGTGAAGAGGTTAGGACTTTGCTACACAGCAGCATAGTGTAAAGAAAGTCAGATTCCCACACGTTTATGAAGTCCCTTAATTCCTTATTTAGTATTATGTTTATATAACTTTCAATAATAGTTTTTTGTGTGTATTTATTCAAATATCAGTATTTTGCCATGACAGACAACCAGACTCATTTAATAAAACAGAAGAAAGAAAATAAAACTACCTATAGAGGGAATATATATCACATCCTAAGCAAATGATGAATTGTGTGTTGTACTTATGCCAGTTATGATCAACCTTATCCATGTTGTTATCGCATTGCTTTTGATACCCATCAGCCTCCTCTTCCCCCCGTGGGAATCAGATATCGGGCTGGGGGTTATGGGCCGCGCAGAGTTAGGCCAGATGAAGTTTGCCGACCTTTGTCAGAGTTGAGAACTTTCCATTCTTATGCAGCTCCATTGATGAATTGATTAGCGATGTCATAGACGACGTTGGCTCACCCATACGTCAATTTGCATATCAATGTTGCTGACAATAGGGTTGAAGAATGGAGGAGATCCTGGCGAGTTCAAGGTTGAACAAAGCAGAGGTCTTCTCACTGCTCAGTCAGCAGTGTGTGTCAAACAGTCTTTTCTTTTCTAATGATTGTGTCCCTGAAAATATCCTTTGACTGACTTGTTTTTGTGTATTACTAGAGGCATGTTTTTCCCGGTAGTGTTTGCAAACCCGTACATTAACTGACTTTATGTTACGTGATTAGTCTGGTGTTCATGATGGCCTGTTTTGGTCACTTGTACATGAGCTTACCATTGTTATTGGTAGAACTTAGGGAAGCATGTTTCTCTTAATTATATTCCCCTTTTTATGTTCTACAGAACTCAAAGTAATCCGTCAGAAAAGAGCTGGGAAGTCATGACCGTTGCATAATCACCCTTTACCCGACTCCTTGTAACTTTCTCTTGGATGCTTCCATCTTGTAAATAAATCATAGACTCTTTATCTCGCTTATAAAAATTTAAATGTAGTCAAAAATAAAACCAGAAACTAGTGCAGTCAGCATATGCCTGCTGGTTAAACTTGACAGTAGCCGAGCTGTGATTGGATGATCAGCCAAAGCTTCTTTTCCCCTGTTCACTGGGTGGAAGGAGAGAAAGTGGTATGAGATAGTCGAGTTGGCTGTATGGCGTCTGTGATCCACAGGATTACAAGAGTGAGACTGAACGCTGATGAGCATGGCGGTTGTTATGATGTCATTCCCCGCACATCACAGTCTGCCAGTGACAGAAGACGCTCTTAATCATTCATGGCCCTGTCACCACTTGTCTCAGTTTGTGCCGGAGTCATGTGGCACTTTGAGCGCTTGGTTACATAAAGGCTTTGTCACCAGCTGACACGATGACTGGGGCACTAGATCTAAGCTAAAACGAACAATATAACTCGTATTACCTCCTCGAGCAGATTTGGAACTCTACAACAAACATATTCAGTTAAATGTGTGTGTTAGTGTGTTTATACTGGTGGCTAATGGCGCAAAAAGGGGCTGAGATGGAATTTTGCCTCCAGCTGATCTGAGAGCATTTGTGGCCATACAGGCTAGACTGGAAACCCTGGTCATCCAGCTGACTTCGGGACATTGTATGAGCAAACAGAGCTGTAGCTACATTTTTTTTTTTTTTGATCTGTCTAGACAGTGAAGTGATAAGCAACATTTTTTATGAGTTTGCAAAAATCATTTAAGGAAAATTCATTCCATCCATTTAAAACAGCTGCAGTTTTATATGCAGAAAAAAGTGAAGTGCCTTTTCAGATTTTTTAAAATGGTTTCTGGAATGTCATTTTAAAACAGGAGAATGCACATGACACTGCCATTCTCCGTGATTTATCTTAAAAACAGCACTGAAAGACTGGAACCGAATATGACAGGGCTGCCTGCAGGCTGCGCTTCATCTTTTGTCATGCCCACAATAATGGGGTCTTGATGCTCCTGGGGGGTTGAAACTATTCCTCTAACTCTAAAGGGGGCCCCGAAGACATAAAATGGGCCATTTCCTAGAATGACTTAAGGTGTGAGGTTTGCACCTTCTGATATTTGAGCACCCACTGACATACTTTATGCTAAGGTCGAATGTCTTTTAGTGGCAAGGCACATCAAAAGCATTCCCCTTCAGCTGTAGCACTGTGGCGATTGTCTTATTGCTCTGCATGAGCCACCAGGAAGGGCCTAATCCATCTGAATGGGCTGATCTCTCCATGGTGAGGATAAAATCTTTGTCTCTCTCTGTCTCCAGTCGGCTTAGAGACAGGAAGCTAGCTTGGTCGCCCGTGCTCGCCTCTGATGTTGCCATAGTGAGAAACAAAACTGTGGGCAGCGGGGAGGAACATGTCCGTCGACTACTTGACTTGAGTGGTCAGTCAGACGTTCAGCAGGCTTTTTTGTGCGGAATTGCTAATTGGCTACTGCACAAAGCATGAAGTAATAAAGGCTTGAGCTAATGATAGACCATGCTGCAATAATCTAACCACTGTGAGGCAGCTCAGAGGGACTTTGTTGGCATTTGTTTGCTCTGCACCATAATCTCAGAATTTGGCACCCAGATGCTGTTTAAATAGCTTTCGTAACAGACAGTAAGCCCATTACAGTTGTTATGTACAAGGGTGCGAACTTGAACTCCAAATTGCTGTTACAATAGTACTTGAAAATACGCCTTTCAAGCGCTTCTGTCAATGCATTTGATATTGTTAGGCCTCCTTTGAGCTACTTTTTTTGTTGTGGGGACAACACATCTCCCCCATTAGCACACCAGAACTACTGATGTAATCTTGAATGAAGTTGTTGAGTATAGATGATAAAACCTCGGCTGTGGATGGAGTTCAGTTCTCATCGGGGATGACCTCCCCTTTGAAAGAGGAGCAAACAAAAAACCAGCACCAGCTTTTATCATCCATCAAACCCCCCTCTGTTCCCTCTAGCGCTACAGTTGCCTTTCCAATTCAATGGGTTCTTGTCAGAGATGCAAATGTTTTCATGGGTGACGTTGCTCTGGAATATTGTTGAGCGAAGCACCCATTCATTCACTTTGGGGAAACGCACACAGGCCGAGAGTGTGGGCTTCAGCTCCCGTTTGAAAACACTGAGAATGATGGGATTGTTGTCTGGCTGAAACAACTGAAGCCTTTGTTAATGTCAGTAACACAGTGAGCTAGTGGACTGTAGCTGGCACGGAAGTGGGCGTTTAGACCTCATCTCCACTCGATTCTGTCTTAAGGTCATGTTTCAAGGCTTGAGTCACTGATGACGTACAGAAAGTTTGTTTTAAGAGCTGAAATGAGCTTATTATCAGTTAAAAAAGTACAAGATCACAGTGACCTGCACCAAATCAGCAGCACTCTGCTTTCCTTCCACAATAACCTTTAATCTAACAATTGGCACTCGCCAGAACTGATAACTAAATGTACTTGTTGCCCCTTGATATGTGCTCTGTCTGTGAGAGAACAAAATATTCAGTTTGAGGTGTACAAATATCACCTCCAAAGTTAAAGAGACAAATCACAAAATAGAGAAATAGAGCGACCAGTGGTGGAAACCTTTTTCATCTATTTAAGATTGGAGGGCCAGAACAGAAAGTTGCTGATCCGGACGTTATGAGCCATGCTGTAAGTCGATTCATGCTGGAGAAACGCCATCCCTCTTCATTCTCCTTTTTTTTCCCCTTCTTCATTCTTTTATTCCTGCCAGCTTGAACTGCTTGGGCTCCCAGTATCCTGTGTCTTGCTGGTTATGTAACAGTCAGAGGCCTAAATGGGAACTAAAGCACAGCAGTGACAGCAAACACTGCAGCCACTTGAAAAACTAAAGGCGACAGCAGCCTATTAGTTTTAGAAAGAGCTCAAAAATGCTGCGGAGGAAACGTACCAACACATCTGAATTTAAAACTTGTTTGCCGTGGTCAACTTTATTGGGGTATTCTCACTAGCTTAAACTAATGTGAAGATGTCGTGAACTTAGTTCCAGAGAGCATTTCTTCACCATTACATAACACCCTTACAGACTTCACCAGTTCAGAGCCACTCAAGTGAGACTTCATTTTGAAGCCCTGGCATCAAAAGTTTCCATACTTGATGCAGATGAGGAGGACAGAGTGAGTTATGCGATGGTGGGCGATGAGAAATGAGCAGACATAGCTCT
>JAQFJA010000014.1:5178064-5190053 GCA_029874485.1 Naso brachycentron
GAACTCTTATTCATGGTAGTTTCTTTACTGTTTTACTGTTGTGACTGTCCTCTTGCATGTTGTGTTGTATATATGTCTTGTCCTCCACTGCATGCTGAATTTCCCCTCAAGGGACAATAAAATCTGAATCTGAATCTGAATCTCAAAAGGAACAGTTGGCCGATATCTTTGATAATCTCAAAGCTGATCGGCTTTTGAGAAACTGGTCATTCAAATTGGCCGCTGAAGTTGAAAATTTTGAACTTGTGAGAAAGCAGCAAATTTGGTGACACTGTGTTGCAAAAACCAAATAGCTTTAAGATTGTGGCAAAGAACGATGGCATGAGGGACAATATTGTCCATTTTCTTTAACAGTGCTGACTGGCATTTATTAATTACTGGAAACTGACATACCATAAAAGTTACTAACTTCAAACATCCTCTGTGTATTCACTCAAGAGTTGAACTGCATGTGTACATAAAAGCAGCATCACTCTTCTGCCTTAGGCTATAAATTTATCAATCATCAGTCATACGGGGTCAAAAGATGCATAACTTTTCTTTCTTATTAGAATCATTTTGGTTTGAGAATTGCTGCTTTAACTTCTTCCTCCAGATCTGGTTGCAACGCTTGCAGTTGTCCTGAGCTGATCTCACCACACTGATGTGTGATGTTTGGTCAAAATTCCGTGATAAACACAGAGCAGCTGAGTAATTCGTGGCTCCAGCTTTGCTTGTCTCTGTGGTGGAAACCAGGCTATCATCTGTCCAGCCCTGCCCCTCCAGAACAGATCAGTGTCAATGATCCTCATTTCCAATGGTAGGTAACACAACACAGATTATTATTCTGTGCTACAGAGGTTTGTGTGGACTCTTCCTGTGGCATGAATCATTAAACAGGCAATGGTAATCCATACAGACAGATAGCTTTCTCAGGGTGAGGGGGAGCTATCTGATGCGGCCTGGAGAGCGACTGAGCTCCTCTGCTTAGGAGACACTGACAACACTCAGATTTCTCACCTTACAACAAGAAATTTGAAGGTGGATGACCACAAAATTTGTCTTTACCTAAATTAATGTTATTTTTCCTTAAGGGAAGGGAAATTGTAACTAGTTTGTATTTATTTGGCCTTTATTGAAGAGCTAATTGCTAGATTAAGAAGAGGTAGATAACAATTTGCAGGGCAGAATCAAGTTCATGATGGTCATATAACAAATGCACAGCCTCTATGAGGGGGTTAAAGTGCCAAGCATTTGTAAAATGTGCTAAAAGCTTAATCAGAACTGCAGTTAGCCACTAAAAATATCTCCGGTCACACAGGGCAAAACAAAATCCATAGGAAAGAAGAATTTTAAACATTACAATCTTATCTACACTGAGACATTTTCTCCCTGTATATTTATGTGAACAAAGTAAAAGCACCTGCTCGACATTAATCTGAAAATCCCAGGCAGCCTGTTTCACTAACCTGCTATGGCAACTGCGTCTGTGTCAACAGAAATCTTGGACAGGCCAGCTCCTGCAGCCCAGCACCGTGCTCCACCATTGGCTGGCTGAATGAATGACTTTCAAACTTGTCTATCTATTATGCATGTCAGTTTACCTTTAGTGCATTCTTGAGCTCATTTCCAGGTAAGCACAGCTGAGGGGTAACTTGTCCGCACCAAGACTCATGAAGCTCTCCTCTTGTATGTCTTGGTAAGAAATTCCTTTTTCTGTTGTGATGTTTTTTAAATCATTTTGTGTTTGTTTCTTTTACTTCTTGATCTGATGAATTCATGGGTTGTACTTAATGTCTGATCCATTTATGGAAATGTCTCAAATCAGCAAAGCTAAATAAAATATCTGCATTTATGTAAAGCAAATTTTATCTGTGTTAATCTGCAATAATGTAACTTTTGGTTCAAGCAAAAAATTGACTGTGAACTTTGGGTGAATTTTGAGTGTGGGTGTGTATATATAGCCTGATTACTTATGCATATTCTTTATAGAGAAGTACTTTTATATACTTTAATCTATATTTCAGAGTAATTTTGATTAATTTCTATGCTGCTAGTGCCTTTCTGCTATTGTTTTTTCTATTTTATTCTATGTTGCCATTATAATGTTGTCTTAATCTTAACTTTATTAAACTGTACAAGAATTCCTACCATATGTACTTGTTTTTTGAATATAAATGCCAAATAAATTTCTTCAATCTTCAATTTATTAGTGTAAAAATTGTAGCTATTGTAATTTTTGTAAGAATATTTTATGCACTTCACCCCCAAAAAAACAGAAGCAGCCTGCGGGGACGCACACATGGAGCTGATGGGATCCACTCTGACAGCCACGTATGCTCGACCAAAAACCAGCCATTTCCTCCCAGCCATCTCCTCCATGGCATCCAGCTATCGCAGCACCCAGCCCGCCTTGGCCATGAATCCAAGTGCCAACCTGTGGAGGACCAACAGCTATTACAAGAGCAGCAGCACTGCCCCAACCCCCTCCTCTATGCATGGAGAGAATTTAGATTTGGTTCGAGCCAAGACCATGTTCTACCCCTCCAACAGAACAGCGCTGACCACCCGCTACACCCCAGACGACTGGTACAAGTCCAACCAAAGCAACTACAGGGAGTCTGAGTCGGCCCGGAAAACCGCAGAGAGACTGAGGAGAGACACCATCAGGCTGATGCAGGATAAGGAGCAGCTGACCAGACGGACTCAGGAAAATACCAGCAAGAACATTGGCGAGCGGCTCAACGACATTGTCTTCTGGAAGTCTGAGCTGAGCCATGAGATTGACAACATGGTGACAGAGATAGCAGCCCTCACTGAGGTCAAGCGGAGGCTGGAAAGAGCCTTGGCAGAAACTCAGGGGCCACTGCAGGTGAGATTGGATGGAATACGCTTGGAAAAGTGTGTGTGTGACCTTAAATGTGTCCTTTCTGATAAGGACTATCTAAAATTGAAGTTGTGCTACACAGGACATTTTGCAGGGAACCTTTAAAGCTACATAGCCTGGTTTCTTTTCAGTGCACTCATGTTATCATTCATGCATATCATGTCTTGGAGAGCGTCTGTGCTAAAATAGTTTTAACGAGAGTTCCCTGTTGGTTGTAGCAACAGTATCTGTCTATTAATTAGGTCACCTCAGTGCCTTGTTAAAATGCTACTGGCCGCTTGTCACCCAGAGTGAGTCACCTTCCGCTAGCTGGAGATCTGATGACAGAGACACCTTGTTGGGCTCAGATCATGTGGCAACAGGTTTTCTTAGAGACTTCTCCATATAACTGAAACTGGAGAACACAGCTGATACTTTACACTGTACACTGGGTACATATACAAAAGAATATTATATGTTCTCAAAATGGCTTAACATTGGGTTATTTTAATCACATTCTCTATACAACTACCTTAATGTGTTTTAGTCATGATCATTTCGTCAATAGGTGTCTCAAGAGTGTTTGTACCACAGAGAGAAGCGGATGTCCATCGATCTGGTACATGATGACGTAGAGAAAGACCTCGTAAAGGTAACTTTAAAGCAGCAGTGTGAGTATGTGTATGTAAACCTATTTCCGATGGCAGCCCACGAAAATAAATGCATGTTTTCATATTTTTCAAAAAGGAAGTGGAAGTCATCAAGTCCTGTCAGGAAAGGATGAGGCGGAATATGGACAAAGCCATTGCTCAGCTGGAGTGAGCCTTAAAAGTCAATTTGTGAAATATTGATTATTTTAACAACTATGAAGTTTGACATGCATTTGATACATTGCTTTGTTTCTGCATCACGTTATGGACTTCTAGGTCAAACCGAGCTGCTCAGCATGAATTGGAAAGAGACTTAAGTGACAAAGTGACCGCCCAGCGGATAGACGACAGGTGTCACCAACTGAGGAACACATCAGACGGGATTGGCTACTACAGAGGGATTGAAAGACTGGACCCTGCGTGAGTATAAAGATCTTCATAGCAAGCTGTGCCACTTTCATAGCATCTGGAAATGTTTTTGCCAAGTCTTCGCCATAAACAGCATGCTCAAAGACAAAGTGAGCATCTTCCAAAAACATACAGCGGCCTCTTCTCTCTCTCCATCAGACTCTCTCTGCCAAACTCATGGTCCAAGTTCACTGACGACAACATCCTGCACTCCCAGAGCGAACGCGCTTCTTCCCAAAAGCTGAGGGCCGAGATCGAAACCCTGCTGAACACCACATCCAACGAAATGTGGAACCAGTTCAACAACGTCAACATAGCTTTTACAAACCGTATATCAGAGACTGCTGACGCAAAAAACAGCCTGCAGACTCACCTGGCTAAGGTCATCATCTTTGCTACTTTTCTACAGACAATTTAATTGATTCAAGCAGTCTTGCTATGTTTGTCTCTGCTTGAGTTCTGCTTTGATCTGATTATGTTTCACCATTTAAAATGAAAAGAAAAGCAGCCAGGATTATAACAAAAAGGGGGTTAAAAGAGGCCATCACATGATTTGATGTCAATGAAAGAAACAAAATCCATTCACCCGCCTCCATCAGTGGGTAACTAAATTTGTTACTTATCAGGAAGACATCATGTGTTTGCGCAGTTCACTCTTTTCCACACGTAATGCAAACAGTACATGTGCTATACTCAGCACCATCTGCATAAACTGTGTACAGACTACAGAAGATCAGAGGAATTTTTATTGTCTGTTCCACTGCCTGAAGGATACATATAGATTGTGTGCATGTTTACCGCAAAACATTCCTGTGAAAAGAGAGGAATGGTAATAGATGTCTCTTTCATTGCTTGTGCCATTTTCTTCACTGGATCCCATTGTTCTCGGGTTAATTGCTTTGGGTTACATTCTCAATCCACATCAGCCGTTGACTGGTTTTGAACACTGTCAGCAGCCTTGATGTGAGGCACACGCTCTTTCATAAAGCTTAGTCGCTGCCAGTTGTGAGGAGAAGTGATTCGCTGGAATTAAATTACATCAAATGGGTTTGGAGCAAGCAGGCCTCTGTGTAGCTCCATGTTGAGCATGCAATCTGCAGCTTTTTACTTATTCTCTTCTAACACTGAAGTTATCTTTTTACCCTCTCTTGTTGATTGATCCTCCTTTACCCTTATACTTTCTTCAAATTTGCAGATCTGTTATTTTCATGAAAGGCACACACGAATTAGTTGTTTTTCTGATATTTTACTCTGTATCCAAACTGTTTCCTCACCCAGACTCTGCAGGAGATCTTCCAGACTGAGATGCTGATCGAATCTCTGAAGAAGGCCTTGAGAGACAAAGAGTGCCCACTGAAAGTGGCCCAAACCAGGCTGGAGGAGAGAACCCGCAGGCCCAATGTAGAGCTGTGCAGGGACAACCCACACCACAGGTATTGTAGCTTTAGAACTGGTATTACCTAAGGCCAATTTACACCTTGACATGTGAATTACTTGTTTATACAGACGTTTTGTTTTTTTTTTCCAAAATGCATCCTATCCTCCTTGATTGTTGTACAGTAGATTATAAATTGAGAAGAAAAACTTATATTTCCACAACAGTATCACTCCTGCAATTTCAAAAGTTAGCTGTTTCTTTTGACCCCTACTTGTTCAGACTCGTGAGGGAGGTGAGAGAGATCGAGGACACCGTCCAGAAGCTCCAGGAGAGGCTGATGGAAGCGGAGAACACCCTGCAGGCTCTGGTGAAGACCAAAGTGGCCCTGGAGCACGACCTGTCCATCAAGTCTAATTCACTCTTCCTGGAGCAGGAGAAGTGCATGAGCATGCGCAGGACCTTTCCCAGCATGCCCCGTCTGGTGGGCTTCACCTGAATCAAGTCTTGGGTTGAAGGACAAACGTAGCAGACTAAAACTGTTTTGATGGTTTTGGAGTGATTTAGAGGGTGGTTCAATGTGTTCACTTTCCCAGCTTGTCAAATACTGGAGTTTTGTTCTGCCTCTCTGTATCTCATACAGACCTTAGGTACCTTGTAGAATCCATTGGATTAGGTTTAGGCAACATAATGTGTGTGACGTGAGATAAGTAGGTTATGTAAGTAGGTTAGCAAATTAAATAAAAGTCCATATTGACTTTTGGTTCCAAACAAAAATCAAAAAAATCTAAAAACAAAAAAGGAAAAATGTGAGACTCTGTTAAAACTATTGATTATCTTAACACTGAGTATTGTCTAAAAGCAAATAAAATGTTGTGACATTACCGAACAATCAGTTTCAGTACTACACCACTTAGTGTCTCCTAACTCTGAAATTTTACATTATAAAATACTGTTTTTGTGGAAAGATGCTGGACACTAATGTGTTTACACAAGTTGATGTTAAGAGTTTTGTTACTCCTTAAACTTAATCACCACCAATAAAACTGTAAACACATCCCACTCTCTTAACGGTGATGAAAAGAAATTTCAAGTTTTTGGGGGTTGCATGTCACAGAGAGCTCAGCTTGACCAGCAACACCCCTATGACGGTGGGAAAAACCTAGCAATGCCTTTTCTACCTGAGGACAAAAACTATTGATGAACTTCTACTGCAGTGCTAAGGAAATATACTGACATCATGGTACCCCAGCTGCATCCAGGACGACTGCAAAGCTCTCCAGCTGATAGTCAAAACAGCACAGGACACCATCAGGATCCAGCTACCAGATCCCGGATCAATCCACAGCTCAGGGTGCCTGCAGCGAGCCACGAGGAAAACAAGTTTTTTCCTTTCGCTGTGGCATAACTAAACACTGCTGCCACCTCTACCCCCCCACCTTCCACTGCACAATCACTGATGCACCCACCATATAACTGGAGCACACACCCCGCACTTAAGATCATTTTAATACACTGTAAACACACACACACACACACACCCTGTGTGGAATGATTGGAGCACAAGCTTTGACTGCAATATGGACTTCATCGTCATATAAAATATTACCCAACAATCAAAGAGGAGCCTGGCATGACCTTTAACCTTTAATCATCTTCATCTGTACACCAGCTTTGTACTCAATGTACAGCGGTAATGAGGTGCTGTTCTGTGTCTTTGCTTCACACTGACTGTTTTAGCAGCAACAGGCCACAGTCCAGTGGAGCACAAACAGAGGTTCTTGTAGCTCATGTGACAGTAATCACCAAACAACGCTCTGGATTAGCTTGTGCAACACTGAATGAAGACAAACACACATGTCTCTGAAGGCTCTGAGAGGTCTGTCAGCTCAGGGTTAGACCTGAATGTCCCTTCATGGGAGCGGTGACATGTCGGAGACTGTCACATTAGTTCAGTACACAGAAATATGGATTGTGAAAGACTTTCGTGTCCTTCCTACCCTTTTTTAATGGCTGGTGCGGCCCATTACTCATCACCTCACCCATGGGAGGATCTGAGCAAACAATTTATAAGTTATGTGTGAAACCCCACTCCCATATTATAGGACCTGAGCTCAATAACACTCATACATCATCAGCCTTTTTCTATCACTCTTTGTTTCCACTCCCCTGTTCCCTGATGCTCCAGTGTGGAGAGGGATGGCAGCTAAAGGGTCAACAGCTTGATGCCACACATTTAAAGATGCAGAGCGCAGTCGTTTGATTTCCTTTTGTTTATCCAGTCCCAGTTCGGCGCCTGAACCCACTTTCAACACACATAAACACTTCTACACTCCTTAGCCCAACCCTTCTATTACAGCACTTCCTGTGTAACCTTTGGCCCCACTGAGGAATGCAAACTTTGCTCAAATCACTGATACTGTTTGAGTTACACAATATGTCTCAGTTTGAATGAGTGCCTGCAGACAAAATGAATTAAATTTGGAGACAGATGCTAGCTAGACTAGCAAGCTAATTAAAGAGATACACACAGAAATCGGTTTGAATCTAAATGGTTTTAGTGGCTGCAGCGTTAAGGCAGTAGCTCAACAACTTCTCTTGTGTAACTACAGAGAATTTTTACTGTACAGATTCCAAACAGGAGGGAGGGAGTGACCATAGAGATAAAACCCTCTGTGTGTGTTTGAGCACTTGCACTTTGATTTAGGTGCAATGTTTTACAACTGTAGTGTAAGTCACAGTCACAGCGAGCTGAAGAGCTCTCTCTGCTGTGCAAACAGCATTGTGTTTGACCAGAACTGGCAGGAGCGAGACAACGGCAGGAGGTCTTTGCCATGGTTTCCTACATGTAGTGTGTGTTTAATTTGTGTGTGTACATGGGCCCTCATGATTCCCCTGCCGTGCCCAGGCGCATTCCTGAGCCCCGGTGTTGCAAAGACAGGCCCCCTGTTGTCTAGCTCACATCAAAAGACTCCCTGCTCTCATCACCTTGCAATTCAACACAGTGACAGATAGCAGAGAGTCGATGGTTTTCTGAAGACTTATCGTCCCCCTTTTCTTTCTAACTTTCACCTTTGTGTTGCTGAATCGCATAACAGAGGTACCCATGAGGAGTCAGTTGAGCTGTTTCTCTGTCTCTCACTTCTTCTAAGGTTATGGTTCCCTTTCTGGATGGGACACAAATAGGCCTTTCTGTTTGACCTCCTCTGCCGCCCCCACGTATGGGGAATGTACTCTGGAATTCTCCCAGCAGTCCAAACATATTGGCAGTGTATTTTTAACACCGCTCTTGTTATAAATGCCCCATGCTCCACGTTTTTGTTTTTTTTTTTTGCCTCTGAAACACCATCATACCATACTAAAGAGCTGATTGCAGACCACTTGAGACTGGTGTCCGTCGCTCACTGAGTATTTTTTACTCTGAGCTGTAATTACAGACTTGGACTGAGTGTGCATCATTAAAGAAGAGAAGTGGTGGACGTCATGAGGCATGTTTGTTTTACTCAACATAAGAGTGACAGTTTAATAATATATGTACAAGGGCCCAACTACTTTATTGGTTTGCCGAAATTATCAGCTGATTTTGGCCTATCGCAGATATATCTATTTCCACATATATGTTTTTCCAACATACCGATATTAAAACTGTTTTTAAGACTGGAAAAAAGTTTAGACTAGTGATTTAAAATGTTGTAATGACATAGTTTGTCCAAAGGAGGGTCTTCATATTCTTTAATGAACAAAAAGTGAAATGTTTGCTGTTCACTAATGTTTGGCATCATTTTTTTAATGTAAGAAATGCTGTCTACATTACATATCTTTGTCACAAATATTTGATAACCACCGATATACCGATATAACACATATCAGTCAATATGTCAGATATCGGATCTTTCTTGAAAATCTTACATTGGTTAGGCCCTAAAGTATGCACTGACTGCCCCAATATTGGCAGTCTTGATTCTTACTTTTAGTTTTTTATGAGCAAATGAATGCTAATTTGTTGGTTACTTAATTAATTATTGTTGATCTATAATAAAAGCTGCCATAAGGGAGCAGACCTCAAAACCCGAAATGCAGCCCTTGACATACTATCAAACCTGAAAGGGCACTTTGAGTGTGTAGACCTCTGACAAGGCAACGCAGTGGCAGTTCATGTCACTCTCTGTTAAAGCGACGTAAGTAACTTACTTATGTGATTTAAATAAGTCAACGTTGACGTTTGGTTTCACACAGGATGAGGACAAGGACAGCAGCCTCCTGGGTAAATGTCCCTTGTCTGACCCCTCCATCCACCCCAACTTCCTCCCTACATGGTCCTTTTTCTCTCGGTGAACTTCATAACCTCACTTCCTTCTTTGCTTTTGTCATAATTAATACATCTACAAATGGTGGCCAATGAACAATAAAGACAAATATAGATAGTTATATATCGCTTACACATACATCCCCTACGGCATGTTTTGGGGGTCTTTGTGCAAATTTGCTTGGACCATCTTTTATTTCACGGATCCTCTAATCTATCTTAAACAATAAATACTGCAGTATTTATGTGCAAAAATTAAAGATACATGACCCCCCCCCACACACACACACACACACAAAACAAACAAACAAAAAAAAAACGTGGACAATGTTCAAATAAAATGTGTGCCTATGTATATAGGACAGAAATGTAGAATGTAGGCCTAGTTGAGTCATTTTGCCACAATCATAGACTTATTTTGGCAAAAAGGGGAATATAAAATACAAAAATTAATCAGAATCATTATCAATCTATCTCTGTTCATATCACATTGCTGGAGTTTGCAAAGCACTCTCATCATTCTTGCAGACCAGCTCTTCCTGCAGCTTCTGGATCCGTGTCAAACCTCTGAGTTTTCTTCAAAGAGGGGGAAGGCTTCTTAATCATCAGGCTGTGAATTTTATCCATTACTGTATGCAAGGATAAAGAAACTAAGAGGGGATCCGTTGAGTAATTGACCTTGTAACTGTTCAGTGTGAAGAAAGGAAGCTGGAGACAGACTGATAAGACACTTAATATTCTATGTGGTTTTCATTCCAACTGCCAGCCGCACATATGGTGGCTCTGTGGTTGTGTGTGACTGTTTGCTGATGGTTGCTCACATGAGAAATCTTTACTTCCCAAAACTTTTAGTCAGTCGTTATTCTAATCTTCCAGCATTCTGCACATAAATCAGATAAGCCCAATAGCTAACCAGAGTTCAGTGGTTAAACAGTACATGTGCCTACAATACTACGTGGAGAAGACAGAGGTCTTGCAGGTCATTTGTGGGACTGAGTGAAATTCTGGAGCAATCCATAGCATTGATCTGTGAGTCCAATTCTTCTCATTCTCTACAGAAGCGGGGAGTGGCTCGATACAAGAGGGACAGAGATGTCAAGACGCAGTCCTGCAGTTTTTCCTGCTGAATCATAGTGGCATGAGGATGGGAGAGAGTTGTGCTCTCTGGTCTGACAGGAAGCCACATTTATTAGATTTTTTTATTCCTCTATTTGGAACCAAGAAAAAAAAGCAGTCTCACGTCTTCACAGCACACAGTTAAAAAGAAAGAAAGAAAGAAAGAGGTCAAAACTGCTGTTTTTCTTTTCACAGTTTCCACATTTTCCACAGACAGTGACCTCATGCTTATACTCAAGCCACATCTTTTACTATTTCACCATTAGCAAATCAAATGACACAGCATTATGTGTGAATCACGACCATGTGATTGCAGACGTGTACAATGACACGGGCCTTCACATTCTGCAAGGTTACATTTTCATGAGCTTGTTTACTCACAATTATAAGATTAGCATTTTTAAAATTAGGATCTATCTAGTTTATTAGCATAAATTTAATATGCTATATGATGATAGAGAGACAACAAACTAACAACTTTGGTATAATCTTCCTCAGAAATCATCTAAGACCACCAGTTTCATTTCATCATTATCTTGTCAGTTTGAACCTGACCCACAGACGAACCTATCTGTACAAACATCACAGGCAGTCTGTCGTGTATTTGGTGTATTTTAAGGGCCAGGTCTCAGTTAACCCTTTTGTTGTCCTTACTCTTTGTCTCATCTAATTAAACTGTGATGACAAGGGTTTTTGACTCACTTAAACTTATCAACACACAAACACACCGGCTGTGTTCTGCTCTCATCTCTCTGTCAGCCTGTCTGTCTCCTCCTGCTTGCCCTTCATTGTGTTGCTGTTAACCTTGTCTCTATATCTTCAAAGACTGTCTGTACAGCTTTTGCTTGCTGCTCATGTCAGTGCAAGCTTAAGAATATTTCTTGAGAACACTTATGTAGGCTACACACAGACAAACCTTTTCTCTCTCTCCTCTCTGAGGAGCACCATTATGATCCGATATAATACAGTACGTTACGATATGATAAGGTACAGTACGACATGTTACGATATGACAATACACAACACGTTACAATACATTACGATAAGAAATGTTACAAGGCCATACAGTACGGTACGATATGATACGATACGATAGGTTATGGAAGGGTTATTCGTAGGTTTTTTAGGTTAGGTTTTTTTCCCTCTCCCGGCTCATCCCTCTCCACAGCCCGGCAGGCGCCTGCAGCATTAACAGATTCACACCCAGCACTCGCGGGCGGATCCCGGTCGCCGGTGCTGCTGGCCGCTTCTGAAATACTTTCATGTCGTTTTTCTTTTTGTTTAAAAAA
>JAQFJA010000014.1:5193318-5206125 GCA_029874485.1 Naso brachycentron
CTACTTGAGAGCCTGAGCCTTCTTTTTTTTGTGGAAATACAAGCTTTTCGCTTCAAGTAAGTGGACTTTACTCTCCTCTTAACTTCCTTATTCAGCGACGCTCAGAGTCTGTGCTGACGGAGAAAACGCGCTTTTCTGTGGGAAACCTGCCGCTGCACTGAGCGCACAGACTGACAGACTGAGGACGCTGTCATCGCAAGAAGTCTCATAAGCTTATTTGGTCGCTAAAAAATATTTAGTCCGATAATTAGGCTACGCGTAATTTTACTATTTTGGCCTGTGCGGTTTGATAAGTTGCTTTTAAAAAATCTTGCAGGTTCTTTATCTAAATGTTTTTATTTTGCAGATGCAAAGCACGCAATTTAAGACAACAGGAAGAGGAAAATTAATTTTCACAGAGGCATGAGATCAATTTCGAACTTAAATCCGCCAAACTTTCTGTGACTTTGACATTCAGATTTAATGTGTCTGACCACATGTAGCCTGTAGGCCTAATATTAACAATTTATATCTTCGATGTTATCATTGTTCATGTGCATGCTTGCCATCTGACAGACAGGTCCAGATGAAGTTAAATGATCGTTTTGAACGTGCTGCAGCGACACACCCATGCCCTGACACACACACGCGCGCGCGCGCGGACAACCTCTGCGCTCTCATACTAACAGGGACTCTCTCCTCTTCTCATCACTGTCCAGACTCTCTGAAAAGATGATGCTCCTACTACTGGGAATCATCCTCCTGCACGTCGCTGCTCTTGTTCTCCTGTTTGTGTCAACAATTGTCAACGTGAGTGAACATTGTCACGTTTTCTTTTTGTTTACTTATTTATGTAAGGATTCATTGATAGAAATTGACTAAAAACTCACTGCTGAAGCTTGCAAGCATCATATACCTGCAGGAATATTTAGAGTTTTGCATTATTATCTCCATAATTTAGTTGTGTCTTAAGACTTTGAATTCTGATCCATTTGCTGCTGTTCTTCACACTTTATCAACAATGTTTATTTTGTTGACACCAGGCATGGACCTCAAGTGGAACCAGCACCTCAGACCTCTGGTTTAACTGCTCTACTACCAATGGAGGATACCACTGCGACCCAGCATCAACTGGAGGTCAGACACCTGCCTCACAGCTGTTAAAACTTTTAATTATTTTTATTAATTTAAACTTAAAAAAACTTTGACTTATTTACTATGTGTTTCCTGATGCTGGATGTTTAGATTATTGCTCTGCTGTAAAGTGGTGATACACTGTCAGGATTTTTAGCTACCTTCCAGGTTTGTTTTGGCAAAATTTGGAGCTTATTAACACTGAAACCGGTTCAAACCATCCACATTGACGGTTTGATATTTGGAAAATGACTTGCTGAAATCCAACATTCCCCATGGTGCTGATGTGGGTGTGTCACTGCTCCTCAGGGGCTCTGGCGCCATCTAGGGCAGAGAATGTGGCAGTGCTGTCCAGCAGTGCTAGCTGATAGGCTGCTGCCGTATAAATAGTCATGGTGTGATGTCCATATTCAGGTCTCACATTGGGAGCCCATAGTGACAGAGGGAGTTTGGGGAGTTGTGGATGAGCAGGGTGGGGCTGCAGGGATTATTTAAAGTTTTGGACCTGTGTGTGTGTGTATGTGTGTGTGTGACGGAGTGTTTGAAATCAGGGAGAGACCTTGGACTACCTCGTGCAAAACATAGCACACTGCTGTCAGGTCACGCCCAGTGTCAGATCAGAGTGTCCAGTGTTAGTTTGCAGGGATCACTGGGACATTTTAAGGCAGCAGCTGCAGCGTTTGGAGATTTATTTAGACATGGTCAGCCACCCTCAAATGTTTGAATCAGATACAATCTGTTAGCTTCTAGGTTCCAAATAACTCACTTTGTTATTACTAAGGTTAAATTTGAAAAATCCACTTTTTCCTAAGACCTCATCTGATTGCATTTCAATTTTCCTAACATGAATGTTTAAGCAACAAGTTTGTGTGAAATCACTGTTGAGCAGCTGTATGTTTTGCTACTCAGTGTGCCGTCACAGTGGTGCAGAAGGTGCTGGCTGCAAGCGGGTGATGTCATTTGTCTAGAATGAGCCGTGCTCAGCCAGTGTGTGTTTTGTCAGGGCAGCAGCGCCTGCATGCTCTGCCAGGTAGTTTGATGGTGCAGCCGGTTTGTTTGACTTGCTTTCATTAGTGCACTGACGCACAGTGTTTATTTAAGAAGACGCGTGTGCCCGGGTCTGTGCTTTGGCTCTGGGAGATGGAAGATAGTGGCCTGTTCTCACGTGGGGGCCAAGCCTGTGTTCAATAGGACTTTTTTTTAAAGCTTTGCTGAGCAATCAAGTTCCCTCTAAAGTGAGTCATAACCATGTTACTTGTGATTATTTTTATGTCATTTCTGCAATTTCTAAATTTCCCTCTTGTAGTATTTGTTACAACAGCACTGACTGAGTTTCATTTTGATGACACCTGACTCACAGATACTCATGTCACAGTTATCACATGGGAGTTTGAGTTAAACATCACATCCTCACAGCAAGGAAAATTACTTCATAAAGTATACTCACTCTAAAATTAGCTTTTTAGGAAGAATGTCCTCCCCACTTACACAGGCCCACAATACATAAACAGACTTCTGCCGTTTTATTTTTGTTGTGCACCACTGTTCTGCACAGTGGCCTCAAAATAGATGACAGAATGACAGCAAACATCAACAGTTATCTTCCTGTTTGGAATAACAGTGAAAGGCTTGTATGTTGCTGTGGCACAATTGTAAATCATGTAAAATTTTTGTATGTTGGTCATATTTGCTTATCATCGATATTCTGAGCCCTGCACCACGCCTCACACAAGGAAGTGCCTCATGCCACTGTTTCCTACGACTGGTCACTAAAGGAAGGAAGGACGAACAGATGTGTGTTTATCAGAAAGCAATGATGTATGGTCAGTATTTATAAGTGCGCACTGGACGGAACATTTCACCCATTTCTCACAGTGTTATCTGAAAACAGGATCCTTATAGTAGAATCTAATTATTGCCCTGGTGTGGTATTGTGCTGGCTGCGTTTTGTGGAATGAGATTTGCAGCGTGTCATGTTTCCTCCCATATCTCACTCCCGAGTCAGCGATCATCAGGACATACTGTAATGCTGTTATTGTAGGGAACCTGACTCCGGACTGGGCATCCTGAGCAATCATTCAAGAACCCGTTTGCCTTATTCTGAAGCAGAGATATTTCAGTGTTTCCCCCAGGAAAGCTGCAGTGATTCTTTGTAAAAGTCCCAAGATAGAATAAATAACAAGGTTATGAAGTGTTTTTATTTTAGCCTACAGTATTGAAATGTGGTTAGTCAAAGTCCAAACATCACCCAAAGTAAGCTGCCCTGTTACTTATCTGTCCTTTTTGTTGCATAAGTGGTAATAAATTATGCATCATTTATTTTTTCTGTGTCCTAAGTGCCCCCATTAAACCATAACATGCCTTTGATTTACATAATGCAAGAGAATCAATAAACACAGAGGGGAAAACGTCAATTTCTTTCATATTAACAGTTTCCCATAATGAAATCACACTTTATTTTGCAGGAGAGAACCATGAAGAATTAACATTACATTACTGAGCACCAGCTAGAATGACACCAAAAATGATATTTTGTGGACAACAAAAACGAGTTGCAGTATGCAAAACGTGCAGGTCTAGTTACAGATAAAGACAACAACTTCCAGCTTTGCTTGACATTTGTGGCTGCATGAAGAAAGATGAAAGGCATGGCTCTTTTGGTAAAACTCCATTACATTTGGTGCAGAGAGTATTAAGCTTGATTTAGAGTCAGATTTTAAAGTTTAGGACTTGGGACTCATCTGTCTCGACTCAGGACTTGATTTGTCACTTGAGTGCAAAGACTTGACTCTTACTTGTAAAACAGTAGCTTTTTTAAACGCAGATTGTGTAATACTGCGGTAATGGTGCCTCTTTGTTTTTAAACTGAACCCAAAAATGCTGCCCAACTGTGTGATTTAGACAGCATGTGAGCTTTGCGGCACATACAGACAAAAGGCATAACAGACATGACATGTAACAACAGCATCAGCATCTAGTGTTAGGGATAACGTATGCATCCAGCAAAAAATTCTCAACAATACAAATAGCAAAATGTACAATAACAATCATTTACAATCTCTGTTACATGGCAGTTAATCCCTCTTTCATCTCAGAGGGTAAGAGATTTTCTATTCCTATTGTCTGCCCAATTTGAAAACATTCTCATTTGCTGTGTTCTCTTTCTTGAATTAGCTGCTGACTGCTGCTGGCTGTTTTAAATTGCGCAAACATGACTCCAAAAAGTTACACCTCTGTAACAGCATGTTGGCTCTGCTTTTTACACAGATATCATATCAGCGCTGTTCTTTTCTCTCTTGCGATCTCTGAGGTGAATAACAATGACCATCGATTCTGCCTCCTTAACAACATTCAGAACAGGGAGGTGCAATATTCCCGCCTGGAACAAGCTGCGTACAAGAAGCTGGTGACTCAGTCCCATCTCTTGCTGGTATTAGGATAAGACAAGTAAATGGCCTTAAATGCATGTACAGACCAAGGCAGTCCTTTGTGGTCAAACACCTTGTGACATGGCAGCATAAGAGCAGTCACAGCTAAATAGAAGAGTTGGATAGATACAGAGAGGGCAGAGTTCTTAGGAAACCTGAGATGCCGTGCAGCATGAATAACACTCAGACAAGAAATAGACCCCGCTTAGAAATCTTTGGATTCCTGGCATGGCGGCACGAATGAAGCATAGACACAAACAGCCAAACACAGCTCAGAGAGATAGCACAGATAGATGGTCTTCCCTGTCAATACAGGTGTCTAATGGGTTAATGGCTTCAAGCAGCCTGGCCTTGGCAGTAATGATCAATGTAGTACATTTAGTCATAGGGTCTTCTGTGGGGGTTGTACAGAGCTTTTAGGAACAAGACACCAAGGTTTCATTGTTATGGATCCATTACACATTCCCAGAAGTAGCCAGGAGTCAGCTCATTACAAACTCTGTGAGAGGAGGCTTAAATTCAGCAGAGACAAAGCCGGTTAAAGCACACTTTGGCATTTGTTTTTTTGTTTGTCTCCACTTACCATTCCCTTCTCATACGCTCATTAAGTCAATGATAATTGTAAATGATGCTTTGGATGATGATGATGATTGTAGGTCAGTTATTGACAACAATCTCCTTTTTCTCTCTCCTCCCCCTGCAGAGTGGATTCAGGCGGTCCAGGCTCTCATGATCCTGTCCATTATCTTCAGCTGTCTGTCTTTCTTCCTCTTCTTCTGCCAGCTCTATACTTTGCAGAAGGGTGGACGCTTCTTCCTCACTGGAACCTTTCAGATCCTTGCCAGTGAGTATAGTCTGTCACACAAATCCATCCACAACATAAGGGAGATCAGACAGTCGAAGAGAAATCAAATAGATGTTATAAAGCTGTATTTTTGGTTGGTATTTAAGACAAGGGATTTTTATTAGATCCCCTGACCATGCAATCTATTGTATGTTAAAATGATGAGGAATGACATTATCCCAGATTCCAAGGCAACATCTTTAAATTGCTTTGTCGGTGAAGTTTCTCAGTCATCCAGGTCTTGGTAATGCAAAGAGGGTTAAATCAGGGCAACTGGACTTGTAGATACTTGAAAATGTGGAACTGGCTTGATCACTGACAAGGCCTTTCAGGAATTTCAGGAGCAGGGATTTCTTAGTGAGAGAAGAGCCCCCTTTTGACTGTCAACCTTTACTTCCCTAAGCAACCTATATAATCATACAACGGACAGGGAAACACCAGAAGCAAAATATGTCTACTTGAAAACTCAGTGGACATGTTATCAAGGTCAGTGATACCCAAAGTGTTGCCAACCTTTGTTGGAGTTGTGCTACACTTGGCCTTATGGTAGAACTTCAAAAAAGTCCATATACATTTGGCCTCAGGTGATGCCAGTGACTTTTACAAGAGTTGTCATCTTAGCTAATAACACCAAGGAACCAGGATTGTTAATGGCCTTATTAATGATCCTGCTAGTCAGTTAGAGCTAAAGAGGCCCTTTTGATGAGAGGCGAAACCTTTTCAAGTACCTGCAACCAAATGCAGTTGCTCTAAATTCAACACCCTTTGATACAGATTCCTTTGTTTTGTTCGAACAAATACATCAAAATGACAAAGATATAAGGCAAAGAAAGGTAGCAAAAGGTAGCAGTTCCATTTGAGAAGTTGGAAACATAAGGCTCAGTATTTTGCTGGCGAGACATCACTTGGTAATAAACCAAGTGACTAATCTTTCTGCTCTATTCTAGTTACACACAAACAAACCAACAGTCTGATGTGGCAGAGATTTAAATTAAGTCTGAGCCAGTTACTAATGATTTAATGCTCCACTTGTCCATTGTACTCCATGCTGTTTGGCCAGAGAGCAGCTCCACTGCCAGTCCATTGT
The DNA here is from genome assembly GCA_029874485.1 of Naso brachycentron. Taxonomy (NCBI): domain Eukaryota; kingdom Metazoa; phylum Chordata; class Actinopteri; order Acanthuriformes; family Acanthuridae; genus Naso; species Naso brachycentron. The sequence goes on from JAQFJA010000014.1 coordinate 5,199,791, forward strand.
GTTCTCTCTTGGCAGCCCTTTCCACCATCCCAGTTCTGCTCTCTATACTATGCCAGTGCATTGCCTGGCACCCAGGTGCCCACTCAGCCAAACAGGAATGACTCTGGGAAAACTGCCAGCTGAGCAAGTTGAAATGTCAGGACGGCTGGGGTCTGACAAACAGATCATGCCATGTTAGATCAGGGCGGTGGGCAGAGCAGGAAAGGGTTGCGAAAGCTGGACTGGCGTTCAATAAGCATGGGACACTGTGATGTAATGTGGAGGGATCCCATCTGGGAAACACTGACCTGCTTGCCTCCACTGTCAGCAACCATTCAGCCCAGGACACAAGACAGTGCAACACTGCAAAGACACATGATCTGATAGTTGAACAACCTTTTTCAGTGCTCACTTTTTCCTCCCCACAGGTTTGTTCGTGATGAGTGGGGCCATCATCTACACGGTGATGAGTTCGGATTGGGTGCCGGGGGAAAATGTCTTCAGCTACTCCTACATCCTGGCATGGGTTGCCTTCCCTTTGGCGCTTATCAGCGGACTCATCTATGTCATCTTGAGGAAGCGAGAATGAGCCATCACTCCATCCCAGTGTTCCCAGTAACCCCTCTGCCCAAAAGCAAGTGTCATCAGTCTCCTTTTTAAGTTTAAGTTCTGATGCCTGAGCGCCAACGGAGTCACCAGGCCAATACACCCAGATTACATCGAGGGGGGTGATACCAAAAATTATCATGCAAACCAACACGAAAGAAACCAATACTGTCTCAGTTCAAAGATGTATATAGTATCTATGGTTTAAAACCTATTTATAACACTTTTTACATATGTGTACATAGTTTTTGTGTTGCTCTGTCAATGGATACTTGTAAGAGCTTTGTTTCAGCTGATTAAGTGCCTTGTGTTTGTTTGTAATGATGAAATAATTAGATGCTATTTTGTTGTGTTTTTTTGTTGCCCTGTTTTGTTTTGATAATGGTCAAATAATGAGCAAAAAAGAAAAAAAAGTTTATTAAAGTATAGAATCAAAGAATTAACCAAAGTGCATGTATAGAAATAGAAGGTTTAGAAGATTTTTTTTTTGTTTTTTTTCATTTTGATGGGCTTGCTTTATAAAAAGAGTGGTAACATCCATGGACGTAGCATAGCCATAAAACATAGATTTGGACCTTTTTTTCTATTTGTGAATTTGCAAGTTTCATTGTTTTTATTTTCGGTTTTTCTATTTCTTATTTTCAACAAAAGATGGTGCTATGTATTTATCATTCCTATTACTGATAGCAATCATTTGCAACAGAATTACTTTGTTATTGTTTAGAGTCAAACAGCTTGCCATGGATTAAAGTGAGAATCAGACAGAGGCACGCTTGTGCATTAAGTGCCTGACTGCTTCTTTAGGGAACACAGCCTATTTCAAACCGCAGTTTCAAAATATTTTGTTTTCTTCATCAGCTACTGTAAAAGAAATGATAGTTGAGTTTGGGGTGGTGTATTGATGAAGTCAAAAGTCGTGTGGGATGTCAGTATTATTCTGCGATTTTTGTGAAGAGATGGATCATAGTGAAATAACTTTATATAAGCTTTATTTGAGCTCTCTGATGTTGGTGTTCACCTTATGTGTATGGCTGTTGAAGTCTCAAGGAGTCAAATTGCTCATTCAGTAGAATACCATAAGAAATACCACCATGGGGCATTATAGCCAAAGAAGAAAGCTACTTTTAACATTACTAGAAACAAATGCCACCAAATCGAAGCCATATAAGAAAATACCAGATGATTAAAACATATTTTGTATTAACTCTATATGTGAGAAGAAGGACAGAGAGGTTTGCAGTGATGACACAAATGTCCCTTTCACATACTTGAAGTTTGACATGCTGCAGTCTCTACCCACTGGCGTCTAGATGTTTTTCTCTTCCACTGTTTAAAACACTGATTCTGTGTTGCGATTAACAGATGTTTATGACAAACTAGCCAAAAAAACACTCACAATTACTCAATAAAACTATTCTCACATTATCTAATACTGTGTATTCCACTGTTCCAAGGGACTGGATTCACGCTAACACTTGATGCACGTGGAGCAAGGAATTACATAACACAGAATTTTAAGTTGTTTTCTGGCCTGTTGTGCTGGCTGCCTGTAAGCTCTGAAACATGCATCTCTGTGCTACAGAAGCATCACGTGGAAAAACTGACAGACATTAAAATGAAAGCAACTTCAGAACCATTTGTGGTGATGAATCCGTAGTGATTGAAAGCAGCTGCTTATCCATGTGCTATGAGATGGATCGAAGATGGCAGCAGCTGAAATGCAGCATGTGAATTCCTGTGTGCAATACAGCCAAGCAAGTCTACCTTACAGAACGCAATCATGCACCGATAGATGGAATAAGCTGTCCTGTGCATGTGGTTGCAAATGCTGTATGTGACTTGAGTTACACACACAGGCAAAGGCATGGCGGTTTGCACCCAATGCTAGTTATTCAAAGCATGCAGCTAGTGTTTCAGTGTCAACACGTCTCTCCTAGCATATGAAATAAGAGGACTTGGACGTGCCTTGAACACTATAAGTGTCTGTCCTCTCCTTGACATCTACTGGAGATCCTGCAGCCTTAAAACAGAGCTATGTCGTGGTGTTTTACAGTATTTCATTCGAGCTTACACTAGCTAGTCTGCTGTGTTATGGGTTCAGTTAGAAGAGATGGCCTCTAATGACAACTGCCCTTCTATTTTGTGTAAAACAACAGAGTTCAGTATGTCAATGCCATGTTTACACCTAAACTTCCAAATGCTCGTGATGATACTAAAGCTGCTTTGAGTTAAATCATTAAAGGATGTTTCTTACCACCACAATGGAGCTTGTTGTGTCTGTCAGTAACACCTCACATGCGCACTACAGAGCCAATCCATTTTTGGAGAGGCAAAGCCCGCCTGTCTAAATAATAGAGGACTCAACTGTCACAACCCGTGCTTTCAGATTGTAGCTAATGGTTTGTGATGATATCCGTTCCTTTTAAAGACAACACTCAGTCCTCTGCAGCACCTCTGCAGAGAGCTGATGAAAGGTATCCTAATCTCCAGCAATGAAAGAGTACTCTCAGAAAGAGGATTCTTGTTGCAGGCCTGAGAGGTCACAGCCTCCCACTGCCTCCCACTTCTGACATACTAGCACTGGGTGAAATGGGGACACTGCATTCTGATTTGCATTTGCGTGTGTTGCTTCAAATATTAGAGGAACATCTGTATCTATGTGGATATTTTTTCTTTAGTCAAGATGATCTTATTTTTAAGCATATTAATGTAACTTAAACCATAAGGCATTTACTTATATGGTTGAGAATTTATCCTGTCCTGTGCAATACTACCATCTAGTGGATGAATATAGTAACAGCAACAAATTTCACATATCACGCTAGGTTAGCAAACACTCCCTCCATGTGGCAGAATATGCACACTACAGTTGAATCTGTAATCTACCATGCAATTCTAATGGGAGTGGGAGGATTCAGTGTCTCTTGGGCTTAGCAGATAACTTTTTTCTTATTAAAATGTGTTAAAGCTCATTAATTCTATAAGTGGTCATTAAGCATCATCTAAAGCTCAGCTTGTTTGTGTGGGTGGATACCTGCTGTCATTAATGCATATAATACAGAGAGGTGATTTCTCTTACTTGTCTGCTCTCTATTACCCTTCAGTCAATCTAATGAAGGCTCCACCTCCAGAGCCATTATAAGGGCTCTTATGGCACAACACATCGTTAGAGGAAAGGGCAGAGGAACAAAGTACTCTCCGACAGTTGATGAATGATTTGATAAATTCAGACAAAGCACAATAAGATCAGTGTACAAAATGAAATTTAAAAGAAGGGTCAAAGACAGAGGTATACAAAAGAATGCTGTGGCACTTTTAACCTTGATCCATCTACATCGCAGTAAGCAAAGATCTGTTTGGTTTACAAACAATTAAATCCATTCAAACGTGGAACATGAGATGTTGCTTACAGACAGTCTTCACCTGCTGGACAATGAGCAGGTCAAGTGGAGGACCAAAGGGTCAGCTCAGGTCAAGTCATGGCAATGGTGGGTGACAAATTGAAGGCAATACCGTCGTAGTGTTTTTGTAACGTGTCACCTCATGATCCAAAGTGACCTCCCTCAATGCCTTCATGCTTTTTGGTATGTACTGTTTTCTAATCGTTTCCAGAAGAGGATGGATGACCACCAGTATTCAGTGTATAGCACTACCTATCACACCATTATCCATAGGTGTTTATTTGGGTTGAGATCTGAGACGTCATCTTTTATACATTTGAAACCACTCTGTGACCCCTCATGCTCGTGAAAATGGCGGCATTTTTATTTTCTCCCCTCTGGCTGATTCATCACATCGTATTGGTTTTAATTTGACTTCTTACACTTATAGCAAATGTGTTACACCTCTTCCATTTTTCTTTTGGAGTATTTAGAAATTACTGCTCATATTAGTAAGATTAGAGAGAGAGAGAGAGAGAGAGAGAGTAGCATTCTCTGAATTGGGCTGACACCAAAATTTGCTCTCATCTCTCTGATCTGCTTGTCTCCTAAGTTAGGCATGCCTAACCTGAGTAAACCTACGCACAAAATAAACAATGAGAACAAATGTGTGGAGCAGCGCAGTAGACAGACACCAGACAAATTCATCACATCCTCCTGAACCAACACCAGTCTGGAGGAATAGTCCTGTTCCTGTCACATTGACCCTGGAGATAATGATTGACAAAATCCTATCTTGCTATTTAGTTTAACTTACGCTTGGATTATTGCAGCTCATTGAACATTATAAAGTCTTTTCTGCACACTCGTCTGTTGGAACATGTTTAAAACAGCAAAAAGAAGAAAGCACAAAATGTGCTCTTGCATCTGTCAAACATTGACTGATACGCATTATTACCTTTGTGCTTAATAGGTGTCTGGGGGTTCCACACATCATTGCTCTGCCATCATGGGGTCAAAGACGAGCTTTTAGAACAATCACTTTTCCCATTAATGCCTTAAAAAACTCCCACTTATTTGTCCTATCCTATCCCATCCAATGTCACCATCACCTCCTGCACCCCCTGTTTTTTTCTTACCTCGAGCCTAGTAGGAGATAATATTTTCTAATTTCTGGAACACAATGAGGGGGATGCAAACAGAAGGTCCACCTTAATCTATCACAGCTCCTTCAAGGGTGCAGGGGTGCACAGTGACAGGCACAAAATCGCAGAGCCGGTGGGGAGGAGGGCAACAGAAGCAATTAAAGCTCATGAAATGCAAATGATGCTTCATGTAAGGGGCTGAGGTTGGGGAGGAGGGCGAGGTTTCTCCTAGTCTTGCTGCCATCTGCTTTCTATCACCACCAGTGGAAGAACCTCTGGGTCCTTGGTAATTTGTAGCTTTAATAATTTTCTCCCTCAGCTGGAGAAGAAAGAAGGAGATGGGGCTGAAGGGGCCGAGGACATGCAGCTGGCTAAGATTAGATTTAGATTAGCTGGTCAGATCACACGGGGATATGACCTCTTAGACTTTAGCGCAGACATAAACACACTTGCATGCTCACACGCAAGCATACATACATATGCATCACATGTGCATGCAGACACATGTGCTCACTCTTGCTTACACTGCGCAATACTTGCCTATGCCCCATCAAAGTTGACCCTAATCCAAGGTGTACCTCTGGTTCAGTGGGTCCATAAATCCCTCAGGATGTCTGGAGGTTGGTTAGCAACATGATCCTTGGTTGCTGAGGGCCGATTTGAAACCTCAAAAGCAGATTCAGGACCTAACTTTCCCTGGAGCGCTGTTTGGAGGGGTCAGAGCGGACACAGTTTGGTTTTTCTTTTTTTGTTTGTCTTTTTTCCCTTGTGACACTGCCATTCATTTGCCATGTGGAACAGAAGGACTTACTGAAGCAACACTCTGTAATACCCACCATACCAACTCACTCTCAAGGTCAAGACGGGGCCAAGGTCATCACCACACATACCTGACCCCTGACCCTGTGGGTGTCCATCACGCTTAGAAAATAAAGCAGAGATTGGCAGCTGATGTAGTCGCGGACTAAATTAACTTCAGTTGCCATACATCAAATTTACTTCCACCAACATGCACTGACACTGAAGCCCTAATCACTTTATGTGGGATGAAAGAGCAGAGAATATGAGTCGATGTGTGCTAGACGTGGCACAGTCACATGGATTGTGGTGGCTTTGTAGTGGATTTTAGAGCAGTGGTGTGGAAATGCGCCTCTTAGTCTTTCACTTTTGTTGGACGATGACTTGAATGACAGTGAATACAGCTTCAGCAGCTGGGACAAATCAG
>JAQFJA010000014.1:5257716-5272221 GCA_029874485.1 Naso brachycentron
TTTAGTCACGTTTTTTGCTACCCCCAACACTGGGTGACCCTCAGGAAAATGAGAAAAGGGTCAAAAATGGCCGGAGTCCTTTAATGTATGTAGTTAAATACTATTCAATTGCAATCCAATTACAGAAAACACATTTTTTAATGACAGGTGTATATGGGGCTTTTGATATGCTCCATCCTTATATTACCAAGGCATAATTTTCTTTGGTCTTCTGACCAGGACTTAGTGGTTATCCTTTCATTGTTGATAACAAAACTGGAAAATGACAAGAAACTCTTCCTTTAGACTTGTGTTCTGCCTTTTCTTTTGACCCCTTCAAAGGGCTTTTTGCTGCTTTTTATGCCCTTATTGTTTTCTTTTCATTCATAATTCTTATTTTGTGAAACACATTGTGACCTTATTCAGTGAAATAAACTTTATTCTCTTACTTTTGTGTTCAGCACATTTATAAGAGCATGTATTTAAGTATTTGTTCTTACAGTCATTTGTATGCACGTGTGTGAAGCAGAGATACAGCCTGCATCGTGGACCAGACTTCTATCTGGTAGCTGCATCATTCCACCTTGGGCGCAAGACTCCACTCTGTCACTCAGGGTGACACATGGTGAGGCAGCCCCCTGCCCGTGGCGTACAGAGGGGATCACCGCCTTGTCACTGTCTGTCACTCCGGCTTTGTCCCCTGTCATGCCCCCACGCTGGCAGGTCGAGGGAGGGGGGCCCGTCATGAACAGTGACAGACTGACAGGTGACAGGTGAAGCCAGACAGACAGCGAGTGCCACAGTCACTCAAACGTTCATACGTACCCCAGTGAGGTTCGATATGTGTGTGTGAATGTGTGCTAGTGTACAAATGCATACAACTGCTTTGTTAAACAGCAATGAAGTGGGATTACATGGTAATTCTGGGGTTGAAATGATTCCCTCTGAAACATGTTGTGTAACTTCTTAAAAAGAAGTGATATCAATCTAAATGTTAGAAGTGGTAAGGAAGATATTTGGGGAAAATTCTGATATTAATAGCCGTTTCTTTCCTGGTATCCTGTTGCTAAAATGATGCTGCCCATGTAGTCAGAACAGGCACAGTTTCAATTCCATGTCCTGTCACCGCACTACAACTCCTGCTTTTCATTAAACAAACTAGTGTGTTTTTGTTTTTCTTATGTCTGGTACATACTAGAGGATTTTTAAATGTACTGTAGGCAGCCATGTTTTGTTCTGCACAACTCCACAACATCTAGTCGGTGTTGCTTTCCAGTCAGGTCCCTCTGTTTGGGTTTTGCAGGATCCTGCTCAATATTTCACCGCTCTTCCTTTCAGACTACAGGATTTCAAGTCATATATCTCAAATATTTTAAACATCAAATATTAAACATGTTTGGTATACGATTCCAAATTGGGGATTCGGTCTGTAACATTAGGATTATGTTTGTAAACCCCTCACACAACAGGATCACTTGGGCAGATAATCTGCTCAGAGCAGCCTTGATTTGGGGACCCCCCTGCAATGGTTGGGAGGGGCAAACCAGACCCAAAATCCTACTAATTATCCTTTTGTGAGGGGTCAACATAAGCTAACAATCTCCTGGCTCCAGCTTTATATTTAGCACAGACATGAAGTGATATCAAACTTCTCATCCAGCACTTGCTGGACAGCAAATAAGCTCACATCCCAGCGTGTGAGTTCACTGACTGTACTATTGCACTATTGCACATCATTGATGCTGCTCAGTAAGAGGAGCTGGCAACTGTTTCAAACTGCAAACAGTGACAGTGCTGAACTGTACATTGTAAGGCTGTGACAATATGTACTGTATTAGAGAAACATTCAAACTTTGCTGATAAAATGTAAATGCAGTGGTTTGTATGTAAAGATGTCTGCACAGACACTGAGAGTTTAGAACATTCACAAACACACACACACACAACAGATCTTTTGATCGCAGTCTACCCTGCTGGGATTAAAACATCTCCTCTGCAGTGATGCTGCTGATGCTGTCAGATCTAAGCAAGGACTGAAATTGTGTGTACTTTGATGCTGGAGTAAGCTTTGCCTTACATTCAATTTTTAATGCTAGAAAAGAAAAACAAACACTTGAAGGGATAGAGATAAATCTTTAGTTTAAATCTTGGTATTTTTTTAGCACAGATCTGGGTCATTCTTTTGTTCTCTTCCAAAAATCAGTTTTCTCAGACAAGCAATGGTGTCGAATAATCACTTGGATATACAAAGACACATTGTGTGATTTAGGTGTAAATGAATTACAGCCAATATCTGTGCAAGATCCAATATGGGATTAGATTTACAGCTCTCTTTGTCGCTCAATGGACTTTTAATGGCTATTATTGCTGCTGCTTGTGGTCTCAAATCGAGCATTAGATCTTCACTGTGGCTTGGATCTAACCCGGTGCCAGAGGTTGCACCCAAATCATTCCATTTGACCTGAATCTCCCATTCCATTACCCAACATTCCCTGTGGGGACAGTAGTGGTCCCTCAGCACTTGAACTCTGACCCTGGCTCCATCAGGAGAGAAGGCAATAACAGTGAGGGAGGTTTTATAGGCATGAAGGGGATCTGAATTGTCTCGCTTCATATCCCAGAGAGAACATACAGTCATAACGATGCCCTATGAGGTTTTGCTTCAAAATGCGATTTAGTTATTATGACCTACAGTTATACTGTGTGAGGCAGAAATTTGTCAGGGGAATGCATGGAAATATATGTCCAGCTGAACATCATTGTGCATCATCTCTGTGACAGAGACAACAAAGAAATGCAAGAAATTGAAAATGCATGTAATAGCTTTAAGGTTTGCAGCATCTGTTGGAATGCAGGTCAAGCCAGGTGTCACACAATGGTATAATAGATAGAATTCAGTGTGCTATCATTCAGTATGCTGATGTCTCTGCACAAGTACTAAGTACTAATTATTGAGGTTTCAATGGAAGTTTCTCAGAGAAAAGTAATTATGCAAAGAGATGAGACAGGTTGATTACTGGAAGGAGTATTATTACTTAATTACTTAAAAAAAACCTTAATATTAAAGTATCCTAATCTGGTACATTCCAGAACGGCTCCATTGCATGTTTGCTCCATGTTCCACCATCGGTCACCACACACTGGCAGCATTTCAGAGTGCAGCACAGCCAGACGGCGGGGTCGTGAGACTACGAGATTTCACTGTAATTACAGAATTAAGTGGGACTGCTGCCTCTGAAAACATAATGACAGTTTATTTATGAAGTTAAGCAAAATATGATCTGGCGTCAGCATGGAGTGTTTTATTTTGAAATTACCAGATGTTTTAATGTTGTATCTGTGTCCGACTTAATGTCCTACTAGATCTGCTCTGTGCTGAATTGCTGCATTGTGCTCCGTCATCCAGCAAAAATAGAAGCCTTGCGTATCTGCTGCAGAGGGCTCCAGATCACCGGAGCTGTGATGGAGTAGAAACGCAACACAGTTGCAGCCAGTTGAAGCACAACAACTGGCTAGAACTGAAAAGTATCAGCTCCACTGTAGTTCTGGAGCGAATACACATTGCACACACATTTGGTGGAATTTAGGGGTTAAACTAAATTAAACTGAATACAACTACATAAAAGGATCCTTTTGAAACTGTTTATGCATCATTGTTCAGCACCATGGTACTAAAGCAACCAGTCTACATTAAAGCTGAGGTAGGCAATGTCTGGAAATCAAGCTAGCTGTAGCATAAGACTAAAATATAAAGAATATAAATATAATACAAGATAGAATTTAGATTATATAAAACAGAATATATAAGAACATATAAAATAGAATAGAATATAAAATAAAGAAACTCTGCTGCCCCCTTCCCTCACTGTTTATGCTCCATGGCCAACCTTCACCTGGCTTGCTGTTTTTGTGTTTGTTGTTGCTCTCTCTTTTAGGGCCAGTTTACACCAAAGAGTCGCAACAAGGTGAAATAGTTGCAGAGAAACATACTCTCACAAACTCACATACTCTCTGAAATTAACTATGACTTGCCGAAAACCCTCCGTTACAGTCACTTTTTTAAACGCTTGAATAAAAAGTGCAAGAAGAGGTGCAGAAGTCTGGTGTTCTGTCAGACCACCTTAATTAAAATATGATGAAAGGTTATTATGGAATTTTTGCCCAATGACACCAAATAAAAACGACACCCTGCTTTAACACTACTAATTTATGTACTGTATGTCTAAATATGAGCAGACAAACTTGCATCATATCTTTCAATAAAACTAGGAGAAAGAGTTTTAGTACAGCTGGCTGGTGCAAAGAGGAAATAAAGGCCCAGTACAAAAGAACGGAGGAACTTAAAGGAAGACATAGAGGAGGAAAAAGATGTAAGTTTTCACCGTTCACCAAGTCCATGGCAGGCCTGTGGGACTGGCAGAGATTGGAGGAGATATGAGAGGAGCAGCACTTGAAAGCTCAGCCAGAAGTTTAAGATGTTCAGAGAGAGTTATTGGTCGCCTGCTCTCCTCTTCCCTCCCCTCCTCTGCTTCTCTGAGTCTTTTCAAGCTCTAGGCCTACAGACCCTTTTTTTTCTTCTCTCATCCCTTCGAGGGCCTTAACATGTATGACAGGTACAAGAGAGGAGAAAGGCAGTGGAGGTGCAAAGAGAGAAGGAGGAAGGGAGAAGTGGAGGGGAGAAAAAAAGGTTAAAAATTCTGGACAGTGGGAGGAGACAGAGAGGGAGATTGCTAGATCTTCTTTAGTGACATTTTTAGATACAAAGTTTAAGCTTCGAGAACTGTCTCAGACAAAAGTACACAAGTTTGAGATATATTCTACATTGCTGAAAGAAAATATTACCAAACTATTGGCATCCACAACCTCTACTCTTCTGGAAAGGCTTCTTATGATTTTTGGATCTGGTTGCAAGGATTTGCTTCCATTCAGGCACCAAAGCATTCATGTGGTCAGGCTCTGATGTTGGGCGATAAGGTCTGCTCCACAGTCATTTTTTGCCAAAGGTGTTAGGTTGATATAGACATCAAACCCTAAACTGATTTATTTCTTGACCAAAATTGGTGCACAATATTGAGACAAAACTGTTGTTGGACACTGTTGTCTAATATATCACAAGTCGTGGTTCCATCTAGTGAAGCAAAATTGAATCAATCTTTTACAATGCTGCAAGAGAAGAAAGAAAAAAGTGAATTTCTTCATCTAGTTTGGAGCAAATAAACTGGGCTGTGCAAAGCATAGTTTCAGTTTTGAAGTTATAAAATTTTTGAATGCAGTAAAAGAATAAAGGTCGTGATTAGGAAGCAAAACGAATTGTTTGCTACCCGCCAATAATCCTTAAATAAGAAGAACAGGACGAAACAAAATCAGTCATCGTGCCATCAATGCGAAACAATAGAGATCAACCTTTTTAAATGAAATACTTGAACGTGGGCAATAGAATGCTTGATGGAAGTGTTTTACTTTTTGTCCCTTGATGCAAACCAGGAGTCCTAGCACAGAAGCATGTTACACAAGTAAAGCAGAAGGATAAATTTGTTAAGACGGATGAAAATTCTGTTGCATTTACTCGATTAATAGTAAGATAAACTCCCTACTGTAAGAAAGAAATTCTAAAAGAAGTTTAAGCCAGGCATCCAAGTGCCCCTCGAAACATTATTCTGATACAAAACAGCTGTGTAATAATGTCTGTCCTTGTAGATAAGGCTTTCTGTGAAACACAGTTAAATTGAAAGTATGAATCAATATTTATCAAGTAGATCAAGTATGTGGTGAAGTACAGTTAAAAAGTATTCTTTTTCGTGGAAGAAACTGGTCTGATTTTCTATTCTTTCATCCATAAAGGCATCCTCCTGTGACCCTTCAAATTTATTAGCTCCTTTGAAAAGGGCTTATCTCAAAAAGGGTTGTAATATTTGTCTCTACCAGTCCCAATCCCAGCATCAATGAGCTTCAGGTGTGCAGTGGAAGGGAAGACATGAGTGCTGTTTTAAGTTTGTAAGGATGAGTTATTGTTCCCATTTCTGCGCCGTATAACAATGATTTGCATGACAGGCCTGTAACGGTCGATGAGGTCACTGGCAGGGGGTTTAAAGCAAGGGTGCTTATGGTTAAAGATAATAAATATCCCCATGACAAGATGAGAGTAGAGATGACAGATGGTAAGAGGTAGTTTTTTCCATCTCAATGCCATGTGTGTCTTCTATCAAATCCCTCCTTTCCTTGAAAGGTTGACCGAAGACAGTGAAGAGGTTCAACTTTGGCTCAGAAAGGAAAAAAAGGGAGAAAAAGTTTTGCAATTTCTCTCACAGGGCTCTTTCATAACCATTAACTGTGTGATGACACCAGCGGATATTCAGATTGATTTACTATCGTCTGGGGATCACTTGGCCTGTGCAGAAGTCTCCCATACCAAAGATTCATTTGTGTCCTTAATGAAAGGCTTCCTGGCCCAACGTTTCTTTAAACCAAAATCCACCTATTTTTTCTTCACTTTGATTGCTCTAATGGCCATATTTATGAGGTCACTGTTGGAACTCCTATCTCACTGGTAGCCACAAAATGGGCAGGGAATCAATCTAAAATCTTCAGATCCGACCCTCATTTTTCAAAAAAATGCAGCAGTGTACCCAAAATCAATGAAGGAGTTAAAGAACTGCCAAACTACGAGATAAAGGATAATTTGTCTGAAGATTCTTGGCAAAGCCCCAGTGTAACATAGTAGACGAACACGTCAGCAAGACCACAACAGAAAAATGAAAACAGAATCATATGCAGTTACACCACTTAGACCATAAGGACCCTGTTTTAAGCAATTACCGTCCCGTAATACCATTATTGATGTTGACATGTTCACCCTGTGGAGTAGTCTGTGAGGTAACATCAAAGAAGTCATCAGTGGTGACCCTGACCAGGCCTGGAGGAGCAGAGGAAGCATCAAAGCCGTAAAATCACTGCATCAAAAATAAGTCCACAACACTGGCCTGATTAACATGTCACAGGAAGATGTGGGCCTCTATAATGAGCTTGCAAAAGTGATTAGACTCCCAAGTCCCCACTTTCCCAGAGTTAAGGGGTACATGGGGTAGCTGGTGTCTTGGTCTGACAAACAGGTCATTTAGCTCTCCTTGCCAAATGGATGTGGACACAGTGTGACAGTGACACATGAGGTTATGGTTTCTAATCATAGTTGGAGAGGAAGCTGACCGCCATGGGCTGAGTGGCTGAGAGAGACTGGAGAATGGGGGTCGGTTTACAAGAAATCTGGAGGTTCCTCAGTCTCGGTTTACCTTTGACCCTGCGAGGCGGTGACCTGTATTTCCCCATGGTGATTCATTTCCTCTTTCCCTGACAACACCTTCCACTCCCTGACCACTGTATGTACACAAAAAAACACAAGCCTGTTGCTATGGAGACAGCTGTGGATCTGGGATGGGGAGGATGAATTTGGGCCAGGGGATGGACTGGGATCTGGAGGGGGCCTCTGAGGATTTGTCATTAACCCTGGGGCAACAGTGATGCAGGGTGAGGCTGGTTTTTAACGCTGAGAGCAGAGCCAGTTGAAGGAATCGCGAAAGGGGTAGTCATTTACAGATATATCTGTCGGGCTTTAGTAAGGAGCACATTAAAGAGATCTGGGGCTCATTAATAATGATCATGGCTGTTATTAAACATGAACGCTATTAAATCATTTAATTATGACTCACAGTGTGGCTATCAAAGCCAAAGACAATATGAAACTTGGCTCATATCAATTTTAAATTACAAAAAAGGGAACTTTAGACTTAAACTGGACTTCACTGACGTAAAACCTGCCTCTTCATTGTCTTAACATTTCAGCTTATAAAGTCACACTTAATTATGAGCTTTTGCCTTAAAAGGACTTGTTAGTCAGGGGACAAGACTTTGAAACTTGGCTTGGACTTGACCCTAAGTATGGTTTGATTGTCACTCTTTCGATTATGGTCCAATCATTCTGAAAGCTCCAAACTCCAGAACAATATATCATCTGTTATTGTTGCTTCCGTTCCAGCTACAATTAGGACCAGAAAATCTCAAGGCCATGCTGTGGGAGTCGGGGCAAGGAAGGACTGCTTGGTCTAAGCCCCTAAATTAATCCCCTCACCCTCCTTCTAGACACGCATTATCCTCCACTGTCATAAACTTGGCTGTGGTGAAGATTTAGAGCTGCCTCGAGTTCTTTCCCGCATGGCTTTACTCCCTAACTGTACGGCCAGGACCTTGACCCACGCGTTTCTCATATGGGAATCTGAGATTTACAGATTGATTGCCATCACAGGCTAATAATAACACCAACTCCTCACCTTGGGCTCATTGACAGAAGACAAGACTCCTGATGGTGGATTTGCAAGAAAACTCAAGTAATTAAGTAATTTTCATCTAAGAGCCAATGCCCAATGGAAGTAAGGCAACTTGGGATTTAAATGAATGACTGCCTTACAAAGAAATTCATTTAGTAGAAATAGTCAAAAGAATTCTTTTACACACACTTTAACTTCCAGTCTATTTTTAATCTCCAGAACGGAGATGCTTTGCAGAATCAACTGTGCAATTATATATAATGTATCCTTCAAAGATACATACCGCTAGAAGTCTTAGTAGACTGATTTCAGTGTTTGTTGTTTTGATGTTTTCTCCACTTGGTGGTAATGTTATTGCTGCTGCTTCTCCGGCACATACATCACATCATGGAAAAGCCCTGTTTCTGCGCCAATTCAGTTAGAAGGAGGCAGCAGCGGATATGAGCCAAGGTTATGAACCGGAGGACATCAGCCCTTCTGATAATGTCCGGCTGTTGTGTGTCCTTGGCCAAGTCTGCCCAAGCACAGAGGCTGTGATACAGCACCATAACATCGTCATAGTTGAAACATTGTGTTCATAACAGGAGCATTCATAATCAAAGAATGGGGGAACAAGAAAAGCAATCAAAGGAAAAGCTCAAGATCCTTTTTTTTCTTTTTCATAAAGACAGCCCCGTTTTGCAAGGAGCCATTAGGTGGAAAGACTGCAGACGATGACATTGCTTCCTGGAATAGGTTTTATTTCCTCTTTTTTTTGCTCTGAATGGTTCACTGAAATTTCATTTTGGCTCTGAAATAATGGAAAGTGGGTGAGAGCCGGAATTGTAAAGGGAGAGGAGGGAGACTGGCTTCTCGAGTGGCAGATGATTAAAGTTTCAAGCTCACCTCCCATGTGCTCACTTCAGCATTGACGAGGTACAATGTGTGATTTAGTCTTCCGGGAATTTAGGTTAGAATTTGGAATTATGACAGTAAGACTTTATTGACTTAATGATCATGAAAGCAAATAGCAGCAATGTATTAACCTGGCCAACAAGTTAACAAAAGTCAGAAAATGTATTTTATTTAATGTTTATGACTCCAGTGAATTTCATTTCTGAATATTTTGATTAACTGACTCATTATAGCAGAAAATTAATAGTCTATATCTATCAACGTTGTTTACAAAAACATGTCAGCTCTTTTATTCTAACCCAATTTTTGCTTGTAGATGAACATAAGCTCAGGTGACTTATCCTCAAGGATACAGACATCCTTTTTTTTTAACATTAAGACAAAAGCAAGTTCTCAATGGCTGATTTAACGCCATTAAGTAATATGTCCCAGCTCAGACAAAACACTCCCTTTAGGCATGACGTTCTGTTGCAATTTGTCTGATTAGATGAACTAGGCTTGTATTTAAGTGGGGATTGTGTCTGATCTGCTGGCTTTAATACATAAGGATGGAGGGGAGGAGGGGGCTGGAGGTTGAGAGATGAAGAGGAGAGGGCTGAGGATGGGTGAAGGGACACACGTCCATTATGGCAAGAAAAATACATTAAACAACAACAAAGGAAAAGCTTTATAAGTGAGAGAGAACAAAGTAGTGGAGGAAGTTGTTGTAGATAAAAGGGATAAATTAGAGGAAGTCAGGGAGATGTTGAAAGGATGAAAAAGTCAAGATACAAGTAAGAGGGGAAGAGAAGGAGAAGAAATAGGGTGAGGAAGGCAAGAGAGGACGGGTTTCATTCTCATTAAAAGCCACAGAGACTACATCCAAACAACTATGTTCCTGTTTCAGTCAATGTTTATTATTAAATGCTTGCATTTCGATATCCATGTTGAAATAACTGGTTGGACGTAACTAATCACAGAAGGACAAGGAAGCAAACATGATGTCTTCATCATCATTTTCAAAGCCACTGCCTCTGTCTGTCCAGACTGCAAGACAGCCTGAGTTTTCAAACTAAAACTGGCTCAGCAGCATTTCTACAAATCTTGTTTTGGGGATATAAAACTGATGTTGTATAGTAACAAAGTCAAAATACTTTGTAACTGTGCTTAGGTTTGTTTTTTTGTTTGTATATCTCTACTATTTCTGTATGTTTTCACTTTTACTTTGCTACATTTGTTAAAGAAAACAGATACTTTTACTCTGTTAGATTTCCAATAAGCATCTTAGTTACTAATTACTAAATAAAACCAGAAGAAATTTGATAGGTTACTAGCCAATCAGTTTTTGTTTTGTTTTGTTTTGTTTTGTTTATAGGTAGCCAGTAATGTTGGATCACAGACTGCAAGACGTTGGATCATTGGTTAATCATGTTAGGCGCGAGTGCAAACAGGTGCTCTTAAGCTGTGCTACAAGCAGCGTAATGACTGGGTTGTTTTTTTGAGTGCTGCTGTAGTCGTGTCTTATGTGTTATATCATTTTGTTGTTATGTTGTAGAAGCAGTCACACAGTTGCAGATTCAGCTTAAGCTAAACCTGCAGCTATTGTGCTAAAATCAGGCCCACAGGAGTTTAGAAAGTTAGAATTTTTTTCTAAAAGCGTTTTTTTTTGTCGTTGTTGTTTTTAATCACTGTATTTGCATTTTGTTTTATGACTGGGATATTCTGTCCAGTTCCTAGACCTTGTCCCCCTTGAGCCCTTCCCCCTCGTTCTATTTTTTTTCTGCTTCTGTCTCACCTAAGTTTCTTCTTTCTCCACCTTCTCTCTCTCATTTCTGTTCTGTTACAGTAGGCCTGGATCCAGGATATCAATATGATGTTGTAATTTATTACTCCTCAGACACCTTTGTTTTTTCCATGTTTATTTTCCTGCGGATGGGACATATTTCCATACCTCCTGCTCCCTCAGACCACTAATTTTGGTGGTCTTGTCAGTGTGTGCTGGCCCTGTGCGACCACCTCCCTGCTTAAGACCGATCCAAGAAAACCACAAGCCTTTTATAACTGGCCCATACTGAGCTTTGCCCGTCTAACCCCCCATTTTTTTCCTACCTGCAGCAAGGCTTTGCATAAAACAGCATGCTGTTAAAAAGCCAGACATTTGATAAACAACCTGCTTCTAATATGGCCCCCTTAGCCATTTAAGATGTATAAATAAGTGACACAACACCATTAATTAAACATAGTTTACAGCAGCAGCCTCTCTCTGTTGCCGGGTAATCATTTAAGGGAAGGAGGTTGTTAAAACAGTGCCACCAACAGAGAAGACCCAAAACACAAAGGGAGCCCACACAGGCTTTAGGTTGTGTCTCTGTCTGCCTCGAGGACAGCAAATCCCGTCTCTAAGCAGGACTGTTTTTACATGCATGCCAGTCCAGGTTGCATCCATTTCACTCTTGGAGAAACTATGCAAAAACCCAACAGTGGGAATAAACACGCGATCAGGCAGGCTGCATTACTACACGGTCACGCCAAGTACAATAAAGGGAGGAATAATGGATCACCTCTACAAAAAGCCATAAGCCACGTACCAAGATTCAAATTTCATCCTTTCTGTTCCACAAAGTCCTCCATCTTCTTCACTGTCTTGCTTGAGTCAACAGTTACAAACCACAGTTTTTTAAAAAATATAATCACTCACTAATTGCACATTATAGTAATTACTATATGAAGAAATGTTTTTAGAAGAAAACAACCAACCAGCCTTGACTACCAGCAGGTTAATTCATCATGGATAATAAAATGCAGGCATTGCTGACCTCGTCTATGTTAACCAAACAGGTTTATCTTGACGGACGGTTGCTTTGGCCCAGTTCAGAGGTTGCATCCTCTGAAGGCTCGATTTGCCAATGCGGCTGACTAATCCCACATCATGACTGATCCAACTGGTGGATCCTTCGGGGCCGAAGATATCTCAAGATTCATTGCACATCCCCAATGATCTTATTTAACTGCCATGTTATGGTTACAGGAGTGTTGTGCCGTGTTTCAAGGAGAAGTTGGTGACAAAACAGGAAATGCTCTGTTTGAAAATGCTCTTTATACCAGACTGTCTCATTTAACAAAAGTTTCAGTTCAGCCTTTGTGGTAAACAGAGCCTTTGTCTCTGTGGGTCTTTGTGGTTCTTGGAGGATGCAGCCACTGATTTGGGACACAGCTATTGTCTTAGTTTTTAATTTTTTTTTTGTTTGCAAGGATACTTCTGCGCTCTGACCACCTGACTTGTTAGACTATTTATGAAAGGAGACAGTTGCACTCAGGAGATGCAGTTTTTTGACACACACTGATGAGGGCCAGATGGCTGAAAATGTTTTGTTGCAAATAAACTGAATGTTGGCATTTCCTGAGTGTGACCCTCTCCTCTTTAAAACTGCTTTATAAAACACGCCTAAGACCGCCTCCAAAACGCAGACAGACAAACTCACATTCACCTGCTCAATCAACCCCTGGAGGACACCAATCAGGCTGACTGTGCAAAATGTCAAAGTGATGAGATTATTTATCGAATAATTATTCACGTTTGAAATGTAATCCCTTACACATTGCATTCACCAAACCCACTGTTTCCTGCTTTCTGCCTCAAACACACACACACATAAATAATCCCACATAAACACAAGCATATACACACACACACACACACACACACACTAGTGAAACCAAATCTGCAGCTCAGCTCATATGGTCTGCAGGTTTGTCGGATTGTTAAAAGACAAAACACTTATCTCTTCTCCACATCTGAGGTTCGGTTCGCAGTGAGTGCCTGTTCACTTCTAAAATAGCCTCCAACAGGGGCAGAGTTAGAAGAGAAAGGATGCCAGCTCGACCACAACTAATCAGTGTGTGATGAATCATTTGAGCTGAAGCCCTTAGCTGCGGCTAAAGGATCACAGATTTCAGCTCTTGTCTCTTAGGGCCCCTGAATCTTCTTGATTTACTGAATACTGACTGCGAGCACAGGCAGTGATTTATGTTCTACTGGACTGTTTTTTTGTCAAATCCATGTGCACCTGGAGGTGGAGTTGAGATGGGCATAAGTAGATTAAAATGCAACTCTTCAGAAGCAAAAATAGAGATGCATGAAATGAGAAATATAAAGTGTGACGATGAGCTTTTTAAGTAGTCGCCGCATCATCAGCCCAAATCTGTCTCTCAGTGAGCCTTTGATGCAGACACACAAACAGAAAGAGTATAATTTAAACAGAGAGTGGGAAGATTCAGTATGCAGGAAATTTCCATTTGTCCTCTTAATTGTTTTTTCTTCAACACATCTGGCCCAATTTTCTTCTAAGCCTGCTGTCATTCTACTGTACGTTATGTGGCCTTATGTAGCATCTGACAGGATTATTTTGAAATTCCCTAATGATCTTATTTAGGCAGATATTACTGTATATAGAGATGAGTCTTTATGCACAGTTGTACAGTTTTATGCACAGTTTTTGAATGTAAAATATAGCTCCCAATTGTCGATTTGTCAATATTATCAGCAGATATTGGCCTATCACAGATATATCAGTTTTAGCATATATGTTCTCATATATTAAAACTGTTTTTCAAGGCCAGTTAAAATGCTTGGACTTGTGATTTAAAATTGCCAAGCAGAAGGTGATCCATTCATTATTAACTAATAAGTTATGAGTGTTTACTCTTCAGTGCACTGCTGTTTGGAATAAAGTTTGATAAAATGTGAGATCTCCTGCCTAAGTTACATATCTTTGTCACACATATTTGATAGCCACATTCAGCTGATATATCGGATATTGGAATTTTCTTGCACCCTAATATCGGTAGCTAGACCGCTTAAAACTGTCCTGATCACATAAGCTGAACGTTGCCCTCTGAGAACAGTCTGGCCAGGCTCCACTTTAGGGGTTTGAGCAAGCAGCAAGAGTGGTGCTGGCCAATCAGCATCTCCTGAGGAGGGTCTACTGGCGGCTATGGGCGTGGTTTTAAGGTTTGCTGATCAATGGCAGCAGTTCCTGAACACATTGGGGTAGATACTGCGATAGCCTCAGCTCTATCAAGACTGGAGAGCATCTCTTCATGGAAATAAGAGCAAAAAACAACACTGAAGGCTTTTGTTGGTGGAAAAAATGTTTCTGCTCTTCTTGCAACCCACTTTTATTTGGTTAACCAAGTGGCTCCCCGATCACATTGTTTGTTGATTTGATTGGTTGAAGTCAGTCTGCAATAGACAGTGACAGACAGATGTTTTATCCAATCACCTGCACAGTATTTTTTCAAAGCCTGCCCTTTTCCAAACAGTTTCCCGGGGAGT
>JAQFJA010000014.1:5322547-5334887 GCA_029874485.1 Naso brachycentron
TAGTGTTGTTTTGTTATTAAAATTATTGGATCTCTTAGAAGAATTGCCAATATGCAGTGAGAGGTGTAAAGGTGAACAGGTGGTCAGTTTGTAATCGAGTCTGCCACTGAAAATGTTTGTTCTCATTGTTTGCTTTGACTCTGAGGATGCACACACCAACAGGCAGCTGGCACACACAGCAAGAGACCGATTTGTTTCTGGAACGGGATTCATTTCTTTTTCGTTCCCGGAGAATCCCTGCAGCACAAACGTGATCTTTCCTGCTGAAGAGGAGTTGGAGTAAATGTGGGGAAAATGGTAGGAATGTTTTCTGATGGGAGGGTTTGACGGAAGAAGACAGAGCAGGGACAGTGGAAACCGTGCATCTGTCCCCTCTCTGCTGGCGTCCCTCTACCACCAAGAGAACAGCAGACGGGGCTTGGGGAGCATGGGGGGGTGAACCTTGCCCCTATACCACACACACACACACACACACACACACTCTGTCTCTCTCTCACACACACACACTGAGTGGCAGCTCTGTCTGGGTCAACAGTCCGCCCTTTGACATTCCAGCAGTGAGAGAGATACGGGGGTGTCGGCTCACCTGGTTTTGGCTGTGTGGCATAGCAGAGGACAGTAGGGGAGCAGCACGGCTGTCCACAATATTTGTTTAGCTGTTCAAGGTATCAGTGATGTCTTAATTTACCCTCCTGAGTGAAGCCAATGTGAGTCAGGCCACAGCCAGCACTGAAGCTGTTGGATTTTTAAATAATATTGCTCTGTTCTTCTTCGGCCTCATGTTTTCAATCTTTCTATTAACACTTAAAAAATGTGGATGCATTGACAAAGAATAATTGCCACAAAAAATGCAGCTCTTAATGGAGAAGTTCAGTTTTTTGCACATTAAGCCTTATATTACTGATATTTCTAATCATATGTTTTACAGCAGTGCAGTCCAGAGAGCTACAGCTCATTTCTGACATCACTGCTGGCTGAAAACATAGGCCCTCGGCTGATCCATTTACAACACTTTAAACACTTGTTTTAAAAGATGAGAAACTCACCAAATGTTTAGTGGTGTCCTCTCGTGTACTGACACTAAAACATGAAGTTAAACAACAGCTTCTAGCCTGGAAACAGCTCTTTTGGCTACTTCAGGAAACAAACAAACGGCTGTTTGCAGGTTATATGCTGTTATTCAACCTGGTATTTTAGTGTTGGTGCATGAGAGGGCACCACTCAACAGTTTCTTGTCATTTAAAATACGGGTTTACCGTGTCGTTTAACAGAGTTGCTGAGTGCCTATGTACCTCCATTGTTTTCAGCTGGCGGTGACGTCAGCAGTGTGCTCCAGCTCTCAGGACTGCACTGTTCATTTTAATAATGCTGTAGAACAAATCGTGAGTATCTTTATTATAAGTCTTAATGTTCAAAAAAAACAAACTTCTCCTTTAAGTATATCATGTCCACTTAATCAGTAATTTATTTAATTTATTAATGGGTTGTTTGATTAATAAAATTTCCAAACAGACATAACATATTTAATGAGCCATAGTTGATTTCAACTTACATAACAAGATGTTAAATTGTTTTAAAAACACAGAAAAGCTGCAAATACTCCATTACACAAACTCACAAAATGTCATAAATTTGTTGTCTGTGCTTAAATCTTTATCTCAAGTTTTGAAATACAGGGTAAACCAAAGAGAGACACTTCAGAAATAGTGGAAAGCTTCTTGTTTTGATATGATGTAAAGCAGCTGACTCAGGCAGCCGGCATAGAAACAAGTATTTTTGTTTGTTCTGGTATTTGGTTTGGACAGTATGGTACTTTGGAGACGGATCTAAAAACACTTGTGGACAGAAAACCAACATGTCAACAGCATTTTCACTCAACGTTAGCATGGACATCAATTTCAGCTCATGGCTACCCTGCATATGTTTCATTTCTTCAAAACACTGGTTGTGCAATTCTGCAGAAATGAATGCTAATGTTCTTATGATCAAAGAAGGCACATAAATGGCAGAGAGCAAAAAGTACTGATGGACTTGAATATTTTTGAGGATATTTTGTGGTAAACCAGGAAAGACTCTGCCCGTATTTGCTGCCTAATATAAACCCCATATTCCTCCAGGTACATAATAATAATGTAGGGAAGAAAATGAACAATTAATTACAAATATAAACAAGTACTATGTCTTAGATTACATACATGGTGTATCACTGGGGGGCATTTTGCCTGGGAACCTGAAGAAACTGTGAGCCCATGCTTTATTTGCCCTGGCGGATGCGTCCGGTCCCCTCCTGTTCAGACAGATTTCCTCCCGTCATGTGTCGGTAAAATCATTATTTGTTCATCTAATATAGGGGCGTTGATATGAAATGACCAAGATGGCTGCAGCAGCTTGGAAACCAGCATGTAGGGCCAGACTATTTTCATATCAAACTCAGTGAACCAAGTGTTGATTTCAACTAAAGCAGACTGTGGCATTTTTTTTTAAATTAGGGCCCCACCGATACGGGATTTTTGGGGCCGATGGCAATACCGATATCAGGGAGTAAGAAAATTCCAATATCCAGTATACTGGCCCATATACAGTACATAATTGGCTGAGTGTGATTATCAAATACTTGCGACAAAGAAACATGTGAACAGTAAACATTTTAATTATTAGTTATTAAGTAACAAATCACTCTCTGCTGGACAGGCTATGTAATTAGACCATTTTAAATCACTAGTCCGAGCATTTTTTTGGGCTTAAGAAACAGCTTTAATATTGGTGTTTACCGGAGAACATTTACAGCGATGCTGATATATAATTTTGGTTTGTTTCTGTTGAGTTTGAATGATACATTTGGTGAAATTTTTAACGAAGCCTGTCTCTTCAATGCATAATAACACATTATGAACACATATAACACATAACGCATTATGAACACACTTATGATGCATTATATGTGATTATGGTTATGCTTATGGTTAGGTTTAAGCCCAATCTCGGAACCAATCGGCTGCATTCGCCATATCTGACTTCCGGTAGACAGCGATACAGCCTCTGGGGGCAAGCTCCATTATTCTCGGGCTTCCGTTAGAGGAGGCGAATTTCCGTTTCTGACTTCCTTCTCCGTGTGCCGCTCGCAGTTTACAGTCCAACTGTTTACAGTCCGACGAGAGAATGGAGTTGGAGCTGAGAGACCACACCTACCAGTACGCGGACTACAAAAAACTACAACCGGAAACCAGGGCTTTTCCGGTACCAAGATCACCCTACCTCGCCTGTTTATAGAGACCAGTTGAACCCTAACCTTGCTTGTAACTGTGTTTACACAGCACTATATGCAGATATGTCAGATAACTGGGTGGTTGTCATGGCACCGCACTATGATCTTCTCTCCAGCACAGGTTTTGGTATTAGACACATCTTACTGCCGACCTCCTCCCCCTCAGCAGCCCAAGCACTCCCAAGTTCCTCATCCTGCCACAGTGAGCTTACAGTGTGAAAGCTAAGCAGACACAGACAGGCACTGACATCTTCCAGAGAAGCAAGAGCTTATGCTACTGTGCCCTTTCCGTTGCCCCTTACGATGGTGCGATCCAGCTTTAAAGCCAGCAGCACTGACTGTATTTGCTTCTGCACGGTATTGATCTATTTATTTATTTACTCCCAGCTTGATTCCTCCTCTCGCCTTCCTCCGTTTCCTCTCTCTGCCTCATCTGCTCCTCGTCCGAGCACCCAGGGATCTCTCTCCTGGTTTAATAATTCATGAATGTTCGGGCTGCTGCCATAATCCTGACTGACACTAAAAGTCTGTCTAGATTTAGCGTCATGAAATTTTTATCCGTAAATGTACAATCGAGCTGTCTCTCGCCTCCCTCTCCTCTTTTTTAAGGGGCACTCTTGCTTTTACTGAGACTCTCTCCCAGCAAGTTTGCATCGGCTAGCCTCATTCTCTCACTCACATGCACACTTGTATGAGCATTAAACATATACAGCCATGCACAGAGCGACAGGTAACATCACTGATACACACATATGCAGAGGCATAAACAGTAAGCCAGTCAGTGCAGACGCTCCACTCTGCTCCATCCTGATGGAGCTATTTACAGTGTTACATCTGGACTCATTTGTTCATCTCTGTAGCAGCTGAGCAGAGGCGAGAACCCCACGAGTACAAAGTGGCATACGTATAAACCCATGAGTGGATGTTTCAGTGTGGACATTCCCACAGGAAATCACGTTTTAGTCGGTGAGCAACCCTGAAACCACAAGCCAGGCTTGACTCATCAATTATCTGTTCATGTCCTTTCGCACTGACAACCATTGGATGTAATACAGGACATTTTTAATACCAATTTTTACTGTCTGCAATACCAGCAACCATTATAGTGAGCTAGCTCCCAAAAGCTGCATTAAATTGATGGATGTATTGCCTTAAACTTGAAGAAATAACCAAACCATTTCCTCAGACAGAACACTGATAATGAAAGATTTCAAAACTAATAAATTGTATTATAATGTTATATTCGGTGTTTTGTTTATTTGTTCATTTAATTGCTTTTAGGGGACAGTTTAGCATAGATTTATAATAATAGCAGAAGAATTTCTATGTTTTTGTTTTATAGCATGCTTTGACAATGTTATAAAATTATGTATTTCCACAATTTCAGTGTAGTTGAGGAATGGTTTAGGTTAAGGGTTTTTAAGGCATTTAAATAAAATGTAGTTTATTTCAGCATGGGTTTTATTTGTAGAGTTCTGGTCTTTGATTGGCATTGGAGGTAAATCTTGCATTTCCTGTTTTTGTTTTGTCTCGTTGATGAAATTCTTCTGTATCCAGGATGTTAACAAGTCATATGAGTTATTTTTTATTGTACTCAAAAGTACTAAAATTAGTACTGCAAATGCATAAATTATTCCTGCATATTAAAGCTGGAAGTAGCTGTGAATACAGGTGAAGCTTTCCCATTAATGGCTAAAGCAAACTGCCTACACACAAGCAGCTGAGTAAAATACCATAACCAACAAGCACAATGGCAAGAAATAAACAAAGAAAATAAGAATTACTTTGTATGGTATTTTCTACTTGAAGTGGTAGTTCAGATATACTCAGAAACTGTATGTGTGTGTGTGTGCATGGCTTTTTAGTCCACAGTCTGTATTCATGATGTGTGCTAAGCTCGCCAAAGTTGAAAAAACTATACTTGTTTGCATTTTATCGGCAACTGTAGCAATAAAGACAACAATTTCCATGATTCTTTATGACATCGTCAAGCTACGTCTTTTGTTTTCATTTTGTATTTTCATTTGTTGTTTTTCATTTATGCAATGCAAGACGAACACAAAATCAGCAATATGCTTTGACACTCTTATAATGTGCTGTCACCATTTGGCGTCTATTCGCTTCGTGTTGACTTATGCACACCTCTGCACACCTTTCTCCAATGGCCAAGACCAGAACAGAAAAAATCTTCAATCCTGATTTTCCTAGAGTGGAGGAAACCTCTCTCTGAGTATATTGTCATAAATTGTGCCTCAAACGGCCACGTGTACGAGAGATGAGATTTTACTTCCAGAACACGGTTGTCATATAATTCATTTCACAGAGCTTGTACATCTTTTGCCCAGAGCTGTTTTTATATTTCACCATTGAAACAACTCTTCCCTCTTTTCCATTAAAAATGCACTTGACGGTTTTACTGAGTAATCAGTTGATAAGATGCCTGGAGCTTCGCCCCTCATGGTATCAGTTAATTCTCTCTGGAAGAAAGAAAGAACTGCAGCCCGGGGGAGAAGTTGATAAACTTTCAATGCTCATCGACAGGCATTCATTGCCGGTTAAGTGCCAACCATTGCCACAGCATTAATAGCCCTCTTATCAGGGAGAGAGAAAGGCCCTTTAAGTGGCTGCTGGGTGATTTCTCGCCATGAAACTCGCCAGTATTTAAAAGCAGACCGGAAAAAACGATGGACAGATAACCCTCTGATGACAGCAATATTTCTAATTACCACGCACCTCTGCCTCCGTTACTTCCACTTTCCTCTCCATCCTCCGCCTCCCCCTCTCACGCAGGCTTCAAAGGGGGTAAGTCAACCTGAAGGGAGAGGTAACCGCAGTGTGGAAAAGCACCACTCACACTAATGGACAGAATATGGTAGCAAGGGGGGAAAAGGGTTTGCAGACTCTCACCCCCAATTTCCCATTCCTCGTTTTTTTTTTTTTTGCACTTTCTTTAATGTCCCACTTTTTCCTCTCTTGGTTTAGCCACTTCTCATACTATCTACTTCACTCTGCAAGAAGAGAAAAATCAGGAGGCACCTCCATCTCTCGTCTTCTCACCACTAGCATCCTTGTAAACCCTCTGCACTCTCTGGCAGCTGTAAAATATGCATGGCAACATATCTTTGCTCATTGGGGATTTTCTTTTCTTTTTTGCCAGGGACACTTTTTATGCAGGTTACAATACCACCCCCTGACACCTATAAAAAAAGACCACCCACGCTGTTTTTTCTATCTCTCCTTCACCTTTTCAGCCCTGCTGGAGGACATTCGCATGGAAGCTGTTATATCAGCAGTCTGGCCATTTGCTTTTATTGGCGCTTATTAAAAAGGACATGGACTTCAGCAGCTTTGAGGTTAGTCTGCTCTCCTCACTGTCCTTTTCAAGTTTCCTGCTGGACTGTCACATTTTTCATATCTAGTATACAGATAATGGTTTTTTTTTCAGTTTTATTTCTTTATTTGTACGATCCAGTCAAGTACAAGTTATAAGCTATTTCTGTCATCTTAAAGCAGTACATTAAAATTTTAGCATGCTGCTAAAAATGTAACTAGCACTGCTACATTTGCACCATGTGACTGGCTTTCCACAAGTGAATGTTCCTCTTTGCTGGTTTAGTGCTGCATTGCACTGGGCAAGCATTGAAAGATTTGGTGGAAAAGCTGCTGAAATCTTTCTCAACAAAAGACATAAGCCGGGTTATTAGGTAATAAAACCAACAGGCAATTATCATTTTCATTACAAGAAAACTTAGTGTGTGTATTTTTGGTCAAAAACATGAACAGACTGCCTACTTCGAAGCACATTAGCTGACACGACTATAATCTAAAGTAATGGAGGTGTGTCGATATTTTTCTTTCTTGCACTTCTTCACTGTTGCTCACACTGACACAGGGCCATTTTGCTTCGATTGCCAATTGAAGCAGAAAGGCCCTATGAAGGTTGGCGCTTTTAAAAGATTGTGTAGTTTTTCATAGCTTGTTGTGGTTAATTGCAACTGTAAAAGGAATTGTCCTCTAGACCAACAGCATCAGTCCATGCAGTGTCCAAAAACAACATGTTTTTGTTTAAGTGAAAAGCTCTTTGCCTACCATAGTAATCATGTTGGGAGCAAAGGTGACTGAGTTAGAGAGCAACAAATATCTGCATGAGAATGAGGGCGGGGTCGACTTTTAAACCGGAGACAGCTGCTTGTTTCTGGTTTTAAATAATACAGTTCTCTTTTAAAGCTTGATTGTTCCATTGCCATAACCATAGGTTTATCATTGCAACCATGACAACGGTACATGGAAGTCACTGTTTGGTTCCACTTCGGTTTAGACATCAAGGTTCAGTACGAGTTTGGAACAGAAATTTCGCCATAGCATCATCCTCCTTTCCCGTATTTGTTTTTGCACCCTGGCTCAGGTGAGAAAATCACCATTGAGACGTGGAAACATCCATACATCACTGGTTGCCATAGGTGATTTAGTAAAACAAAACAATCTGCACCGGGTGTTTTATTTTGAAAATTGACTTTGCCTTGTTTGTTACTTTCTGTGCATAGCTTGACTGAGCTAGCCTCTCCCTCCCTTGTAACGGCTTT
This sequence comes from Naso brachycentron, assembly GCA_029874485.1. Lineage (NCBI taxonomy): Eukaryota > Metazoa > Chordata > Actinopteri > Acanthuriformes > Acanthuridae > Naso > Naso brachycentron. The sequence goes on from JAQFJA010000014.1 coordinate 5,330,396, forward strand.
AACAGATAAAATGGATGGATATAAATTGTTTTAAGCATCACACTTCCTCTGCAAAATGACTCGATTCATTAACAGAGTTTAATCCACGTATTTGTAAAGTCTAGAAAAGACTCACAGTTACATGATTTAAAAGAAGCATGTGGGTCCACTACATGAGCTCAATTAGCATGTGCTAAACTTGTAAAGGCTTACCACTGTTTAAGGTTTGCAAGTGGAACTCGCGTTTGTGAATTTAGTTCCGTGTGACGGTCAGAAGTCTTAATACATTATACTGTGTATAATTATACCGTATATTCTCTGTACTATTCTGTGCACTCATGTACATACCGTATGGTTTAATACAAATTAATATTTTATACACCCCTAGTACCTTAGCAAGTTATTTATTTTAATCCCTGTAGTTGCCCCAAACCAAAGAGTGTTGTGTTTGTGTCTAAGCTCAACCAAACCGTCATCGCAAAATCTTCACATCATAAATTTCCAACAGTGATTTGTAATGATTTAAAATAAAAATGTAAATCTGATGTCGTTTTAGAGGGACAAGCAATTCATTTTGTTACTCAGTTTTGGAGAGCCATGTGTGTTAATATCAAAAAAAAAAGTTAGATTAGATGTCAGTGAAATTTCGAACAAATGCTTAGGGACAACATTCTGCAATTAGACGAAATAAGAGTAAATGTTGATGCTGATGAACCAAAGATGTCCTTTCCTTTTTTTCAAAAAAGGTCACAAGTTCAGTTTGATCTTCACAAACAAAGGCTTGTCAACTGTACTTTTCAGCCAAATATCCATAAGCAAGAGCAAACATTAGTATTAGCTGTAGCTCACTGACAGCAACTGCACAGAAAAGTAAACTGTGTCTGGATCCACTTACACAGACTACTTGTTTTGGGGATTTATTCTTTGATGCTTGTGGTGTTATGTTTTGGGGGGGGGTTTGTCTGTTTTTTATTTTGAGATGTTTTGACAAAACATTTTGCCAGCTTTATCCTTTAGTCTTTACTACATGCATGTTCGCTAACCTTCAGCAGAACCAGTTCAATCCTGACTCACTTCATGCTAAATGACATTTCTCAGTGCAACACCACTAGTACCTCTGTTTCCTCTGCCAAAGAAGCTACACAACATTTTCAATCTTCTGTCCCTTTTGCACATCCTTAACTATCATGCTCACATATGCACATGGTGTGATTCAAGTCTCTGTGATGCAGATACTGTCAAAAGCATTATAATCAAATGCATAATCCCCATTTGATTGTTTTGCCATACTCGTCTTTGAACTAGTGTGAAGAAGCCATTGCCCTGAAGACAAAAAAATGAACGTTTGAACCAGGCTTCAAAACTGCAGCAGATATATTTAGTCTGGTGAACTATCCACAACTCTCCTTGTTTGATCAGAATGGCAACTAATGATCCAGAAGCGGGAAGAATGGCCTTTTATCTGTGCAAGTCACATATAGCTGCTCAGAGACACTGCCTTCAGTGTCGAGGCAATTATAATGGAGGAGGGGAGCGACGACAAGATGAAGTGATCGCATGTGTCAAATGACTTGTTGATGGCATGTTACATGTGTGTCTGTGGGAGCAAAAAAAAGCATCAGTATTCAATATCATAGGCAGAAGCAGCAGTCACACAACTATAGGACGTTAAATACAGGTATGTGGCGTACGGCTGGCAGGCTGCTCAATGACTTGAGCTAATGTGTTCATTTCATTCCCGTGATCATGGTGCATTGATGGCATGCTGCCAAATATTAGCGTGTGAATGTGTGTGTGTGTCTGTGTGTGTGTGTGCTGTTTGAGGAAACAATGACTAACACACACAGACACACACTCAGGGTCTCTGGCCCCCATTTGCAGGAGCTGAAGCTCAGTGGGCGATCTCAGCAGACAGATGTCAGCGCCTTACTGAAGAAGATACCCACCAGCCCCCGGGGGTGAAAAGAAGACTATGAATAAATTTATTACACTAATGTACTGACCTTAAAACTGTAAGTGACGTTCAAATGCTGCAGTGATGCAGGCGATTGATGTAATAGTCATTAAGGAGAGGGGAAAATATATGCAGGAAAAAATGCCTCAGCCTGTGATGCATTACGTCTCCATTCTTCTCCCAATGACCATCTCACCACATGTGTATCCGCACCGCCGCCACATCTACTTTGTCCAAGCATCTCCAGAAGAAAACCCCAAAGTGGGCCAAGATCTATGTCAGGTCTGGGAAGGGAGGGCACGGTGGCAAAAGAGTTTCCACCACCTCCGTCACCAGCAAACCACCTCAAACAGCCTGTAAGCCAGGCAGGAACGCAGGGCTGTGGGCCGGGCCGCTCTCATCAGGGCCTGATTAGGGCTGTGAGTGGGCTGCTGGTCCCGGACCAGCAAGAGGAAGTGGCAAAGCAATGGTTTCCAGACTGAAGAGTGGTAGCTATTGATTGTGCAGCACTGAAAGCATTACCAAGTCTGAATGTGACATCACCTAAACAGAGATGAAATGTAGCTCTGTTCCCCCTGAGGCGCAGGCAGTGGTTTTACGGTGAAGCCAGCACGACCACATGTGGAAATGCTGCTGCGCACACGTGCACATGTGCCCACGCGTGCACATTCACATATGAACATGCCCACATTTTCATCCTTTCATCTTCTTCTGTTTTCCTTGATGTGGACGCTCGCAACATGCGACCACAGTCAGCTTCGACAAAGGAGAGAAAATCTTCTGGAAAAACTTATCAGCCACACATATCTAGCTTAAAAGATTCCCCAACTTTCCTCCATCTGACATCCCAAATCTCCTTTCAGACGATTTTTTATTTTCTTTGATATTAGATAATGATTAATTCCCGATGACAGAATGATAACCGTTAGATATGAACCCCACTGAAGCTGAAATGATCTGCTGAAATACAGAATCTTTATAGATTTTCCTCGCTCTGATCACCAACAAATTCACACCCTGGTTCCCCAGCTCCACACACACACACACACACATAGAGCATCCTTCTCCTCTACACATTATCATGCCAACAGCTGGGCAAGGACCCCTGCTGACAAAATGTAAGATATTGCCTCATCTGTTAGCGAATGCTTTAACCATTATAAAGACCCATTTTTCTGGCACAAACACCCGGCTGTCTCATGCAGGGACCTAATGTTAATAATCACGCATTAGATGGGACGATGATACTCGCTCATAGACTTGGGCCAGCCAGTCTGCCAATGGTTTTTTTTTTCCTACTTTCCTTCCTCATCAGATAGGAAATTGAAGCCATCCGTCTGTAGAGATGGGGGCTTCCAGCAGGGACAGGCCAATTGTCCCCGATGATAACGCGGGTTGCTGGATCCCACCGCCATGTGCATTATTGATGGCCATCAGTCGGCGCGTGTCTGACCACATTTAAGTGTCTCAGCAGGGGGGTGGTGCAGTAATCAAAATACACATAAACACAGCACTGTCCCCAGCTTGCTCGTCCATCATCAGGTGTGCATCGGCACATTGAAACTGGCACTCACAAGCTATGTGTCCATGAAAACAAATACACAAGTACACAAGGAAGTGCTGCACACAAAGGGGCTTGTTTACTGACACACTTACATTTTATTTCACTGAGCAGATTTTGGTTGTTGATGTTAAGCTATTTTTTTGCCTTCCTTTGCTTGTTATCTTGCAAAAATTCTGAGCAAATCTCTCATATTTCCATGAAGTAACATGTAAATCATCATTAGCTTCCTTTATGCAAACATACTCAAGAGGATGTGACAAGTTTAATAAATTAATAGGACTCCGATGGATTGCTTTCCTCCAAAGATAGCTTTGTGTTTGTTTTCTTATTAATGAATTTGTCTCTTTCAATCACCTTTTACCCTGGCATGTTTTTATCAGCAGCTACAAGGGCCGATTGATAAGTTCACGACCTCAGGTAGAAGGAGGTGAGTTGTACACTTTGTATTACATGTACATGCAGTTCAACTCTTTGCGTGATTCTGCAGAAAGTTTTAAGTTCATAACCTTTGTGATATTTGTTTCAGGTTATTGAAAATTGCATGTCAGCATTGTCTGAGAAAATGGACATGATTGGCCTTCATGCAGTCGTTTCTCTTTGGCATGTTTGAATTCAGCATAACACCCCTTCATAATGCTTTAAGAGGGAGCACCCTTCCCCAGTGTTGCCTCCACGTCTGCATGACCTCCTTGGGTGAGGAAGTGGATGACTGCACAAAGCTGATGTCTCTGATGTTTTCTCAGACAGACCTGACTTTCAATTTTCAATAACCTGGATGTACCACAAAGGTTTTTAGCTATTAACTTTCCGCATAATAACTCAAGGGGTTTGATGTGTTTGTGCATGTAACAAGAGCTGTGTAACTCGTCTTCTTCTATGTTAGGCCAAACACTGATACAGAGGGTGGGGTGAAATATAACCTGGACAACCTGGCGTTTTTTTTTCCATCTGTTCCATCTCTTGGTGAATATGACAGTTTGACATGAACCTAAAGC
>JAQFJA010000014.1:5358449-5369568 GCA_029874485.1 Naso brachycentron
TAGATGTCTTGAATTGAAGAATATTTTTCCCTAGCAGCATTCCACTATGATAAATAGGTGATTTAAAAATTTTAAGCCACTCACTTTTGCTGGCAGCCTATGAAGCTACACATCAAAATTGTCTAAAAACACCCTTACAAAACTCATGGAAAGATTCAAAATGCTTCTAGTGCACGTCTGCTTGCAATGCATGTGCTTAGCCAGGCACGGGACACGAAGCACTGGATCAGATGAGTTGGATTTAGAAGCTTTCTAGCAGAAATAAAAGTGTTTGGAAGCAATAAGCATACAACACAATAAAGAAGACTTGGATTATACCACACTAAGCTGTTGAGAGTTTTGGATGGATGTTTTGAGATAGTTTGGATGTTTTTAAGGGTGTACTTTCAAAGGTTGCAAGCCAAAGTGACTGGCTCATATTTTTTCACTGTGGAGAAACGCTGGGGTGAGTAATTGATACACAAAGCACAATTTTGGAGTGAACTATCGCTTTACGAAGACAAACAGCAAATGATTGCAAAACCACATTAGTGTGTTTAAATCCAGCCTCCAGGGGAACCTCTTTAATGTGCTAAAGAGTGTTTATTCAGTAGCAATGAATGACCATTAACTCTGGAGAGAGGACGTCTGGTTCTGTTCAGACACGTGTAACAACATCCAAATTATCACCTCATTAAATCGGGCCTAATTCACACGTAGCACAGAGGGAGAGTTTGTACGCCACTTTCTCCATCCTACACTTCCTTCCGTCCTCCCACACCGCTTCATTAGACGTCTGTATGAGTATTTTTCATTGTTGTTGACTTCGCATTGCGTATTCTGTCGAGGCAAAGACACTCTGTACTGTAGCAGCAGTCACAAGAGTCCTGCCGAAGGTGAATGAGCACTGACAATAGTCTAAACTTTTTGTGTTTTTCTGTTTGCATCAACCGTGTGAGTGTTTGACAGCAAGTTCCTGTCAGGGACTGTAGCTTTTATTCTCAGCTCCAGCAGGAGGTTCCTGTCTGTGGCGGCCATATTGTCCTCACTGGCGTGGGTCGTGCTCGCTGGACACCATCAGGAGGCCAGAGAGGGGGGAGGCAGGCCACCACAGTGCAGCACTGCCACTCCCCTCTCCACAGGTCCCCCTTTTCACAATTAACCGCTAGTAATTTAGGGGTGAAAGCAGCCTTTTCTCTGTTTCTCCACCCCCTGGTCACTCTCCATTCTTGGATGAGCCATGCCAGCTTAGGCAGCAGGGAGAGAGGGCCTCCGTCCCTTCACACTGACCAAAGGCTTCTCAGGGAGGCAGCCACTCATGGTCAGCGGGCCCTGCAGCGAGCCCCGCCCAGGATTGGACGAACCAAGCGTGACATGTGACACTATCCTTACACACCAGCGACGCAAGTGCACAGCTGGAAAACGGTAAAAAGCAGTTCATAGGGAGGGATTCAGGATGATGTTTGGGGGAGGAACTGGGAGGCGCTGATGGGAAACAGGGTACCATTAGCAAATAATCCATCCATTTGAGAAGTTAAAATGGAAGTTTAGCCAGCACAGAGGCACAGTTTCACTCTGCTTGTTTTTTACGTTGGGAGGATTTGAGCAGAGGATGTGAACCTGCTGTCCTGTCAGCTGTACGGTTGGCTGGCCGGGCGCTCGTCCCTGAGGAGCCGTGGAGTTCCAGGAATCGGGAAACAATCAGAGCGCCAAACTATCTAATCATCTGGATCATCTTTGTCCTCTGCAGAACTGTAACTATGTTAGAGTCACTTAAACTTTAAGGGCTCATTCATTCTGTCATGTGCAAACAAAAAAAAATTAGCCACATTTACACAATTCAGCAGGATTAAAAACTGTGCTGTCATGCTGTTATTTTCCTGGAAGGATCGGCCGTAAACTCCCCAGTGGGGCTTGTAGGATCCAGCAGTTTTCTGTAGCTCTGCAGATGGTCAACACACACAGCCTGTCAGCAAGCAGACGTGAGTCTGACCCCAGTCAAAGGACCTTAACCCATCTCTGCACATTACCTCCAATCAGGCCTGACCGATCAATACCGGCCATCCCAGAGGAGCAGAGCCATGGCGACATTTGTGTATGCTGCGTTTCATTCTTTTGTGACTGGAGATTAAAATTGTTGTGGCTTCACAGCTGAGCCTGTCACAGCCATAATAACACCTTTCAGTACCTACTGGCTTTCTACATAACACCCCATGTATGCAAACATCAGCACTAGATGCTTTGTGATGCCTTCAATTTGAACCAGGTGGCCTCTTTTGGCCATTCAGAGGCAGGAAGGAGGGCGAGGTCAGTGGCAACAGAGAGTGGATAAGTCACCTACATAGAAATCGGAGCACCCCTGCGGTGAGCAGATAAAAGGAGGTGCACCCATCCAGAACCGTCCCTGACATGGTCAGGAGCTGCAGTCTGACTCAGTGGGGGTGGACTGGCCTTTAGATAACGCCTTTCAAACACTGCAGACTTCCGCAAGCATCCCGAGTTTGATAGCGGAACATGTTTTTTTTTTTTTTTTCCAGGGAACCCCCTTTCCAACAATGCCCCTCTTGTCCTTTTTTGTGTGGTGCTATGAGTGGCTTTTACTGGCGCTGCTTTGGGAGTCTGTTTACCTCCACGGTGTTTTATCACAGACTCGATACAAAGGTTGGCCGGAGGGACATCCTGCACAGGGACGGCGCCATTTCAATCCCTGCAGCCTCTCGACAGCAAGTGAAGCTTAACCTTTGATCACTCACCACATCACACAAGTGCTGAAGATTATATAGTTCAGCGTGTGGGCACCAAGTTGCGTTTGCATTATTATGGCAGAAAAGTTTAGGAATTTTGCAACCAAGAGCAAATACTGAACCTTTAAAATGTCCTAATGCAGAGCTCAGCAATTTCTGATACATTCCAGAATCAAGAAAATTAAAATAATCACAAGAACCCACAAATAAAACCTCCCAAATGGCCGTAAACTGTGCCAGTACGTTCCGAGCCCCTTGTTTAATGCTAAAGCCACTCTGAGGGAGGAGCAGTGGCGTCAATACTGCTCGGCCCTGACAGCGAGCTAAGAGCAGAGCCGCGACACGACAGCAAAACCACAGTACAGTAATTATATATCAAAGCCCCTTCATTGCCAATAGGGCTAAATGGAATATGAAGAGAGCGACATGCACCACAGACTGACAGGGCAAGATGAAGGCTGCAGTCAACAAGAGTTAGGAGTAAATAAAACACGTCTCCTTTGAGAAAAATGTCCCAGTGTGGTGAAAGCAAACTTTAAACTACGAGTCAAGGTATATGAACGTGACATAACCTTAACACAAACTGCGGCAATTTTACAAACAACTGGGAAAGTAAGACTAAAGTTGATGGGGCGTTTGTTGCTCCTCAACCTTAAAAGAAGCAAACTCTGGCACAATTATAAAAAATTCCTGCATTTTCCCTTTGACTTTTTCATTATTTCAAAACTTATTTTTGGTCATATGTTCACTCTGTCTTCTTCTTCGCTCCTCTGCCTTTTGTTCCCTTTTCTCTTGCAAAGTTCTGTCGAGCAAAGTACTAAAAAGAACTTGTTGCATAACTGTTAATCCCACAAAATGCACGGTGGCAAATTAAAAAACAAAGAAAATAACTCAGCTCGTTGCTTCACAAAACGCTCACACTGCCGAGCCCGACCTCCATTATATACCACGCATGGGTTATTAACCTTTTCAGGAATTAACTCGCTGAATTTGTCATTAATGTATATGCTGAAGATAAGACATTTTCTTACTTATCGCTATCAGATAACACCAGTGACTTTCACCACAGCGACTGAACAGGTGCAAATAGAAAATGAGGAATAATGACCTGAATGTTCCTGTTCGCATTCAGTCACACTGGCCTGTTGAGCTCCGACTCGCTCTTTCTGTGTGTGTGTGTGTGTGTGTGGGTGCGTGTGTGTGTTCCTTGGGGCCAGTTCATGCATGACCTCACTGCGAAAATGTGTACCTCCTGATACAAGGACCCCTCGGTCAAAAGCATGAATCATGTGTTTGTCTTCAGCACAAATAAAAACTGTCAAAGTACATCAGAAATCCACAATTAGACTTGTTATCGCCACCTCCATTCATTTTCAAAACTCTCTGTCTCTTTTTTTCTGCCTCCTCTATGGCTGCTGTTACTTGGTGGAATTCCAACTCTAAATGTGCGTCCATTGGGGGAGGAAAAGATGGTGCAAGCTAATTACAACAGTGGATGGCAGAGCGATTGTGCAAATGAACAAACAAGGAGAGGCACATTGCTCAACCCGCACAGACACATACACACACACACACACACAACCATCTATAACCGCCTCCATAAAGGAACCTCACTGTGATCAGATCATATTCCCACAGAATAGATTTCAATGCCATGCAATTTTTGTTTCTGTCTGGAATATTCCAGCCTTCTCTCCAAAAAGCCGTCTCCTATCTGGTCCTGATGGGAAGCTGTAGAGGACCCGCAATGGATGAAGTATGATTTCTCCTTTTCAGTCCATCCTCACTCGAGAAATAGCCTCACTAAAACTTTTTTCTCTCCACTGCAGGGACTGCTTACACCAGCTGTTTTGCTGAAACACACTGTTCTTGCTGCACGTCTTCCATAAAAGACAGTCGAGACGGATTTCACTGCTCTAAAAGCCAGAGTTCACGGTTTCTGTGTGGCACAAACACCACTGCTGAAAATGCCTCATGTCACATTAAATATCTGGAACTGTACGCAGCCAACAAGTTTCCTACTGAGTGACAGATAAAAGTAAAACACCCCAGTTGTTTTCTGTGCATTTCTGTATGTGTGTTAAAGCGCAAATGAGGTTATTTTTTGGCAGCAACAGGAAAGAAAAATGTGACAAAAATGTAATTTAGCTCCAGCCAGCTTTGCTCTAATTCTATCCCAACAGAAAAAAAAAATGAGCCACGACTTCTTCACATGAAAAACACAGGATTTAATGGCACAAGAGCAGACAGAACTTTTCCACGATTCCCCCTCCAGAGAAGCTGGAAATGCTGCAGATTGAAGTCGGGTTAAATAACAGCTTTCAAACGAAAAAGTCCTGCAGTAAATCTTTGTTTCTATCAAAGCGAGCACGGGAAAGTTCGCACAAATCAAGGAACGCTGTCTTTATTTTGAACGCTGCCAGCACTCGCTTCCCTCTCCGGCTCTTTTTTCATTATGTGCACATTGTTGGGGCCCCATTCGCGGCTGTGCATATTTAACGTGCAGGATTAAAGCTTGGATCGGATCCTTTAATTCAGGCCGCAACTTCATCCAAAATAATTGTTTTAATCCATTTTTATGCGCTTTTTTTTAATTCAAGAGAAAACTTTGTGAAACTTGCTTTGAAGGCAACACTAAAGTAAAAAAAAGAAGACAACATTTAAGTTTATCCAATATGAAGGGGTGAAAAATAATTAGCGAGATTTAAATGTCAATCAATAAATTGATTTGGCCGTCGGCAATTTATTCAGTATGATCTTGCCCAACACTGTTTGGCTATAAGTGGATAAATTCAAGAAATAAATGACCAGCACTGACATGAAACTAATAAATGTTGTTATTACATTTAAAACAAGATTCAAATCTGGTAGAGGATTTGAAAAAACTCGAGCAGCTCGTTCAGTTTCAAGAAGCTGCGGCTCTCCCACACGCAGTCATTAAGCTCGATAGTCCTTCAGCTCATTATAAACACTTTGTGATGTAAATGACAAGGATAATGTTAGTGCGTCGACCTCTGAAGATGTTAAACGGTTTTGCTGCGCGTTTTGTTCTCCGGATCCTCACTTTGTCTTGCAGATCTCCCTTCTCTGGCATCGCAGGCTCTTGGGCCCGTGGAGCCCATTCACATAAGAATGGACAAACGATACAGCCAATAGTAAAACCTTCCAGGTCTGTAAACATTATTAGTTTAAATATCATACTGGACAAAAGCATTTTAATGGGTTATTCTATATTTTTCAAGCGTCAAAAGTCTAGCAAGTCCAAAAAAAGTGAATAAAATTTCTGATATTTGGATTTTATCGCTTTGAGATCTGATTTGTGCAAAACGTGGCATCAGCATTGAGCCTTTCTTTTCACAATGCAGCATGGGAAAATATAAAACATGTGTGTGTGGGGTCACATTTAGTCACACAGGCGCTCCACCAAACGCAACAATGGGTTACTGAGAGCTCAGTTCAGCACATCTGCACCATAACGCTCCAAATAAATCCCATTTAATTCACAGTGAAGCCTCACGTTCAAAAAAACATAAAAACAAATATTTCCACGTAAGAACTTGACGGAGAAGCCTTGACGACGCGCCACCGTGAAGGTGCAGTGCTGCTCTGTGTCCAACAGAGATCACTGCACATCGCAGAAACACACCGCCTGTTAATCTGCCCACAGCCTCATGATGTGACACAACTTGTCAATAGGCTACTTTTTACAATTAGACGAGAAAAAAAAAATCCACAATCTGACCTAAAAAATTAACACATTTGTTAGAATAATATTCAGTGAGATCCAACAGGCTGAGACGCTGCGTAACAGGCAAAGAGCGAGCAGAGTGTTCTCACCGTGCGTGTTCAAACTAAATAGGATCATTTTGGAATAAACTCTGAAACTGCAGGATAATTCGGTCTTTCATAATAGCAGAAAAAATATCTTTATTTATTTTAGGCCTTTTAGGTCCAACAGTGTCCTTGTAAACCATCTCAAGGAATCTTTTTTTAAGCTCTAACGGTGTTAAAACTGCAGGAGGAATAAATCAAAATCCTCTCAAATTCTTTTTAATGACGTAACACTATAACAGGTCCACATAGGAGAAAAAATACACATTTGACTCGCGGTGTTGGCGCCCTGATCGGCAGCAGAACTGTTTGGCAGCACCGCTCAGCCAATTCTCCTATAAATCTATTTTATGTGGTAGCTAATAAAATCATCTGACCAAAGTAGCTCGCATGCATTTTGTTTTCCAGACAAATTGCTGTTCAATCATTCAAGCATATGGCGCAAAATGAGCTGGATTTACCTGTACCACTCCAGCCCGTTCTCATAGTTGCGGTCGAAGAAGTGCGGCTCCGCTCCCACGGCTCTGATGTCCGGATGCACCCGGAGAAACTCCAGCAGAGCCCGGGTGCCTCCTTTCTTCACCCCGATGATGATCGCCTGCGGCAGCTTCTTGCTCCCGGAGCCGTTGGAGAAGCTGGACATGGCGCTCGGCTCCGGGGCTCTCTGCTGCTCGCTCCGCATCTCGTCCCAGTCGTCGGCCCTGTCCGTGTCCAGCTCGTTATTGAGCAGGTCTCTGGACGCAGCGGTCTTGATGGACGGCTCCTCGTAGTCGCTCTCTATATCCTCCCACGGCTGCGGCTTGGCCAGCAGTCTGGACACCAGGTCCGTCCTGCTGCTCTCTGTCCTCTTGCCCACCGCCGAGCCAGTCTCCTTGCCCCGGTAACTGTCCACTACCAAACTTGGCATGGTGGAGCAGTAGCCCACGCAGGAGTACAGCATGTATACCCAGATTAAAAACATGATGCTGAGCAGTATTAGTTTCTTCTTCACGGGGCTGGACCAGAGGGCATACAGGCTGTGACAAACCAGGCTATATTCCATAAGCCTTTCGGTTGAAATTCACATCCCAGCGGCGCATATTGCCTAACTCAGTCCCGGTGGCACCTCGGCGATCCTCGCAAAATTACGCACATGCTCACCTCAAACTGAAATGAATAAAACCTAAAAAGAAAAAGAAAAAAAGAAGAAAAACTAATCTAAATGTAATCTTACAGAGTGATATATCCAGGAATGAAAAGGCATCGAGGATTTTTCAGTCATGGTTGTGGTGAAAATGGCCTTGGGAGGACTGTTGGACTGCGACAGGCGCACCGGGGTGCAGCTCCGCGCTCATCTCACGTTTGTTAAAACTGCTGCTGGAGCACGAGACCTTATAGAGAGGCGCGCGGGAGAGTGACAACGGCGGCAGCCAATAGCTGTGCGGAACCCAAATAAGCAGCCGTGTGTAGATAGAAGCGGACCAATCAGAGAGAGAGGGGGGCGGTCCCGGCGGTGGGATCCTCGGTATGGAGATGAAGCGTGTGTGCGGGACTGTGCTGAGAGTTTGGAAAACTTTCCTGTTGAGCACAGAATCCAATTAACTCTCGTCTCTCATGTCGCTTCACAGACATATTGTTCAAATGAGCTCAGACGACTCGGATGTTTCCTGTAGGTTTATTTTGAAATGTTTTATAACCTACAGCAGACCTACAACCATTTTGTGCCGTTTTTTCCTAAATTGCATAACAAATTAAACCACAAAACGAGTTTCAGCAGGAGTTTTAAAATTAAGAAGGCCTAAATGTGTTCATAAAAATATCGAATAGCAGCAAGTTTACATAGTCTGATCAGTTAAAGTCCCAAAACATTTGACTAACACTACAGGACAAGTAACATTCAGTTCTCGCTCTTGTAATTATGAACCAGAGAAAAAAAAACAGCACGATTAAATTCTAAATTAAACATCGAAGTTGTTTTAATTACATAAAAAATACTGATAATTTATTTTGTGTATGTGGCAACTTTTAATCTGAAAATCGTTCACGAGGAAACTGAAATTTCATGATAATTTGCACGTATAATTTAATAACATTTTTGACAAAGGAACTAGAAACAAGAATTCTACTTCGCGCTTTTTGTTCGTTTTTCAACTTTTTTTTTTTTTCAATTTAATGTGTCTTTGCTTATAACTTTATTTCACTTCTCCAGCCTGTTTTTTCGTAAGAATTATTAACTAATAACAGCTAAAACTAGATGTTATATAAAGTATAAAGTAAGTAACTTATTCATCAGTTGTCTCGCTCCTGTGCACGGCGAAACTTTTTACAAATATTGTTTCTAAGCTGTTAATAATGACAATAGGGCTAAATTTAGCTGTTTCATAAGTGCCTTATTTGTGACAATAAAGCGTCTTTAAAACTTGAAAAGTCTCTTCAACAGGCAGCAAATTAGCAGAAAAAGCCAATTAAAAGCTGTCCACTGTTATTCGTCACGCTTTTTCTCCACTTTTAAAAATTATGGTGGACTTATTTTGACTTTAGAGATACAGACTCTATTTTAATTTAAAGTTCTGCTCTACATGTAGACCGAAATGAATCAGCGCCACTTTTATTTAAGTTTGTCTTTAATCACAACTCGGTTATCTTCCAAACACACATTTCTAAACTTCAGAGGGTCAACGAGGGGCCCAGCAGAGCCTCTGATGAAGCATAACACTGGGGGAAAATGCACATAATTTCACATTTAGAGAGAAAGACGTGGAGAGGAAAGAAGGAGAAATGTGCAGTGAGTATTTTTCATGTTAGACTGGAGATGAGTCAAAGCACATCTGTAATTTAAATCCCGGCAGCTTCAGCCGCGTATAAAACAGACCCACAGACAGTTCTCCTGGTTTAAAACGACCCTAAAGATTAGACTTAATGTGCACAACATATACTTAAATATTCTGTTTTTATAAATCAATATGCGTGTTTTCTTTTCTAGCTTTGGCAGCAATTAACGTGGTCAAACTCAGGCCAGATGAAGGCCTCAGTTTGTACAAAACGCACCGAATGAACAGATCGTTCTGAGCTGCAGCCAAAGTAGGCAATCATATAAAAATGTGTATTTTTAAGTGGAGATTTTCCCTTTTATATCATTTCTTAACGCCGTTTCCCTCATGCAAAAATTAGACCTGTTGCTTGTGCTTTTGTCTAACAGTTCATAACGTCCACTCGCCTCTTTTTGAGCAGGCAGAGTCATAAATGGATAGTTTTACAATGCTGGTTGTACAGTTTCAGACTAAATATTTCTTTAGGATCACTGCAGCTCTTTGGTTTCCATTTTTGCAACGGCCGACCTTTGAAGAGAGGCCAGAGGTCATCCGTCATCCTGAGATTTCATTGCTGGTTTGAAGAATCCTGGAACCGGAGCTCTTGCGCAGTGTTTCCCCCTCTGATGTGAGGCTGAAGCTGCAGCGGCTCCTCTGCAGATCGCAGCCCGGGGACTCCCTCCTGTTTACGGATGCATATTTTGCTCTTCGGTTTGTTGACCCTGGCGCGAGAGCCCCGACGCGCGCTGAACTGCAAATAACGCGAGTGATTTAATGACTGATATTAGCTGTGGGAAAGAAAGGGAGCTCAATGTTTTTTATGCATCGAAAGAGGTGAAATAAGCGAGAAGACAGTGAAATATTGTTGGCTTGTGAAATAATAATAGACTTTCTGAGGTTTTTCCTCCAACTCGCAGGAGAGTAAATGTGATAAATATCGAGTGCAAAAATGTCTGAGGATTTAGTAGTCAACTGCTCTTTTATACAAGGTGATATATGCAGCATATCGCGCTCCTATGGTATGCTTGCATGATGTATTACAAGATCGATTTACCAAAATACTTGTAATAAATTCGCCTCTAGACTCTTTTATTATATATGTATTGTGTATTAAAACACGCTGCTTTGAATAATAATTTTTGTCTGATATATTTAGAAAAGATAAAAAAGTCAACTTACCTTATAGGCCTATTAAACGTCCTTAAATTGACATATAGCCTACTCCTTCTTCACTGAAAAAAGCAATAATCTATGAAAGTGCATATTCTTTATCCAGAAAGTCTCATTATTGGACACAAGTCTCCTGCTTAACAGTAAAATGTGTTCTCAGTGTATTCCAGTTTTTGTAAGTTTACATTTTAAGCATCGCAGTGGTTTAGTTACACACAGGCCGTAAATGTTTGTTCAGCACAGAGAAACTTTCCCCTTTCAGCAGATGAATTTCAAAACAGCATAAAATTCTGCACATGCATCATTCTGATCCAAGCGAAGACACACGAGGCAAGAGACACTTTGGAGAAGAGGGGAACTTTAAAAATCCATTTGAGTTGATTGTAATTTTATAAAGGTTTGAACAACTCCCATGTCCAAATCTGAGGATAAAGCTGCCAAAAACATTTTTGAACACCTTGCTTTCATTTCTCTTGTATAATGTGAGAAAATATACCTGGCTTAAGATATCAAGCAACAGTTAGAGGTTTAGCAATTTGCCTGAAGCTCAACCATCAGCATCAGAAGTGAAATAACACCAGCGGTGGAAAAACTCAAGAAGACAGC
>JAQFJA010000014.1:5379863-5390593 GCA_029874485.1 Naso brachycentron
TTGAATCCAGTTACTGCTGAAATTGCAGAGGCACTAAAACCCCTCAAGCATCCAGAGACATTCAAATGAACTCTGGAATAAGCCCTCTTCAAACACTTAAAAAGAAAAATTTCTTTTCCTTTTTTTGGCCGTCAGTTCAGTTGTAGTTGAGCACTAGCTAGCTGGGTCCGACTGGACTGGGCCAGGCTAATGCACAGCTGTGTATGTGGCTGTGGGACCCCTAAAGTAAAGGCAGTGGTGTTAATTCTATTTCCTGGGTCAGGAAATGCGTCAGGAGGTCAGGGGCCGCATTAGAGAGAGAAATTCACTTTGTGGCCGAGGCCAGACCAGAGCAGCGCTGCACCAGGCTTCAGGCAGGCCCGCGGCCAGGCGCGCCGCACCAACGCTCACATAAAAAGGATCCACTTAGTTTCCAATAACATCATCCCACATATGAAAAAGACCCAAACACTGTGCAGAACAGCTCTGTGCATGTCTCTCCTACAGGCATAGACAGACACCTGCTCAGTAAACAAGAAGAGTAACAACTTTCCTGTTAAACAACAGGATTTTAAAAACACAAGATCGCCAGTGTTGCCTTTGTTTGAATGAACCTGTCGTGTGTGTGTGTGTGTGTGTGTGTGGGTGGGTGTGTGGATGATTTGATGTGATGTCAAAACCACTCAGTCCACCCCGCTGCGTGTGTCGTGTTGTCATTTCACAGCTCGCCCAGTTCTGCTCTCGTTCTGCGCTCTCTGCCTTTCAAGTCGTAATGCCTCATCTGGTTCACATCAGCAGCCCTCTCAGCCCGTGTCATTATTTCCGCCCAACGCTGCCATGTGTTACAGTGATGGCATCACAATAATTGGGCCATTTGTTTTTTGTGTGCATGTGCTTGTTTTGCCACAGGTAGGTCTAAAGGTTTGGTGTAGAGTGCATCGGTTTTTACCTGCATTTAGTCAAGGTAATTTTATTGTACTTAATGGTCATAACATTCCAGGATTTTAGCTTTTAACAACAAGCTCACTCTCCACACTGGCATTTGTTAGTTTAAGAATGCAGGATGTTTAACTTCACTCAGCAGGAATCATGACGTTGACCTGTGAAGCCGCTTAATTAAAGTGTAATTTTGCCCCCAAATTTAGCTTCATTCCTCCCTCTTGGCATATTTTGAAAAATGCAGCAGAGGACTGAATAGAATACCACTGTAAGGGGGCGTGTTCCTGTGGCTACATAGTGTGTGACGCAGGAACCAAGGAGACACTGACCAGAGTTGACTAGTTGCCTCTCAGTGGAGCAGGAACATCCACATAGAGCTGGTAGTCAGATTCTGTGTGTCTGTGCTTGAAACACAGAGTCCACCTGAGCTTTAACTGTCGCTAGAAGCACATTCATGGACCTATGCAAAAGTCTCAAACATGGACACTCAGTGTACAATTAAGTGCCAAGCACCTGTTTGAGAATAAACAACACGGAAAAATGTCCAATCCAACACTTTGATAGTGCATCTGCCACACCTCATGCTAGGGGAAAATATCAATATTGTATCATATCATGATGTAAGACAAAAAATTGTGACAGATTTTGGATATCGTTATATTGTGACAGGGCGAAACTGTTGTCTTTTCCGGGTTGAAAAGGCTTGATTACAGTAAAGTGATGTGATTTTCTGAACTCCCCAGACTGTTCTTGTTGTTCTTTTATTTACCCTTAACCCACTTATCCACATTACTGATGATTATTTATCAAAAAATGTAACTGGGTTAGTATTTTGTGAAATCACTGATAGCCATCCTTACAGTGCGGTCTCAGTGTTGAGGTTGGCTGTCAAAAACATTGTGATAATTATTCATTTTACCACTTTAGCCACTCACACCACTTAGAATGCACAAAGTCGTCAGTCACAACCTACATAATCAATAATTAAAGATACTGACTGATAGGAAACTTCATTATCGTGATAGGTTTTTCAGCTGTATCGTCCAGGCATGCCTCATGCTAACCATCAAATTGGATTTGCGTTCCAAATCCTACAGCTCCTATCTGGCTGCAAATAACAACCAGAAGTGCAGTGAAGGTTAGAGAGAAACGATAAAGTAACAGCTCACTGTGTTTACTTGAGAAGCAAGATTGTGCCTAAACAGAGGTACAAGAACACACACAGCTGAGCGCCTGCACGGTTTTGGCTCACAGAAGCATCAGCTGGCCTTAACAGCCCGACTCTTTTGCTTTGCTGAGGAAAACACAGGTGCAAAAGCTAAACCCTTCAAGAAGACCAAGTCAACACTTGTCAGAAAGTCACCTGTTCGCACACTACATCCACAGGGGAAGGTGGTGCTCCGACGCATGTGAGGCCAAGTCTACTTACAAAAGCACAAGCTCTCAAAGTCCCCTTCAACACCAACTGTGAACTGTCTCTGATCAACCACTTGACAAACAAGCAGCTACAGATTCACATCGATTAAGCTTTCCTCAGAAGTCAATTCAATGGTTCTGGCAGACATTTGCAATGTTTTGAAGTGAAATGAAAGAAGAAAAAAAAAAACTGAACAAAACAGATGAGGCATGCAACCTGACTAGTCACAACAGAAAAGATCTGATTTGGCAGATCAAGGTTATTTCAAGATGTTTCTCAGGTAGAAGTGGAACTGCTGCTCAGTCACAGAAATTCCGTTCACGTCTTTTGAGTCAAATGATTAGCCTTGGAGCTATGTGAGCAATGCTGCGATCTCACACAAGTTCCCTGAAGAACCTGTTAAACACTTCCAAGGTACTTATTAAAATGTTAAGAACCTGTGCATGTCTGCGTAGAGAGCAGACCTTTTAAAATATAGAAGTCGTAATGACGGAAAGGAAAGAAATGAAACAAGGAAGCAGAAAGATGAGCTAAAAAGGGAGGAAACATAAGAAAGAGGAGAGGCTCAACACACACAAAGCAAAGTGTGTATTGTAATTTAGGGGGTTGGTGTTTTAAATTTGCCTTGTTAAAACCATCCTGATCATGTGAGCTCAACATTTCTGTTCATGTTAAGTATCAGTCTGGACTTCCTGCCGCTGAAAATAAAAATTTAAAAAATAAATAAATAAATCTGAATATGTACGACCAATCAGGAACTGCACAGTAGTTGACAACTCAAGCTGCCAGTCATTTAGGCCACCGCTCTCAAAGCAACCAGCGCTAACGTTAACGGGTAACCAAAGCAAAAAAGAGCACAAATACTCGATCATTTAAAAACAAGAGTGTATACTAACAGAATTTCTCAGAGGAAAAGACGTTTTCGCCGTCCTTCTGACAGAATTATTAACTTGCTCCGTTTGTGATGAAGATATTTCCTTCATACAAATATGATCTTTGAAGTTGTTTCGCAGATTGTTGCGGTAATAAATAATCAGATAAGAGAGATTTCAAAGCCGGGATCAGAGCCATGCAGATCGCTGTTCACAACACTTCACACATCAATGTTTCCCAATACACATTTTACAGTGGGGTTCCCACGCTTATAAATTTTGTGGTTGATTGATTGATTTTTGTGAAAGAGAGGAGAAATTAGATAAGGTTACAAGAAAACTAGGTGTGGAGAGCAGCAGGCTTCTCAGTCTAACGTCAATGTTTTGGGCGTGCTGACAGGGCGCAACTGTAAATGCAAAAAAACAAAAAACAAAAAACAACTTTGCGCCTCCAAGTGCCCCGCTGTTATGTTTCAATCCCAGGGGAAACACTGAACATACAACAAGGACGCTGCCAGCTGGTATTTGGCAGTCACTCAAGGTGAGAACTCCCTCTCGGCTCCTGCAGACTGAAATCATTTTCAGCAGCTGGAAGTTCACTACAAGTATGGATTATATGAATGGATTTTAACCCACACGTTACATAAAATATATCTAAAACAATAGCAAAACCCATCGCCTGTTAACCTCTGCAATGAAAAACTCATGTAAACAACAGCCCTCTAAAAACATGAGTGAAGGCTTCCTTTTTGTTATTAAAGCAAAAAGATTAAATTCCGCAGGCATGATGCCAGACAGCATAGCACAGAAACTGGATTTTGGCACTTAAGTGTCGAAGTGCTAAAAAAAAAGAGTGCCGAGTAAATCTCCATCACTTCATTTCTGTCACTGAGGAAATAGCAATATTTAGTTCACAGTATCAGCAGTGGAGGTGAAAGATAAGAACAGGAGACGTGTCTGTGTCTGGAATGCTGCCTATGGACAGCTGGCAGATGTTTCTTGGGTTCTTCACCGTCTGTGAGTCTTTGAAGTGATGAAATGATAGGGGATTCCTGGTGTGATCAGACATGGAAAGCTCAGACTGTTTGCACTGTTTTTAATGAATGATATGAGAAATTTAAGATGACAAAACTTATGATCCAGACATAATTATCGGACATTCTGGCAGCACATCATCAACAGCTTTAGACCTTCAAAAGCATGCAACCTGCCAAGCAGAAACTATCCATTCTCACTGGTCTTCTAAATACTAGAGCTGCATTATTTTGCTGTTGAATACTCAAGTCTCCTTTCGTTCTTCAAGGCACCACTGTAAAAACTGCAGTTCCCTGTCTGGCCTGAGAGCGGATCACGTCTCCTGCTCGGCTGTGTGCTGAACCCACACCTCTTCTCCCTCTCTTCTGTGTGGAGCTGTTGGCAGCACTTCAGCTGGCACAGCTTCCCTCTTGATTAATGGCCTGAGTGTGGGACAGTGAAGTCCTAAACTGTCCTTATGTTAATCAGCCAATTAATGCTGAGCAGAGCCACATTACCTCTGCCCTAATCAGTCCCTTTGCCTGTGAAGATATGAGCAGGATCTGGGAAAGCTTACTGCAGGGCAGAGACACGCTACACTCACTGCCTGAGCCATGATGAGAGGGAAGGGGCGGTGGTGGAACAAATAGATGATGAAGCTTGAAATGAAGAAAAACAAAAAATGCTAAAAAGAGGGGATTACTCTTGCATGCTGCTTTTCTTCTAACGCATCTGATCAAAGGAGGCTTTGACAGCTCCATAAACAACATTATCAGATTTTTGGTGCATAACTAAAGATAAATGAGTGTCACGGCGAAGCCACAGTGCCTCCTGGTGAGAGGGAGGACTCTGATTACAAGCCAAACTCATGGTGGATGGCAGAGGGGATGGAAGTAAATCTTCCAAGATCAAGAGACCCTCTTTCACAAAGAGATATTTTATTACAGGGTGTGTTTAAAGTCATAGAAAGACAACTACTTAAAACCACTTACGCCAGTTTAGCCAAAATATGCTAACCTGACTGCGCCTGATGTTTTGCTCCAACAATCTGGGAAGGCTCCACTGGAAACCGTTTAGATAAAACACAGGGCAGGTGATTGGATAAACCATCGCTCCGTCGCCGTCTATTGCAGATGGACTTCAACCAATCAAATCAACAAACCCTATGACCAGCGGAGCCTGTTGATAAATCAAACTTTTACGGGAGCCAGTCAGGACGGAGAGGAGCGAAAACATGTTTTCTACCCAAAAAAAGCCTTTAGTGCCATTCCTTGCTCTTCTTTCAGTGAAGAGATACTTTAACGTTGTTACAGAACTGATGCTACAGCAGCATCTATGCTAACCATGTCAGGGCACGTCGCACATGCTATGAAATAATGCGTCTGTGCGATGAATGAATTCACTTTGGTAGCACCCGTGCGACAGCCTGTATGTGAGAGGAAAAACTTTTTTTTCCCCAGTGTGTCATGCTATTTTACTTTGCAGCTGTAGTCTTTCCTGCAGTTCCCCAAATGTGCCAAGTCCATACATTCAACTCAAAATCCCACAACTCTTACTTCCTAAAAGGAAGCTGATCGGTCGGGTCACCAAGTCGACGGCCAGAATCAGACAGCCTGAAGCCTGGCAAGAATGATATCATGATCTCGCAAGTCCAGCTGACTCTCGAAGTAAAAAAGAAAAAAAAGAAGAAAAAAAAAAAAGCATCACAACATTATAGAGTATAGAATCGTTGTCATTGGATCTTGACCTCAATCTTTCATTGAAATGGCTTGAGCTTCGATATTAATCTTCATTTATATGATGTGGTTTGGTACCATTCGTCACTTGACAAAAATCTGGGCCATGCTGGCTGACACATTCATTTTCACTCCTCCGTCAACATATCTACTGTGCAAACATGACAAACTCCTTTGTTGGAGCCCAGACCAGCCGTATCTCGAGTTCGAGTCTGATAAGTTAACGTTGATACTAATGAGGGTTTCACTCCGGTTCCTGATTACCATTAACTGTGCACACACTCGACTGCTTTCAATTTAGTCTCACATACTGTGGGAAAACATATCAGTAAAAGCTGAATACCTACAACTATGCTCTCTGTGTGTGTGTGTGTGTGTGTGTGTGTGTGTGTGTGTGTGTGTGTGTGTTTTTTTGTTTAAAAGAGACATAAACAGTCCATTCCTCCAGTCAGTGGGCATTTGCAAATAACTGTAAGTGTGACTGACATGACATGCAGTTTTAAAGACTCTCTACAGTTAGAAATGATACATGCATGACTGTGTGTGTGTGTGTGTGTGTTTAAGAGAATGTGAGTGTTTAGATTTTTTGTCCACAGCTGCGGCCGACCACAACAAGGATGGAACGTGTGTGTGTGTCTGTGTGTGTGTGTCAGCTTTGCAGCCCTGATAGGGCCGGTCCTGAAGGTCCCGCAGAAATCCACCCGATAGAAATTAGACGTGATTATGTGCAGACGCATATGAAGGCCCTCACTGTTCTCTCGAACATGACAGCAGCCTTCAGCGCCTCTGGCAGATTTGTATTTGCTGCACTGACCCGTGGCAAAATCCATCCCTTCATCTCGACAGGCTCATTCAACGAGCCTTTCAAATCAAAATGATGACGACCTCAGAAGAAGACAACGACACATACTGAGGTCAGGTTCTCCGTGTGCAGCCGGTGCAGAGCTCCAACACAGTGTGTTTAAACATAATTTAAATTCTCTGTCAGTCCTCCATATTTTACAGCCAGCTGTAGTTGCCAAATCTATTTATATCCAGGAGCTATAACCAAATTGCATATCTTGTAAAAATGTCACTGTATAGTGGCAGTAACAGCAATAACCTTGTGAACTTTCTTAGATTCAGTGGGATACTTGAAAAACTTCTTCTATAACACCTTAACAAGTTTGTGTGCAATAAGAGAGAGTGGCATCACAAGGAGTCTATAATAAATATGTATAAATACAGCATGATGATAGATAAAACCAAAAAAATCCCATCCTAAATTTCTTACCAAGAATGCTTAAGCACTACACATTTACCCTTTGTCCCAATTACGAGGAAAACACTTAAGTTTTTAACACATTTTTACCAGCTGATGACTTTTATAATAACTGTTTTTAAAAGGTGCTGCAGGTCAATGAAGGTCAACCTCCAGTTTATGAAACAACTCAACTATGTAGCTGGGAAAAAAAATCTTTCAATAAGCTACACTGTGATGAACACCATGCCTGTCACCACACGCACTATGAACGCTTTCATGTTTGAATTTATTTAATGACAGTTACTCTCAACTTGAAAGGAGACAGCAGTTCTTCCGGACAAAGAAAAAAAAAGACACCAAAACAAATCTTGCCATATTCTGCGAAGCAAAAAAAAACAAACTTATTCTTTTTCTGTTTGTTGTTTTTTATTTTTTATCTTTTACTTGTGGTTAGCACTCTGGCATGCCGGGACATGGGTCACATGGGACTCACAATGCATGCTATTCCTCCAAAGTGAGCTCGTTTCTGAAAATATCCTACAAATGCAACAAACTGAACACAAAGTGACACAGGCTTTACATTGTTCAATCAGCATCTTTGTTCTCCCTCCTTTTTGCTTGCGTGCATGTTCTGCAAACTAGCCTTCTGATAACACGCATGAAGCACAGGTTGTTGCCGTGCACCACAGGTTGGTTCAGGGACAGACAAACATTATAGTATCTCTTCTGTAATGCACTATGCGTGCAAAGTTTTTTTTGAGTAGATCTGACCCAGATCTTTCTTAGTAGTTTCTGCAAACTGAATCATATCCAGCATACCTTTAAGCAACAATATGCAAATCTGACCACGACCTGCAGCTTCAGACATGAAACGATGCACAATACCTCTCACAAGACAACAATTTTATTAAAACCGAGTCATATTCTATGGAGGAAATGTCCTCTGGTTTCCCTCTGATGTCTTACGACTGCTCTGCCTCAACTCTGTGATTCACGGAGGTTCCAGAAAGCGACATGCAGGCTGCCTGCAGACTGAAGCTGCAGCTGCAGAACTGGGTCGTTGTTGGGTACAGCCTGGCTCAATAAAAGGCTGCAGACAGACAGAGCAGTCACAGACATCAGAGGGAAATCAGAGGGCATTTTCTCCATAAAATATAACTCAGTTTTAATAAAACAGCTGTTTTTGCAATGTGTTAACGTGCACTGTTAAAGTTTCGTTTTTTGAAGCCTTGAGTTGCAGCCAAAGTTACATATTGTGGCTTTAGCAAACACTTCATTCTTGACCAAAACAAAACAAAAACAAGAGCACATGATTAATATCAACATCATCCAACTATTAATTCCCTGATTATCAAGAAGAGAGATTCCTTTTTTTCAGTTTTTGAGTGACAGGAAACAGAATGAGGAAAAGATTATTCTGTGTTTATATAGGGATGGAATATTTGCTTATACAAACAACTCAAGAGAACAGACAGTAAACAGTAGCAAAAAGCAGCAGGAGTAAATAAATTATCAACGAGTTTCAATCTTGTTTGCTTTGGCAAATGGGATGAGACTGTGTGAAGAGGCGAACAGAGTTCCTGTCAGAGCCTTTCCTCCTCTGCTGCCAGAGCTCGGCCCCAGAGACCCATCCTTCTTTCTGCTATATTCTCCGTATCCCCTCACTTCTCTCGCCATCTCCTCAAGGGGAAGGGCAACCAGTTAGCTTCCCGATGGGTTCTTCAACTGAAAATTGCTCATGTCAGGATGGTGCGTGACACACCTTCCAGTGTGTCTGAGCGGGAAAGTACTGGCATAGTTTCTGATACTATTTAGCCTAGTTTATGGACAGGAGCAGATAAATTCAAAAAACACTTTGCTTAAGTGGAGCACAAGAGCTAAGACATCCAAATAAATATCTGAAAAGGTCATTTTAAAGGTTTATTTAGTTTATAAAAAGAATTTACTAGGCAATGATATAGTACTGTTTGTTTTATCTGCCTCTTTAAAGCTGAAGTAAAAAAAAACACTTTTTTTACTTTCTACTCCTTTATATACTGCAAAGGGTTTAAAGTCTCAAACAAAGACAGTGATTTCAAAGAGTAGAGTGCCATTAAAAATTGTAGGCTGGTGAAATCGGAGCCACCCTTCCTCGACCCATCCATTCTCTCTCTGAAGCAATTACTACAAGAGGAGCATACAGATAAAAGGTCTACAGGCAGAGAAAGAGCAAGCGCACAGGACACCCCCCCCCCCCCCCAACCAGCAGCACTACCAGAGCACAGACAGCGGAAAAGTTTAATCCCCAAGATCCGAGGAACCGAGACAAAGACTTTCAGAGTAATACACACACATTTGGGTATCACCACTTCTGGGCACACACTCCAACGTCTATCATTCCCAAACTGATTACAGTTGTGTGGGTGTAAAATGAATGGGAACACAGCAGTGGTTACTTCCCTCTACTTGAATGAGTGACATGTTGTGAATGGTGCTCACAGTAAAACACACGTGTTGCACTTCAAAGGCCTTTTTTGTGTGTTCATAGCTGTTGTGTTGGAGGCATGTGGGCAGGCACATAATGCCACAGAGGATGAGTCTTTCCTGAGCTGGACCGGAATGACTATACATGGTCGCACGCCAAAAAGGTTCAAAAGGGAAGAAAAAATAAATGCAATCTACCTTTAGACACAAACTTGGGCCTTAATGACAGAAGCCAAAGCAGAGTTTAGTTATACAGCCACACTTGGAGTAGATTCACAGTTTTGTTTGTTGTCTAAAAAATGCAGCAATGTTTCTACAAGCTCGCTTACAGGCGAGCCTTGGTAATGAAAGAAAACAGTTATTGAGACCTAAAAGCATAGAGGGGTAAAGTAATGTTATGCTGTAGACATAAACAAAGAAAAAAGTGTGGTTTTAAAATCCCTACGTGATCCCCAGGTGGGGTTAGCTACAGAGCAACAAGCACAGCCTCATATACAAAGTAAATAGGTACAGTTTAGTCTGTCTTGTGACCTGTAATCAACAGTTACTGCATGACAGAGTGATAGACTACCATGTCATCATATAGCAGAGATCCTTTTATCTATCTGCAGTGTTTCCTGTCAAACAAAGACAGGGGTCCACACCCAGGCCAGCAGGATGACTTCCTCAGGTGAGAGAGGAATGGATGGCAGAGGGGAACAGGTGAACCAACATGCAGACAGAACACAAGTAACACTGTCCTGTGGCAGAGACACAAAGGCAGACTTACTAAGCCTTTTGTGCCTTTTAGTGACGCCATGCCATATAAAGGACCACAGATGTTGTATGGCACCAGAAAAATCTGAAGGGGATGTTCAAGAGGCAGATTGGAAGGCAGGAGTCTGTGCATTTGCTCAAGTTACCTTAAAGTGAGCTAGACTGATACAAAGCTCCCAAGAATTATTTGGTTACTGCTGGCAACCCAGATTTGTCTGTCATTACGTTTACATTAGCTATGATTATAGCTCGATTAGGCCACTTAATTGGACTACTGTCCTTGTCCCAGTATACAAGCACCAAGGGAGAAT
>JAQFJA010000014.1:5394651-5408557 GCA_029874485.1 Naso brachycentron
TTTAATCAGAAATAAGACTTCAATCAGAGCTACTTTCTTGCTGTAGGTGCTTGTGACAGACATTTCCTCAATACTAAGTATTAGATTACAGAAGTTAATGACTAAAGGTGCTGTTCAACTACAATGCTGAGGCTAAATTCTTAAAAAAGATGGCTAATTTATACGAACAGCACAAAAATAAGAATAAATAAAAAGACAATTACAGACAAATTGGAAATCAGAATATTATTAAAATCCTTGTATCCATGCAAAGTAAAACTTTGCCTGGCAACAGATTTTGCTCTCGCTTCCCCTCGGGCATTATCTAGAGGGTATATAATAGATGGATTTACCCTTCATGACTTTATCAGAGGAAAGCATCTGTCTCCCATCTGAGGCTGCGAGAGCTCCATTTGTACAGTTTGAGATGGATTGGCACCCTGTGGTTGACAAAGACAAAAGCCTTTAAAGAAATTAACTATTAAACAGGGTCTGGTTAAATATTCATTTTAATCCAGCGTCGAAAGAGAGATGCCCAATCCAGCCCTGTTGGTGCAATCTTGCTTGGCAATTAAAAAGGATTTTCATCTCTTCTCCCAGGCTGAACTAACAGCTTGGTGAAGGACCAATGTCAAAGATCAGCTTGCTCTTTTGTTTTAACTAAGCTGTTGGAAAACAAGATCTTAAGAGCAGCATCTGCACCAAGGAAGGGATCTTTTTTTTTGTTAGATTGTCTGTTTGGCTAAGCCTCCAATGTGTTTGGCCTTTAACTCTAAAAAGGCACTCCCACATAAATGTCCACAACATAATCCTTTGACAGACAAAACATTTCTCAACAGTCAATTACAGGACACGGCCAGTAGAACAATATGACAAGCACTGATACTCTGACAACTCCATCTGTCTCATGATACCTTTGAAGCTTTCCATGCAAGAGAAAAAAGCACAGTACCGCCTCAATAAAGGGGTTATTTTCAAAAAAGTATCTACTGCAAATCATCAAATAGACTGTGGTATGAGAATAGCTGTGTCATCATGCTGAAGGTATTGTGAAGCAGCGCCCGTTTGAAAGCGTATCTTCTGTCGATACTTCTCAGCAGGGAACAGACACGAGTCCAGTGGTGGAAGGTTTTCATTGTCTTTGAAGAGCGCAGCGGTTGGTGGGGTTTGAGCTGCTATGAGGTCTTGTTACCACTAATGATGCTCTCAAGAGGCACCACAAGCTACTATGAGAGGAGCCCTATCCTGGGAAATTGTTGTGGCGGCCTTGACTGCCGCAAATCCTGTATGGACTGTGAGCTACACCTTCAGGCTGTCAAAAAATATCTCTATAACAATCTTGTACCATCTCAGAAGTAAACAAAAGTCAATAAAATGTACTGTAGCACAAAGACCAACTAAAGGCAAGGGCTTATTTTTGTGTTTAACACTGATTTACTGACATTTCATAATTAACTGGTCATGTATTTATTTTCACACACATACAAAGAACACTACAAAAATACCCTCAAACAGCTTTTGTCTGCACAGTCTTCATGATATTCTCAATTTGCATCTCACTACATTGCCTGTGATGATTCTCCATTTGCATGCAAAATGCATATTAAAAAATAAAGGTGAGGCAAGGAAATCATTTTTAAGAAAAACCTGATGGGTGGCTCAATAATCAACCGCATCTATTATTGAGTTTCTATTAAATATAGTTCATTTAAGTTTGTGTTGACACACTGATTGTTATTGGACTGTGAACATAAAGGACAATTACTAAAGGACGATTATTCAATTGTTTCAAAGATATGGACGAAAACCGCCTTGAAAAAGGGTGACAGTCAGGGTTTAGACATAATAGTCACAATACCAAATTTAACCAAGTGTGATTCAGGACAAGCTTGTTTAAATCCCTTTACAATTCAAGTTTTAAACTAGATATGCCCTAAGGGAAGATTTAATATGTAAAACAACATGAGCGAATCTCCAGACTCCATTCAGATCACAGCTCAGGTGTCAGTTCACCACTCTGACCTCCAGATGTGTGGATAAATAAACTGTAGATACCACAAGAGTAAAGACCCCAACTGTAACAACAAGCTTGCATTGAAATAGCATGGGCTTAAAAATAGTTTACTGTGGCATCAATAGATTCTGGGAAGTTTGACAATTCCTTTGAAGTTAAAAACACAACATTTCATTAGATTATGGCTTCAAAAGACACTGAACTGTTTATCAAAATTATAATAACACCCACGTGTGGTCAGTTTTTGACTTTATATTATTCAGCTGAGTTGAAGCTTCAACACATAGCTGTAAACTTCCTCTAAATCACTACAAAAATATTCATCATAAAGCTGTTTTAATGTCTTTGCTGTACAACAAAGACTGATGACTCTGTTGTTAAGTTCCTGTCAGAGTTTACATTAATAGAACCAACTTTTGTTTTAAAAGTCTGTGAAATCATTTTTCTAGGGTTAAAATCTTTGAGAATGGCGTTTTTGAAAATCTTATCAAACTCATGTATTTCGTTGTGTAAATATTTGAAAAAGTAAATAACACACACTATCAGAATGTACAGAGAACATAGAGCAGTCTGCACAACCTGCCCCCATGTTCAGTCATGTACTTTACACTGAGGGGGCTGACCAAAGTGCACACAGAGGGAGGCATGCAGGAGGGTAAATAATGCATGCCTGCACAGTGCAGGGAAGGAGGCCGTGGCTTGAAGTGGAAGGAGAGGACGGGCTGGGGGCTTGTGGGGGCTCGCTTTTGCGTGCCAGCCTCAGACAGCTCACCACAAGAGAGACACAAACACAAAAGCAAACTCACTGTCATGGTCACGAAAGCAGAAATGACACTAGGCAGCCACAAAACAGGCCAGCTTGAATTTTCATCAAAACAAACACACGAGCTGACATGGTGTGACTGACACTATAGATGGCTGCCGTCAAAATAGCTGAGTAGGACTTATTTGACAGTAAAAGGCCATATCAGTTTTGTTTTTTTTGGTTTTTTTTTATTTACAGGAGACCAATGAATTCTCCGTAGTCTTTTAGGCTCCAGCTTAAAACTCTCCTCTGAGGCAATTACCCAATTAGCTGAAGTAGTGGCCAGACTAGAAGGTGATGACTGCTGGAACACCTGTGGAGGCTGTGCCTGTGTGGGGCCCACGGGTGCTGGAGACCAGAGCAGCCAGCCCCTTTTCAAACTTTAATCAGCAACTCTATCGGGAAGAGAAAAAAGATGGCAAAAACATCTCCACACAGTAGTGTCAGTCTAAGCAGCAACAGCAACGTGGAAGCCAACGATAAAATGCGGGGAAAATCTTTGAGAAGCTCAAATAATTAGATTGCTTTGCTGTTCACTGTTGCAAGAAACTCCAGACGGCGAAATGCCCTCGTTACGTGACATCGAGTGCTTACAGCCTTCCGTCAGTTTCCTAAATAGAGAAACATTTTAAAAGGAAACCACAACATTTCTGCTTGCCCTATGGGCACTTCCCAATGAGACAAAGAGTGGCCTTGGCTTTTGACAACTCAACTATTAGTCTGGCTGCCGCTTTTCAAATCATTTTTCTCGCCCTCAAGGCATTTTACTCCCTTCCTCAAGGTAATTCAACAGTTACTGTACGTGGTAACATACTTGCATTTTCCTCTAACTCTACAGATTCAGAGCATTAAGGGATCACGGCCGAGAAGCAAAAATCCATAGGACGAGATCTTCAATAGGATCTCAAGCTTTTGTTTTGTTTTTAAATAACACATCTAGCTTTGATCACAACTAACCACACCACAAAACAAAGCACCAGGTTTAAAGATAAATGGAACTAATTTTTTTAAAAAAAGGCTGGCAACAGATGTGAAGACAGGGTGTTTTTTTCTACATTTTACGATTCTTCTCAGGATTTTGAAAAACAAATCGATGATCAAAGTGTTGGGATCAATTGCACACGTTTGTATCTGACAGAAAGAGATGACAAAATGTGTTGATCCATTGCAAAGAAGTGCAGAAAACCGCCACAGTGGCAGTGCAGCAGGCAATTATGTGTCACACATGACATCCTTTGTGCTTCTGTGTGTATAATTACACAGTGGAAAGACATTTTTCTCCAAACAAAGCAGCACCCACAACTTCTGTTACATCATATGTTTTCATACTAGACAAGCAGAGGGGAAACAAGGCAATACAAACAAATAATAAGTTTACTTTCTTAATGATGTTTATGCATTTATCCACAATTTAAACTAAATGATGTGTCCTTGCACGACTTTGTTTAACAGTCTTCTTTAAAGTCAGCCTTATTTTTAAGACAGGTGGCTAATTTGTCTGAAACAATAATCCCATCCCATCTCTTGCCAATTAAGACCACGATGACAGGCAAAATGTCCCCACAAAGAACAAGGGATAAGGGAGCCCAGTGAATCGGACGTGTGCGAAGGCTCCAGCTCACATACCAGCTGCTAGCCACAAGAAAGAAGTTCTTGGCTTCAAACAGAGCAAGCGCTGATAAATTTCAGCCTAATACACAGACGACCATTTGTGAAAACAAAGAGAAATGTTGAAGTAATATTCAACTGTATATTTATCTGCAGAAACCAAGTGAAGAATTTAAAAAAAATTCAACCATAGAACATATTTTATCCACATGTGTAATATAAAATTAACTCTTGGAAATCTTTTGGCATCCACAATCTTGTCATATTCCTACTTCAAATCATTCTTACCAGAGGGTCCATTTATAAGATCAGAACTCAAAGCTTTTCAGGTCATCAGGTTTTAAAAAAACATGATTAAACCCTACGAGAGTAAAAGCATAATACCAGTTTAAACTAGAACTTGATAAGTGACACAGCAAAAAGTTTACAACACTTGCCTGCAGTTTGCCCAATAAATGATGTTATATTTTGCAAATTCTGCTAGCCTGGACCAGAGGCTCCGCCCACTATCCTCAGCAGAGTAGGCGGAGTCTCTGGTCTGGGCTCTGGGCTGGGATGCTGCATAAAAAACCTGAAACACCAATTAATATGTTACTTATTGTGTTTCTCCACCAATATATTTCAACTTTAAACTCATCTTCATTGGAATTTTATAATTATGTGCTTATTTTTAATTTTATGTGCACAACACATTTTAAAAAGGTTAGAAAAAGGGCAAAGTAGAGGAATACTCAAAGCATTTGTTTGGAACGTTCCACAGTTTAACAGGTTCATTGTAACAGGTGATAATACCATGATGGGTGTGAAAGGAATTCTGAGAAGGCTCAGTCATTCACTAGCAAGGATGGGGCAAGGTTCACCACTTTGGAAACATGACATTATCAAAGCTATTATTTCATGGGCTTGAGAAAACTTTGGAAATCTGTCATTGGTAAATAATTTGTTTGCAAACGACTGCGTTCTGTTTCTGTTTAACGTGTCATCCCAACATCAGGACTGGGAAAATGTGACTTTACTAAAGGACAGGCAAATAATAAAAACTTTTCCAGGAAAAAAAAAATCCAAATTGATGGAAGTATTTCCTGCACATTTTAACTCACAATATCTAATTTGCAACCAGAGTCTGCTCTGAGCTTCACCTTCACTGTAGGTTTGAAACTAAACCTGACTGGAGGAGGCCAAGAGAGAGGCACTGAAAGGCAAATAACATTGTTTCAATGAAATATGAGGCCGTGTCGTATCGTAACCTCAGGGCTGAGTTAGTGGAGAAAATGAAGACTGACAGGACTGATGTGAGGGTGGGCCAGCAGATAAAGGGACACCCAGGGTACGAACGGTGGCAGCCGCCCTTTACATCACTCAGCACTCTGAACGTCTTGGCTACTCTCAGAGGCATGAGGAGAGGGTGGACATTTTTCAGATTCCTGAAGGATATTTACACACCTGCTCAGTGTGAGGCTGAGGTGCACAGAGGAGTTGGAACACTGCTCTGTTTCAGACCACGCAAGAGACAACACAAATTTAACCTAAGCAACAGACTGATTGACATTATTCAGACCTGACTACGAAAACAAAACTGTGTAAACATTTGCACATTTGTATCCATAGATGTAACCCCAAGGTGACACACAGGGGGGTCAGACTGTACCGGCATAACAAAGCAGTCCAAAACGATCAATATCAGTACACCTTCAGGTTGTTTGACTAGGTGTGACACTTCATTACGGTTGTAAAACAATGTGGTCAGAAGTTTGAGTTTTGACGTTGCTTTTGAGGACAGGCTTGGCTGGGGAGGTGGGGGAGAGTGTTGGCCCCTCAGGGCAGATACCTACAGTGTAATCAAGACCAAATTATAGGCCAAAGCCACTACTAAGTAGAGTTCAATCTGAGGCTGAGAGAGAGGTCACCTTTTACACTAATATTGTGAAGTCACGGAGCAAATTCCTATGTACAACGTCAACACTAGACAGCAGAGGGAGGGTCTCCTTGGTTTATAGCTTCAAAAAAAGCTTTCAGCAAGGAAATAATAATAGCATTACAGTCTGCTCAGTGCATTTCGGAGATGCGTAGCAAAAGAGGAATGTTGAAAGGGTAAAGAAAAAAAAGATGTACCAGCTCTTTCTGCATTTTCTAGTGCACACGCATAACATTAAGAATAATCACTGTGGACGTGTGCCTGTCAATAAGCTTGTTTATGTTTGTATAACATGTCAACAAAAAATGAATCTTTCTTTATAAGACCAACAGATATCTTGCCAGCCCTGAGTCAGGTCCTCATCATTTCATTTCCAAAAGGAAATTGGGTACTTCAGAAAATAAACTCATGAAGGACAAAGAACAAAACTCAAGCCATATGTTTATTAATTTGCTTTGCGGGGTCTTTGTAGTGTGAGTAAATTAACTGTGGTAATGGTCAGTATTAACCAAGAGTTATCAGTTTAAATAAGCCTTCATCACCCTGAAGTACCTCCTTATCATTAGAAATTTTGCAATCAGCAGTTTTTGTTGACATTGTGCAAAAGAGGTGCTGATTAAAATATACCGAGACGAAGACAAAACAGAACCTGCTCATACATACTGGCAGAGCCGTGCTCGGCCTTGTTTGTCCTCTTTCTGAGGAGAACTGACCTGGTTGATTGAATTGGCAGTGCAAGAGGCGAGGCCTGTTCCCAGACATGACACGAAGAAGATGATGGGGTCAAAGGGCACCGGAGCCATTGCAAAGCCAGCAGCTGCAGTCGTGACCACCAGTGCTGTAATCACCAAACATGAATTACAGAACAAATTAAAATGGGAATTTCAAGGTGTCCTTCTGTAAAGACCACTTCTTAAAGCCGCTCTGAGGAACTTTTGTGTTCATTGTAGTGGCAAGTGTGGACAAAAGCGGTACTGCTTCCTGTCATGAAGATCTTGTCTAGCACAAGCATTTGTTTTCAAAGAGAGTAGAGAAACACATCACTTATTTTCACAGAATCGGCTCAGCCATAGACACAAAATATTAAAATAATCTGAAGAAAAATATCCTCTTGCTTCCAACCGTAGGTAGTAAAAAAGAGAACAGCAGATCGATCATGCCTGTAAACAACACATCATCTTTTCTGGTCTGTGCTGTAAAGTGTGATTCTGATATGCAGCTTACCAGCACTTAGCACTTTAACCCCTGCCTGTTGTATCATTGCACATGGACGCCTGCAATCACTTAATCCTTCTTTGATTTTTACAACATCACATAACCACTTTTTGTCATGTTGTATGTTTGTCTACGTCAACTCGTGTACAGTTCGTGGTGTTTATGATTTTACCTATTATACTGTTTATGCAGTTTGTTCCATGTATTGTTTTGTATAAATGTACAACATCAACCTGTCATGGAACTACAGATGGAAATTAGCTTATGGCTTCAATCTGGCATATTTACAGGTTACTGTTCTTTAATATGTACTATCCCTTTTCTTAAATAAAATAAAATAAAATCACAGGATAGTAATGTCCAATCTCCTCACTAATCATCTGAATTTGCCAATGCAGGTGAGATGTGGGCTATCAGTATTAAATTTAGAGTGATTCATCACCACTTAAAAGTTTCTCATGGGGACTTAAAAGCAACAGGTAAAACACACTGCAGATGTTACGTAGCTGTAGAAGCCTGATAACAGCAGGAGAGCAGTGTGAGGAAAAATAAAGGGTCAACAGCATCTCTTGTAGCGGAAAATTGAATTGTTTTTCCATGCAGTCTTTTTATTCGTTTGAAAACTAATTAAAATCAGTCATTAAATAACCTGCCAAAGGCTGTTCCGCTGACAGCAGATTGGGTGGTGTCACCCAATCAGTGCTATTGAGCTGTGAAGCATGTATAACGCCACACAACAGCATGTGCTTAATTGAATAAATAACACTGCATGAAATGTTCTTATCTGCTATTGATCTGCATGTTCAGTATGTTCCAAGCATGTTCTCCATTAGCACAACATACATCAGGTCGTGAACATCAGACAAACCAACACAGCTCCAAAACTCCACTGATGGAAGCATATTTAACCTTTTGATGCAAGAGCAAGAGTTGTTTGGAACAAACGGACAGACCTACAGCAGAGAACTGGATTATACTTTAGGTTTTGTCTCTGTGAGTGAAAGTGGCCAAAGTCTTAGACTTTCCCACTTGTAAACAGATATTTAGAAAAAAACAAAACATTTTTGTCTGTGTTTTTGTGTCTTATTCACACACAAATAATGTTTTAGAGATCTAAGGTGGGTTAAAACTGCAGTGGTTACACAGACTCACTCACTGAAGGAAAGATATGAATGAAATTATGCCCTGCGCTCTTCGGAAGCTTGTCTGCCTGCATGTTCTTATCTCTATATGGTAAATAAGCTGACACTTTTGTTTGTGTAATTATGAGCATCTCTTTATTTGCTTCATCGTCTGCCTTGTTTACTGAGTTCTGATGTAGTTTCAAAGGTGTGCATGACTCTGCAAGGATTTCAGGTAATTCTTTGCATACGTAATCCTCCAATCAGTCAATAGTTCTTATTATATGACAAAATCAAGATGTACTGTGTACCTGTGAGTTTGATTTTGGCGAGTCGGGCGTAGATATCTGGCAAGTCAGCCACATCAACCTTTAACTGCTTCCACTGTTTGTCGAGTCGCGCCTCCCTCGCCTCGTCTGTCTCCACCTGGATGTGGGGCGTTTCATCTGAAGGAAAAGATGAACTTGACACAGAGTTGTTCTGTACTGTTGCATCCTCTGTAGTGGGCTTCCAAGAGGTCATTTCATGCTGTGCCTCAGTGGTGACCTCCTCTGGATGTGAAACCGAATCTGTGCCCACAGGATCAATAGTTGGAACTCTCTGAACTTGTCTTTCAACGCTGTCATCTCTCTCATCCACAATGGTCAGCACAGGAGCCTGTTTCGGGATGGCACGCTGGTGAAGCCCCGTGTTTTTCTTTGTAACGTACTGAAAGACAGCAAGCACACAATGTCATTTTGGGATAACTTGCTGTAAAAGCAAAAAAAGAGAAAGAAAGGATAAATAAATTTCTGTTTAGCTTCAAAGCAGGGGAAAAGAAATACATAAAGAACATGCAACACACTTTTTTTGTAATGCACAAAAAAAAAGAGATATTGATCCAAGTGAACGATACCTGGCGTTTAAGGAAGCTGAGATGCTGGTACGTCAGCCATTTTGATGGATCTGTTCGGTGCAGCTGAATGAGGCTGCGAGCAGTCGGGTTACATCGGGGAACATTTTGAACAAGTTTCTGTTTCACACTTACACCAACCAAACCTACAAGACATTACAACAGTGTTATGTCATTAAAATAAACACTGTTTGGCATAATTCTGTTAATTCTGGTTAAAGAGGCACAAGAAACACAGACATGCAAGGAGAGCACGAACAGACAAAACAAAAATAATAGCACCTAGTACAATGTGTGATGCGCAGAAATCACACACTGAAACAAACGCAAAAATCCAAATGCAAGTTGTGTAAACAACAAAGGCTGCTGTGCCTTAAACCCAGTTTGAGTCTGTGGTGCTAACTAATGCTGAAACATCTACCAGTTTCTCACGAAACTGATGATGTCATGTAATAACATGGGGTAGCCATGAAAATTAAACGTAGACACAGAGTATATGTAACGTTAGTTACTCACCAAGTTATATGACTGAACCATATGCTACGCTAAATTTATGGGTCTATTAAGGCAAGACGAACACAGACGTGAACTGCAGTAAATCCTGCTGTCATGGCTGCTATAATATCCGACATTTCTTGAAGGCGCCTTGAAACGTTATTTATTAAACTTTATGGTTATTTGGCGGTTAAGTTAGTTAGACTCAATGATATTCATAGTATGAGGGAGAACTTAGATACTAGCAATACCAAGTAAAATGCAGTCGAGACGTACGATAATTTTGTACGAATGTGTTGTTGTTTGTGTCCTTATGATGCCGAACTCTCACTTAACGTCAACATGACACGTAAATCTAGCTTCAACGATGCTTTGAATGTCAGTTTTTAGCATCGTTAACGTTAAAAAGACAGATGAAGTGAGTGTTATTACATAGCTGTCTAAAAGTTGTCGTTATAAAACTATCCACCGATATGCTAATTTTACTTTCTAAGAATACGACTTGACTTCAACGTAAGGTCACTGCTAGCTTCGTGCCAATCATCCAAGGTGCTATGAGGATAACAGTTAGCTGTATGCTAACAACTAAGCTAGCCAGTTAGCTTCCACCTTAGCTTCAAACGCTGCTTTCAGCGGACAAAAGTTAAAAATGTAATTGTTTTGTGATAGCATGTTAACGTGAATATAAAATCTCCTTAAACGTTACCTGACAGCCTGCTACATGGAGTTTTATACATGTTCTCGGATCATAAAGCCGGCTCCGGTTTCGACCCTTCACATGCAGCGAGCCGCCATTTTGACCTCGTTAGGTAAAGAGAAGCACTTCCGGGTCACGAAACCTCTCGCGGTCTCTGTGTGCTGCGGACGCACGTATGCTGTAGATACTTTTAAAAATCAGCAAAAACAGGGAGGGAAATTGCAAAATCCAATATGTGTTCATTCATCATATCATCATAATTTGCAAAATCAAACGTTATTTACCATAAAGTTGCCTCTTAAATCACCTCTACTGTTTCTTATGCGATTTCAATAGCTTTCAACAGGAATTATATTGAGTCAGTTTCCTTCTCTTTTTTTTGTAAAAGACATTTCAGTAAGTGACTATAAACTGTTGAGTTGCATTAGTTTGCATGCTGCCTCAATGTCCTGTTGTTAGGACCTCCCAAGATACTTAAATAGAATGCAACCATTGTTAATGGGCTATTATTAATATTACAAAAAGCACATAAGTTTTAGCCTACCTACAATTCAAAATAGGCCGTCTGTCATGAAAAAAGACTACTGCATCTAATTTCCAATTAATTGATTTGTTTCTTTGTTAATTCATTTTTTCGTCCTTCAGTTTGTCTTGCTTGTGTGGTGTTTTTGAGAGTTTCCCCCATCTGTTAAATATTATCTTATCATCTTATTAGATACAAGATGAAATATTAAACCAACAATCACACTTGTTCAGTGGGCCTATTTGACATTTACGTCGTGACATAGGTCCGGCACATCTGTTCTTTTCGCTGAAAGTTAACATTTAATTTAATCAAAGTACATTAGTTTCATAAGATTCGGGCAATTTGACCCATTGAAATGTGACATAAACCCTGCATCTCCCAATTCCAAACACATGTCTATGACAGATAACAGTTTGTTACTGTAATGATGCGATATTTCATGAGGGAGCTAGTGTTTGTTTGTTTGTTTCTTTGTTTCTTTCTTTCTTTTTTTTTCCCCCGGCAAAGCCCCTTTTATTTTTTTTTTCTTTTTCCTTTAACACCTGAAGAACTGCAATCAGTTTGAAGAAATTAAAAATTTCTTTACTTCTTACAAGCACCAGTCACTGTTTTTTTTTTTTTCCTGCAAAATTCAGGTTGCCAGAAGATCTCTGTCACTGCCCAGTAAATCTGAGCTGAAGATGGGATTCATTTAATTCGAAATCGCCGTCTAATTCACTGTCTGGCCTTTTGCCTCCTGCCCTTGTATGTCCTCTGACTGGCCCAGCTGTCTGCCTGTTATTTATGTGTATGTTCATCTCGTTGGCCCGGCTGCCACAGCCAACAAGATGGAAACCATCTGATTAATATCCATTCCACTGCTTTCACTTTGCAGCCTTGCTTTATTGAAATACAGATAATAAACAGTATGATTGTTCTGTTTCAGTGCAGCATTTCATTTCCTCCAACAAAAAAAATTTACTGAGGCAGGAGAAAGATTATTATACAGTGACTGAGGAGATCATATTCAATAAAAAGAAACTAAAAATAGTCTTTGTTGTTTATTTGGCAGTTAAATTCAGGCAATCTGAAGTGTTTTTTTTTTCATTATTTAATATGTAGGCTACACTGAATTAAATGACAAGTATCATTTGTTTTATATGGACATGATGCAAACATCCTTTTACAACCACAGGTGTTGTCTCTGAACACAAATCCCACTGCTGAACATCCAATTCTCCTGGTTCATCTCATCCATTCACCTCTACTGCCGACTCCTCCTTCCCTGCTAAGATTACATGGTGTAATCTCCATAAACCATCAAGTTGCTGGAGCTGATGAATGCCAACAATACACACAAGGCCATCCGGGATCCTGTACAAGAGCACCTTTATTACAGGAGATAACCATTATGTGCTCTTTCATAGATTTCATTCCACACTGACCCGGTCAATCTCTCCGAGTTTCGTTTCAGCACAAGTGCTAAAAAGAATGTTTACACATTATTATTTATTTCTAAGGTGCTTTAACACAATTTCAATGTTGCATGTTTGCTGCATTTTGCTTCTTTAGCGCTGCGGGAATACAGTTTGCGAGAGGATGATAAAGGCCTCCAAATTTATGGCTGTGCAGGACACTGCGTCAAACCATAATCTTTTGTACAGCAATCTGCAGGCTACCACTGATGATTGACATCCTTAACAGAATGTCAAGGCCTCACGTTAACAAACAGCCTCATTCATGAGTACGCAGCCTCCCCTCCTCCTCTGGACTGGAATGGAATAATATTTGTTTATTGCATCAAGGACCAGTTTATCCGCTGCCAATGAGTGTGAGTTGAAGCAGCTCAGGGGAATCAATTCCAGGGAACCAGCCCTACTTATCCTTCTGTCTGACTATTAGTCTGGCAGCTCCAGATAATACATTTCCACTATGTTATTAAGTGTTTTATTTGTGTGCTAATGACGAAAATATATCTAATTTAAAGGACCATACCAGTGTTACTACACGTCATTGTTCTTTGTCAACTTTGGCCACATAGGTTACATAAACCCCACCCATTTCTCCAAAATAGCTTTATCTATGAGATTTGGTGTTATGACAACATTAGTTAAAAAGAATGTCTGTGTCACAATCCTTCTTCACGCTAATGTATTTAAGCTAGGAAGGCAGCACTTGTAAGGAACTATTTTTTTGTTTCCACGGCTCCTGGCTGCCCTCTCTATGCTCAGCAACTTTTGACTAAATAAACGCAGATGTTCTCTTCAGAAGGGTGAATTACCTATAGCCTACCTAGTGGGGCTATGGCAAGATCTTCACGGTCTGATAGGCATCATGATACATACGCCAAGATACGATTATATCCTGATACACTGCAATACAATGCATGTTGTGATATTCGAAATAGTTCACCGAAATGCAAGTTACTGTGTATGATCTGGGTAGTCTTCATACATCATATGTCATTATATTGATAATTTAACTGACAAATTGAAGTTAATTCAAAATTTCCTTTCCGATTTGTTTGAATGGTACTGGAAAATTACCAAACACACTTATATAGCTGACATAACATTAAAATGAGGAATGAAATTTAAGTGCACTGGACACACTGTAACAGAGGACACATGGATAATGGTTAGAAGTCAAAAGTAGATTGA